>OZ037780.1:21919835-21927335 GCA_964035525.1 Porites cylindrica
CCTAATTTCACTCGTCGCCATTTGATTACACATACTTATAGTGTTAATTTTGGCAAGGTACTTAAGATGTATGACGCATAGTCTGCGATACACCCGCCCCTCACCGCTCTTTGACGAAATGTCCCCAGCGGCAGATAGCGATGAGAGGAAGCTGTATCGCAGGCTTTTGGACACAAGGCTTTTCTACTATTTACACGGGTAAACCGGTCGATTTGGGCAAATAGTGAGGAGAACTGATTCAGGACCGATAAATTTTGATTCCGTTCGGTAATCGCGTTTCCCGTTTGCCTAAGTCAGTTTCGTTTAATGAAAAACGGCCGCGAAAGCCTGAAACTAACACTCAAAAAAGGTTTGAAATCCGAAATCCGAATTTCAGCCTGGACGTTTCCAACCAGGAAAACAGGCGAATGCCTTTTCAGACATTCTGTTTGTTTCAGGAATTTTCCACTGAAACGTCGAAAGCAACCCGAAACTGAGTTAATGGTAAGCCTGGCAAAGCACCAAAGTGTCCTCTTAGTTTGTTTCAATGGGTCAAATATACAGTCATGCAGTAGCTTCATTATTCATACACGTTATCATACATAAATATAGGCTCCTCTTTGGTATCCACGTAGCTTTTTTTTCAGTTTTGAGAGCCAGCAAGGGTAAAAACGTCGAAAAGAACTATTGCACCAATACTCAGTTTAAAATATTTAATTGCTTCAAGGAAATTAGTTTTTATAAACCAAATGGCATTGACTGGCGATGATTTAATTCGGAAATATCTCTCAATGCAAAAATTCATTCAGTAATCAGTTTTAGTTTTTAGATTTTGTTCTGTTTATATACCATTTTTTGAGGGAAATCGCCAGTCTGAAACTGAACATGAAAGTGTGTGACGCTATCCCTGGGACCCTATATGTTGTATCTGACGAAAATGCTGCAATCAATGAGAATAATAGGTTTACTGAAAGATTTAATTTCGAATTCGCTTTTAATCTGCCTTTAAGTAAATTGTTTAAAGCGTATCTATCGGTAACACTGGCGTGACGGGCCGTGTAACGCTATTTTTAACCACTGGAATGTCGCGTTTTTTCGCAACATTAGGGTTGAACTCAACGTCTTGCGGGCTACTTAAAATCGTTTGCCCAGAGATTTGTTTCGATTTTCTGGTAGATTGGGGCCTAGTTAAGCAGTAGAAAGTCAATTTGCGAAATTTTAAGTTATAGCGCATTGTAAAAATTTGCATTATTTTATCCCTATAATTTTGAACGGCAGAAATTGTCAATAGGGCCTATTTTTAACAACACCTTTTAAAAAAGAAAGAGTCATAAAAACTACTCGTGTTCTTCAAAGGCTGCCAAATCGTTATGGTTTGACCTACGAGTCAATGCAATTTTGTGTAAAATTTCGTTTTACCGGAAGTGGATTTTGAGCTCTGAACGGGCAAAATGCGTTTTCTCGAATTTTAACAAAAGAACACGTTATTTGGGAAAACTAACTACAGCATGTTTCATTACTCATTAAGGGTTATCGATGAGCCAAATATGAGCGAAATCAAATTTTGAACTTGTGCCGACCGTGGGTCGACATTTACGGAAAGCCGCTCTTAAGCTAACTTTTGATTCTTCAGTATAAACCAATAAATAAACAGGCTTGTGCAGGCAATTGGTTTTTAGAAACGAAAGCAAAAATTACATTGAAATTCTACCACTGTTCATGACATAACGGTCAACCCTTTTAACTGAACAGCTGCTAAGTAAAATTTTTATATCATGATGATAGACTTTTAAATAGAGTCTTCCTGTTTTTTAAGCATATGTTTGACAGTTCTTCCACCAGCTTCGATAGAGCAGAGTAAAAACGCAGGATTAGAATTCACAAAGCCACTAGCCAGGTATTTGCAAAATCGGTAAAAACTGGTTTTTTTTATTTGAATACCTAAGTCGTGCGAAAAAAATTAACAATTAGTTCATGCGTCAGCGTGCGTATGTCGAGATATTGAGCACGCGGAAAGTTTGGAGAGCACGAAAGAGGCGTAAGAGTAGCTCAAGGCGCAGCCGAGAGCAACTCTAGCCTTTTGAGTGCTCTCCAAACTTCCCAAGTGCTCAATATCTCGACATACGCACCACTGAAGCATGAGCTAATTGTTTTACAACATTATCAAGGCGATCAATGCAGCAGTTAACTTAAAATTTTATTATTGTAGGGCGCGCTCAAAGCAGTACGCGTCAATGTTTACGTGTCTATAATTTTTTTTCCTCATAGTTAATCTTATGTTTTTATCCTGAAACTGAGAGAAAGTGTACTCTAAAATGATTGTAAAATCCATATTTAGGTGCCGGAAAACTATTAATTTACCGAAAAATTGTTATTGAGAGAAAACAACTTTGCAAAGAATGATCTCATGCCATAGCCCGCACAGCTCGCGGAGATGACAACAACAACGACGACAACACTGACCTCTTTTCCTTACTATCGGTTAACAAATTCAAACGTTTCCTCTTAAATTTCCTTAGAAACTCACGGTAAACGCTTCATCGTGTACTGCTAAGTTATGGATGCACTCAGGAGACTCAGGATTGCTAAGCTCCAACAACTCGAGGAATTACGAATAGTTTATTGACGTCATCAGCGTGCTCAATAGGAATATGAAGAACGCTCGCGCTATTAAATTTGATTAGGCGAATTTTCTAGCTATGTTATAAAGATAATGATGATACGATAATAAAGCTGGATGCATGAAGAGGAAGGTTAGGAACAGATCGATGTGTAAAACGGAGTCATCCATGAGGAAAAAGCTAAAAATAATATTTCACGTTCACAAAAGCTATGTGACATAAAAACGTTCATTTTAAGGTGTTATTGAGTCAAAGACCAAAACAATTAACCAAGCAACGTAGAGGAACTGCAAGTTCTACGTCATACAGATATAACGTGGCACTTTATAAACAAATGCGCGCATTTTAAGGTAATTATTGGTACACGTGATTCGGAGTGAACATTTCCTTTTCGAGCTTCTCTTTAGTATTGACATTTTATTCGTTCATATTGCAATAGATGCTGAACACGGATTACCTTTTGCGGCAGGGCATCAGCAATCGTAAATAACTTTATAGAGGCTTATCTATTTCTTCTACGCAGAAGTGCGATCTCATTTGTAGGAAGCAATGGACTTTATCTACAGGGAGCAAGGCCCAGCCGAGATCGCCGTAACAACAGTGCAATCGTTACTCGTTATTGTAAACATCACTGGAAACTCTTTTGTTTGTCTCATCATAGTAAAGAACAAAGACATGAGGTAAGTGCCGGTATACATTTACATTTACACGTTTTTTATAAGAAAAATAGCCCGTAAACTTCTCACTCCAGAGCATTATAAGAGCAACAAAAGCAAAAAGTAAAAGGACAAAGTAAATGTTGTTTTCGACGTTTTAGGGTTGTATTTCCTAATTAACCTTGATCCGAATGCTCTGTACTCCTTAATCCGAATGCTCCTAAGAACTGCAGATTTCAATTTCTTTGTGATTCGCGTGGACCTCTGGGCCGTTTTACAAGAGCCTCTCTTTACGACTTAAAGGTGCCATGCCCGCATAGCAACTCTGGGAAACGCACATTGGCCTATAGCGCTACTAAAAATTTTAAGGACCTCAGTTTCGAGTTAAAAGAGTTTTCTATTTCTTCTTCTCCATTGATATTCAAATTTCTTCCCTCCTCTCTTAAGTCTAAATTACGAAGTCTGTTTCTCTCACGCAGTATCATCGGCCGAGCATTGGAGGATCTACTGTGCTCGACTTGTCGCTATTCTATTCATTGTCACTGTTTTTCATAGTCCTACTACAACCACTATTACGTATTTAAATTTTTTAATTACATACATATGTATACATGTTCATTTATAGTACATATTTTGCCCCCCTTCGTCGATTTATATATTATTCATTACTATAGCGTACTCTAATTTAAATATTGTCTATACACCTGTTTTCAAAAAGGTTTTCATACAGAGAGATATATAGATAGATATATACTTTTGTTTTCTTGCACGTGCGCCCGTGTGCATTTTTCACTTGTTGTTGTCCAACTTGTGAAAAACTCGGTTCAACGATAAATTTTTTCGTCGTCGGGTTTTTTGTTCTAATTTGACATGTCGTTTTGAGTTGTTTTTTTTTTTTTTTAGAAAAATACATGCGCCCTGCGATAAAAATTTGCATGGCATCTGTAGCAAGTGACGAAGCATTTTTATTGATGGAGTGTATTAAAAAAATAAGCTGTCCTGGGGCGTGCTTAAGAGAAAATGTAAACTAACTTGAAAGCATTTATGGCGGAGAGTGTATTCAACTTCAATGAGACGTTGCCTTACAGTGATTTTACACGAAAAAAGGTGAGACATAAGATATATGACCAGCTCATCATGGTTAGAATAAAGTCTGCTTCTATGAACCTCGTCAACGTCTTAGTCCGTTTTAATCAACTGCTATAATATTGTTGCTCCTTGCCACATATCCAAAGTGGACATCTACCGTCACATCTTCCTTCTCAGCGGTTTCGAAAACACATTTTTTTCATTTCATCTACGTTTTTCTGGAAGAAATAAATCGGAAACTCGTCGACATCACAAAAGTCAACCAGTGGAAAAACACATCCTCTGTGCTTCAATGGTTCAAGCAGCTGGCTAATAAAGGCTACTCGGCATTTATATGCTTTGACGTCGTAGAATTTTACCCCTCAATTACCGAAGCCCTCCTAAAACGCGCCCTTGACTTCGCCTCTGAACACGTGAACATCTCAGCCAACGAACGACAAGCAGTCATCAATTCCAAGCACTCCCTGATATTCAGCAAAGGCCAACCATGGGAAAAGAGAAATTCAGCATCAAATTTTGACGTAAATGGGAAGCTACGACAGAGCGGAGACTTGTGAACTGGTGGGCTGTTATCTCCTGTCGCAGCTAAAGCAGATCCCTGGCATCGAAATCGGCCTTTACAGAGATGACGGGCTTGCCGTACTCCATCAAACACCAAGGCAGATAGAGAAAGCAAAAAAACAAATATGCCAGATATTTGCGAACAACAACCTGAAAATCACAGTTGATGCAAACAAGAAAGTTGTTAACTTCCTAGATGTAACACTGGATTTAAACACCGGAAAATTCAAACCATACTCCAAGCCATCCACCACCCCGCTTTACGTTCACAGTCAATCGAACCACCCACCCAACATCCTCAGAAACATACCCGTAGCAATTAACCGGCGGCTATCCAGCGTTTCTTCCGACCACGAGGTTTTCAATGAAGCATCGGCTCCGTATCAGGAAGAATTACGAAAGAGTGGCTATGCTTTTAAACTAAAATTCAAGCCACCGTCACAGCAGCCACCATCACAGAAACGCAAACGACAAAGAAATGTTATATGGTTTAATCCACCATATAACAAAAGCGTCAAAACCAACATCGGACGTGCGTTCATCAGCCTCATTGAAAGATCTTTCCCAGCGGGCCACAAACTGAGGAAAATTTTCAACAGGAACACCATAAAGCTCAGCTACAGCTGCATGCCCAACGTCAAGCAAATAATAGATGGCCACAACAAAGCCATCCTGAAGACAGCAGAAACAGCGCAGCCACAGAAAAACGAAGGGAACACGTGTAGCTGTAGGAAAAAAGAAGACTGCCCGCTAAACGGAGAATGCCTGGTGAGTGAAGTCGTGTACCAAGCCACAGTCACAACCGGAGACGAAAAAGAGACATACGTCGGTCCCACAGCTACTCAGTTCAAGGCAAGATACAGAAACCACCTGATGTCATTTAGACATGAAAAGAGAATGAATGAGACTGAGTTGAGCAAGCACCTGTGGCAGCTAAAGGAGGCAAATAAGGAATTCAATATCACGTGGAAAATACTCGCCAAAGCAAAATCTTACACCAACCTCACAAAACGTTGCAATCTATGTACTGAACAGAGAAGTTCTTTTTAATCTGTAGGCCTCACACGGCAACACTGAACAAGCGCAACGAACTTGTCGTTGTCGCTACATGCAGACATCGCCGCAAGTTCATTCTAAGGTACAATCGAACATGTGAAAACCAGAGATTGTAGCGTGAGCTTTCGTGTGACTTAGGTTTCGTATAAGAGTTGTAGGCGATTGAGAGCAAGCGCGCGCTTTTCATTTTAAAATTTCTTAAAAATTTAAATTTCAAACGTTATATGTAACCGTTTTTATCACGCGATCACTTTTCTTGATGTAGACCCTGACGCTTCAGTGTTATAATGGAGTTTAACTGAAGAGTGGGTCACCTTTTCGGTGGCCTACGAAACAGGCTTGTATTAAACATCCACGCACTCAGGATTTGAGTAGTTCACCTACTGGTCTATATATATATATATATATATATATATATATATATATATATATATATATATATATATATATATATAACTTGCACAGAAAAGAATCGTCTTCCAACAAATAAAAACTTTATTCAGACCCCACGCGTTTCGGCGTCTGCCTTCATCAGGGGTCTTTACATTGGGTTCATTAATCAGTTAATGATCTCTTATTGTGACGTAATAAAGAAGTGTTCCATAGTTGATTAGTTGCAACCAGTAATCCTGTTCTAATAGGTTAATTACATTCGTGTGGGCGTAGAGTGGAATGACCCCTATAATTTACGTTCTAAAACGTTATTTATGTACTGAATACTTTATAAAGGTATATTCGACTCTAAGTTCTAGCCCATTCTCTTATTGAGACCGTTCGGTTGCAATGTGTTCAGCCGACTATTTATATATTTGCTTTTTGTCTTCTAAATTTATTTATCTATTCATTTATTTTTTGAGAGCCGTAGGTTAGAAAACTGTAATAGGTTCTTGCGCTTCCCTCCTTAAATAAAGTTATTGTATTGTATGGGGGTCGAACTAATGGGCTTGCAGGTTGAAATTGCATAAGCTCCCCTCAAAAAGTTTTTGGCGCGCAATCCGCAAGTCACCCGCAGCTCATGTTCCAATTCCTTTTTTAATCTTTATACAGTTGACTCCCGATAACTCGAACCCTCGCTAACTTGGACGAACCTCGCGCACACTCGAACCATAGTCGATTTCCTCTCGATTTCTGGATTCATACTTTCACTGTAATTCTACCCTCGGTTACTCGAACCCTCGATAACTCGAACCTCCCGCTAACTCGATGTAATTTTTGTTTTCCTTCAAGTCACCTCTAAAGAATTTTACCCTCGATAACTCTAACCATGTTTTAAGCCCGTGACAAGTCGGAAAATAAAAACAGTGTCCGAAACATTGAATTTATTTCAAAACAATGTGTCAATTCTTTGTCTTTACATTTTTGTCACTCCACTGGTAAATTCAAATTCAGTGTCTGTCCCCGACTCTTAATCATGCTTTGTTGCTTAATTCCTTTTTCAAAATATCAATCTACATCTCTTGCTGCCCTGAAGAGAAGTGAGCCTGATACTTGCATTCCACATCCATTTGCTTGTTTGCTTGTGTCCGGCTATCTCCTTC
>OZ037780.1:21932335-21942335 GCA_964035525.1 Porites cylindrica
TGTGTAAGATTAGAGACCTTTAGATTGTAGGACGAGAACGACTACGAGTACGAGATCTAATTTAAAGTTTTTTCGCGTTTGCTCAAATAATAGACACCCCGGAAAGCTTTATTGTACATCTTTTTCACTAAAAAAAATTAGCAAGCTATCTCCCACCCGCAAAATATTAACACCTATAAAACTTTATAACTTGTGTCCGCAAAAAGGGACATTCTCGCTAAAACTCGTAGTAAAATGACGACGACTATCATGTTTTCCTGCCAAAATGACGCTGGTTCGCGCGCTCGCACTACTTAGTATTGAGAAAATCTCGTACTCGCACTCGTCTTAGAATCTAAACGTCCTTATTAATGTTGTTACTGCGAAGAAAGAAACTGATATTGAGAGTACTTCTTCCTGACAGGAACAATGAAAACGTTGAAATAGCCATCCTCGCCCTTCCAATTCAACCAAGTCAATAATACAAATATTGCACCAGATATCTGATAATTGAAGCGTCTATGGGTGAATTATTGCGTGTATGTTGTCTATGTTGTCATTGTGCTGTTTTGCACCCATGTATACTGTGTCCATACTGTGTCTAAAATTAAAAAACTAAAACCCTTCAATTCGGTTATACCAGTCGTAACATAAAGATAGAACCTGGCGCAACGTTAAATTGCCTACAAATGACGTTATTGGTGTTAATGCATTCCACAAAAAGTTAATTCAATCAAAAAACAGGATAGTTCAGTTCCTACTATACTACTACTGATATGTTTAGGTTTAGACTTATCAGATAGAGTGTTTTTACATAACGTTACGGCGGCCATATTGGTGTCCCAAAACAATGAAATGGTGGCAGTGTTGGTATCTCAAACCGTTCCTGTGGGGTTGAACTCTTTTCTTATGCAAACACTTTCTTTGGTTCTAATAAATTTGCATAGATGATGGCCACGTGAGTGAAAACGCTCCATAAATTTAAGAAATGGTAAACGTGCAGCGTGCAGCAATCGAGCTATGGATACAAAAAGAAGTTATCGTCACACTAAAAAGAACATTTTTTGCTACCCGCCAGAGAAAAAAAATCATTGCAACAAACAGCATTTTGGCACGAGGTAAAGGTAGCATGTTGCCCACCGACTCCCTTTTTACACTGTAATTTAGTTTAGTAACAAAATGCAACGCGCGTTTCATAAAAAAAAAACAGCCAGTTAAAAAGTAATATACAGTCCTGCCGATGTAAGAATTTCATTCTCAAACAAGCGTCAGGTCTGGATCCGCCACTGCTGTGTGTGTGATATGTCAGTACATGTGCTCCATGGAATAAAAGGTGCTATGTATTTCTTTTACGATGTGTTGCACTAGTTGTCGTCGATTAGTGCCAAACGATCCTGCTAGCACAACCTTTCTGACTTGCACGATTTTGGTGTCTTCGAGGAAAAAAATCTGCATGACATGGTCTTAATTGAGAATGTTTTTTCTTCTCCTGGGATACACTTTTTGAACCCAGGCCCAAAGGTCCTACGCTTGGTAAAGAGGACTCAGTTGTGACCAGGAATTTATCAAAAAGTGGACTCGATTGACTAGTGCGGACGTTTGGGCATCGGCGACTTCTAAGGCTAAGCAGAACCTGCCTCGTTCTCAGTCGTCCTCGGCGATTTCGGATGTGACGTCACCTATCAAGCTTGTCGGAAAAATTTGCGCTATCGCACTCGTTTCCAAGCCTCCTCTGGTAACTCGGATAGCGCGAACTGACGTGGGTACGAGGCGGAGGCAGAGCGTCTTTTTTTCCTCAGTGAACAAGACAAAAGGAGGCTCTGCTCGCAGGGTCAAGGATGCTAAGGTTTTTCGCGACTTTAGCTCGTACCCAGGGAGTTTTTTCTACACGATATACTACATTAAGGCTAAAAACTACAACATAAAGCAACTATTGATCATTCTACCGAAAGATACCAAATCCGATGGAGGCAGAAAAGAGCGTTACTCTACAGTTGGGTAGCCTTTGTACTTCGCCTTAAAATTCTACTCGAGTATTTCTACTAAGATTTCCTACTCAGTTTAGGCTAATTTTTGAGCCAGCTTTGTTAGTGTTGTTTAGTAAAATCCAACTGATGATCTATTATCAATGCTTCGTTCTGATTGGTTGAGCTACTACTACGCTATAAGTTATCGCCCACTAATAGCTAAAAGCGCCGGCTTTTTGGCGGCAAAAAAGGACGAAAGTCTAGTTTTAACCAGCCAAGGTTGTTTAAGTTTGTCTCGATATTATTGACCAACTAGCTGGTTTTTACTAAAACAATTATTCCTCTCGCCCTCATGGCCTCTGAGTCAATAGCCTATTCGACCTTCGGCTTCATGGGCTATTGGCAGTCTTTACACTAGAGCCTAAATAAGCTAAGAAATATTTCAAGACAAGCAAATTTTACTTACTTCAAGTAAAATAAGGCTTCACACACAACCGATTATTTTTTACTTCAGGTTAACTTAAGGCTATTTTCCCCACGCAACATAGTTAAGATCACCTTTCTCAAAGCTCAAGAAACCGCAAGTCAGTTAAGTCGGTTTTAAGGATGGTTTTCAAGTCGCTTGCAACTTTCTTGAATCGTTTCAACTTTCTGACTTTAATGAGATGCAAAGTAAAGTTACTTGAGATTTTAATTAGGCCTTCACACAAGAATTTTTGGTTAAGTAAAACTTAGCAGCTCTTAAGTGTTACTTAACAGCCTAGTGTAAAGACAACCATTGACTCAGAGCCCATTCGGGATCGAGGAATAATTGGTTGTCTTTTCGATCTGCATAATACTTTAGATCATTCTCAGCCTCGTCCAATAATTGCTAAATGTTTTTAAGAACAGGTGCCGTTCAGTAGTCATAACTTAGCGGGTAATTGCTATATACAAGGATAAATAAGCTTTTCCACTCCTAATGAGAAACGATGGAAGCACGTAGCAAAGGTAATTAAGCTAACTTTTAATTCAGTATTAACCAATAAATAAACAGGCTTGTGCAGGCAATTGGTTTTTAGAAACGAAAGCAAAAGTTGCATTGAAATTCTACCGCTCTTCATGACATAACGGCCAACCCTTTAACTGAACAGCTGCTTAGTAAAATGTACTTTTATATCATGATGGTAGACTTTAGACTTCCCGTTTTTTAAGCATATATTTGACAGTTCTTTCACCAACTTCGATAGAGCAAGAAGAGGAAAAACGCAGGATTAGAATTCACAAAGCCACTTTCCAGGTATTTGCAAAATCGGTAAAAACTGTTTCTTTTTTATTTGAATACCTAAGTCGTGCGAAAAAAAAAGATAATTATGATAATAAAGTTGGATGCATGAAGCGGAAGGTTACGGAAGGGATCGATGTTTAAAACGGAGTCATCCATGAGGAAAAAGCAAAAAATAATATTCCACTTCGACAAAAGCTGTGTGACATAAAAACGTTCATTTTAAGGAGCTATTGAGTCAAAGACCAAAACAATTAACCAAGCAATGTAAAGGAACTTCAAGTTCTATGTCACTCGAAAATAAAATTCATATCTTCGCGCCACCGTGTAATATCCTCTGTATATTACAACAAAAAGACTCGAAAAACGTAAATATCGATAACCGATCCTATATAAGATCTTTATGATTAAAAAATGTCTCAAAATCCGCCTTTTTTTTAACTGTAGGAAGCAATGGACTTTATCTACAGGGAGCATGGCCCAGCCGAGATCGCCGTAACAACAGTGCAATCGTTACTCGTTATTGTAAACATCACTGGAAACTCTTTTGTTTGTCTCATCATAATAAAGAACAAAGACATGAGGTAAGTACCGGTATACCTATACTGTCCGCAACATTTACACGTTTTTTTACAAGAAAAATAGCCCGTAAACTTCTCACTCCAGAGCATTATAAGAGCAACAAAAGCAAAAAGTGAAAAGACAAAGTAAATATTGTTTTCGACGTTTTAGGATGCATTTCCTAATTAACCTTGAATATGGGGGTCGAACTAATGGGCTTGCAGGTTGAAATTGCATAATCTTCCCTCAAGAAGTTTTTGGCGCGCGATCCGCAAGTCACCCACAGCTCATCAGTGTTCCTTTTTTGATCTTTATACAGTTGACTCTAGATAACTCGAACCCTCCCTAACTTGCGCGAGCCTAGCGCAAACTCGAACCATAGTCGATTTCCTCTCGATGTATGGATTCATACTTCAACTGTAATATTACCCTCGGTTACTCGAACCCTCGATAACTCGAACCTCCCGCTAACTCGAAGTAATTTTTGTTTTCCTTCAAGTCACCTCTACATAATTTTACCCTCGATAACTCTAACCACGTTTTAAGCCCGTGAGAAGGCGGAAAATAAAAATAGTGTACCGAAGTCCGAAACATTGAATTTATTTCAAAACAATTATGTCAATTCCTTGTCTTCACATTTTTGTCACTCCACTGGTTAATTCAAATTCAGTGTCTATCCATGTATCTTAATCAGGCTTTGCTGCTTAATTCCTTTTTCAAAATATCAATCTAATAATAATATTAATAATGGTGTATTAACAGTGTATCCACCTAGTGGCTCTTCGCCTGTTAAAAACTACAATATAAAAAACGAAAAACTATAATATACTACAAAAAAAATTGAATTGAAATCTACAATACAAAAAGCAAAAATATCGGACTATAAAAGGATATTGTATAAAAACAAAAATGTTATAAAGATTATAGTAATAGTAATACAACCCTATATACAATTTACAAACTATTTACAAATGTTATTTAATAGATAGGCATTAACTTCCCTACAATATAAATTTGAAATCGCTACAGTTTCTAATATTTGCCGGAACGACATTAAATAACTTGCCAGCAGAGTCTTGAAAAGTGCCCCTCTCCATTGGTATAGTAACTGCTTCGAGCCCCCGAGTCACTCGAACTTTTCTCAATTTCCCTAGAGGGTTCGAGTTATCGGGAGTCGACTGTTTTTAGAAATATTTAGTCTAATCCATATCAAATATTCCGATTTTGGAAAGTTTGTATTAGAACTCCTATATGAGAATGCGCACCCGCATATCGCGCTCGCTCACAGATTATCGACCTCAAGAGGGGCTGCTCGCAGTCTACATATGATTAGTACACCGTGGTCCTCTTTCTTCTACCGTCCTCTAGCCTAAACTCACTATTATCATGTTTCTTTAAATACCCTTTTCCGAGGGGAACTAACTAAGACAGCTTTTCTGGTTTCCCCAAGGACATCAATAAACTATCTTCTTATGAACCTCGCCATCGCAGACATGACTGTGGCCACATTTTTACTACCAAGATATGTTTTTGTGCACACTTTCACTCATCCTGATGGAGTTGCTGGAAACGTGCTCTGCAGACTGCTGACCGGAGGAAATGTTGCCTGGATTGGAGGTGGCACATCAGTTTTTACACTTGTTGCCGTAGCAACCGAACGCTACTTTGCTGCACTTCATCCCTTTGAAAAAAAGAGGAAGTTTAGTGCTCGTAGAATAAAGGTATGCTTATCTCTTTTGTATTGAATTGCGAGTACACCATGTAAAACGAATGAACTCTTTCTTCTGGAGTTAGCGTAAGAGGTTCATTGACTTTGTCTACAGTTGATACCTTTTGCGTCATCATAGCACACAGCCTTGATAACCAAAACACTCTTTACACAAAGATAAAAGTTAGTTTTCATAACATTTAGAAGTTTCTCTTGGTATCGTGACTAGCAGATATACTATGACAGGAAAGTGGAATGAAGATTGCAATACTTTCAATGCATAATAATCCACATGATTGAGCGAGGCAAGAACTCATTTCCTGGCCGATGGAAAGCTCCTGGTAAAAATTGTGCGGCGGCTGCAAAAACGTAGTGTAGAAAACAGAGAAAAGTTAGATGAAACGCAAAATTTGAAAGTTGGTGTTACCGGGTATTACTTATACTGATATAAACGGGCATCGCAAGGCAAAGAAACGCGTGGCTGGGGCAAACCTTACCTTGGGGAAGCAAAAGTGCTAATTAACATTTGTAAACTGGTACAACATGTCATGAAACATTGTAATTTTGTATACATATTTCAGATGACCATCGCTTGCTCTTGGATCTTTGGGATCGTCATCACTTTTCCAATGTTCCTAGCAAGGAACTTTGACAAGGAACTTGATTGGTGCGTTTATACTTGGTCTGAAGAATGGATGGGTAAAGCCTATAGCATGGTTTGGTTTCTGTTTACAGGATTTTTCCCCGTTACTTTCATGATCGTTCTATACTCCCAAGTCGTGTACACTTTGTGGTTCACACGTTCAAAGCCAAGAGGACGTCATCATTGTGTGCAACAGGTTCGAAACTAAAATAAAAACAAAATGCTATATACCAATTATTCATTCCTGCAAGAAAAAGTTCTCTTTAATTTTGGCCATGCAAAAATTCCTTTATTGATCAATCTTGTTCGGTCAAGATAGCTGGATATTGGCCACGGTCTTTTATGAGTTTTTAGGGACCTTAAGATACTCTGGACACGGCCGACGAGGATGTCAACCGGAAGTGAAATGTTCAATTCTTGGAACTAATTACCGTATTTATTCGAATAAGAGCCCAACCTCGAATTAGCGCCCACCTCGAATAAGCGCCCATCCTAAAGGCAGAAAAAGTTCATAAGCGCCCACCCCACCCCACCTCCTCCTATTCCCAGTCAAACTCAAATAAGCGCCCACTCCCACCCCAACCCCCTTCCTCTCCCAACCCTCAAAAAATTGAATAAGTGCTAATAAGAGACTTCCCCGAAGACGGAGTTTTCTTCAGAGTATTTTGCAGAAACCTAGCTTTGTTACATCTTCGCGTTTTGTTATTACTATTTATTGTTTTGTTGCATCATGATAAACGTGCTACACTTGCTTAAATGGCAAAAAGTGTAATAAGCGCCCAGCCTCGAATAAGCGTCCACTCTCAAGGTCCAAAAATTTAATAAGCGCCCAGGGCGGTTAATAGAATAAATACGGTAGCATAATGCCTAGTTTGGCCGCCTCCTTAAACTGTGAGTTGGTTTCTTGTTTTCAGTGCAGAAATTGCTTTTTTAATGTGGTGTTTCCTCAAGATTGACTCTTATATTTTTGCTATCAAGCCTTTGGGGTTCAGTGTTTTGGCGGCAAATGAGAATGAAAGCGCAGAGTCTTTCGACACAAATGTAACGCTATAACTGCTTATTTTTAAGGGGACGACGTTCTTGATTTAGGATAGTATTTGAAACATTTAAGAGACGAGAAGAACAAAAATTGTTGGAAAACAAAAATCTAGGCTTGTAATAAACTCGGCGAAAACTGAGATCTTGAACAAGACGCCATCATGGTCCATTTATTAACTTTTAAAATTTCATTTTGTTCACTTTCAGTTCAGCGATGAAGATCAAAATGATCAAAAGCACGGGGTTGGCCCCGTGGTGGGCAAATGCCCGACCCCCGGGCCACGCAAAATTTGCTAATGTCGGGACTGACATGGTAGGCAAATGTTCCGCAGGGGCCCGGGGAAGAGGGCTGGGCGCAGCTGGATTTGTCTGATGCATAATCAAGCAAAAAAGAACTTGGCCAATATCCAACCATTTTGACCTTCCGCTTGGTCAGTAACGCATGTGTGTAGGTTTACGTCACTACAGTCATTTAGTATATAAGTGATTTACCTACACTCCTAGCTGCTGGTCCCGTATACTCACCCGCACCAGGGTTTATTCTGTTCCACAAACAACAAGTTGAAATTTTCAATTTTTGTTTTCAGGGTGTACTGAAAGTACGCAAGCGGGTCACGTTGATGGTCATAACAGTCAGTATCATATTTGGAGTAACCTGGCTTACAGACACGTTTAACTGGGTCCTCTACTATTATAAGCCTTCCTTCAATCAGTTGACATACGCAGCAACTTCTATTTTGATCCTGTTCAATTCTGCTATCAATCCTATTTTGTATGCTTTGGTAAATCAGCGATACAAAGAGAAAATCAAAGGAATATTAAGTTGCAAGTGCCGTCCAGAACCAAACGGGATGTTTTCTGTTAAAAATGATGAGAAAGTGGAAATGGCTGTTATCTCCTTTCACCAAAGCCAATTAACGGACGAACGTAGCTGAAGGAGTGATTTCTGATAATTTAATCTATTTAAAGAGTTTGTTTAAATATGTATTTAAAAAGTGGCCGTAACAATAGCAACTGGTTGGTTAATTAGAAGCCAACCTTTTACCTTTGAGATAGAGAAAAGGGCCTGAGTCAGTGTTGGCGGCAAGTGCGGTGTTTGCTGGCAGACTAGGCTGTGAGGGTCAATAGGGACCTTACGAAACCACGACGACGACGGCAAAGAAAACGTCAAAGAACAATAGGTTTAATGAGTAAAACAACAACTCTGCACGTGCATCCCGCTTTTTGTACATTTCTTTGCCTTCACTGCACAACTACGACGTGAAATGGCCAAATTTTAAGTTTACTTGGGAACGGGAACGGCAAGGCGATAAATTCTACCATCTCTGTCCGAATTTGAGCGCGTTCCCCTCTCTTCAGCTCCAGCTAAAATCCCCTTCTTTTAAGTAACAGGGCGAATTATAGGATAAACGCGAAAAAGTTTAAAATGATACGACGTCTGTTTTTCAGCAACGTTTTCATGGACGTCGCCGTTGTCGGATCGTAAGATCTCTATTAATCGAGCCAAAACGTCATCAAGAACATGGCATACAAAGTAAGATGGGACTTTTGTTTACGGTTATCAACTCTACAACATACCATACACGTGTATTAGATTGAACCGGAGAACGTTTTGAACCATTGCAAAGCGGAAAGCTAAGTAGGAATAATACTTGCAATAGTAAACTAAAAGAAATGTTCATGATCTAAAAGGTCAATTAGATATCGGTTTGGACAATGAACAGCCTTATCCGGGGAGGAGAATCCTTGGAAAGAGTTGTCTGATAAAAATCTACAAGGATTACAAGCTTTGGCGTCCTTTCACATTGAGTGATTGGCACTTTTATAATATGTCCTGCTTTGTGTAAGATTAGAGACCTTTAGATTCTAGGACGAGAACGACTACGAGTACGAGATTTCACTTAACTTTTTTTCGCGTATTCTTGAATAATAGACACCCCGAACAGCTTCATTGTACATTTTTTTTTACCAAAAAAAATAGCGCGCACTGTTATCTTGATTATAGGAGGTTAAGCTATCTCCTCGCCGCAAAATATTAACACCTATAACACTTTATAACTTGTGTCCGCTAACACGACATTCTGGCTAAAACTCGCAGTAGAATGAAGACGACTATCATGTTTTGCCGCCAAGATGACGCTGGTTCACGAGCTCGCACTACTTAGTATTGAGAAAATCTCGTACTCGTACTCGCACTCGTCTTAGAATCTCAAGTTCCCTATTAATGTTGTTACTGAGAAGAAAGAAACTGATATTGAGAGTACTACTTCGTGACAGGAACAATTAAAACGTTGAAATAGCCATCCTCGCCCTTCCAATTCAACCAAGTCAATAATACAAATATTGCACCAGATATCTGATAATTGAAGCGTCTATGGGTGAATTATTGCGTGTATATTGTCTATGTTGTCATTGTACTGTTTTGCACCCATGTATACTGTGTCCATACTGTGTCTAATATTAAAAAACTAAAACCCTTCAATTCGGTTATACCAGTCGTAACATAAAGATAGAACCTGGCGCAACGTTACAGTGCCCACAAATGACGTTATTGGTGTTAATGCATTCCACAAAAAGTTAATTCAATCAAAAAACAGGTTAGTTCAGTTCCTACTATACTACTACTGATATGTTTAGGTTTAGACTTATCAGATAGAGTGTTTTTACGTAACGTCACGGCGGCCATATTGGTGTCCCAAAACAATGAAACGGTGGCAATGTTGGTATCCCAAACCGTTCCTGTGGGGCTGAACTCTTTTCTTATGCAAACACTTTCTTTTGTTCTAATAAATCTGCATAGATGATGGCCGTGTGAGTGAAAACGCTCCATAAATTTAAAA
>OZ037780.1:21949835-22027335 GCA_964035525.1 Porites cylindrica
TATCATAACCAAAACAATAATCTTGTTGATCAATTATTATTACTAGTAGTCTTTTTTGAGTACGATAGTATACCAGAAAGATACCACATGCCTGCAATTGCTGTGATCATAATTTATTGTTTTAGAGGGAGGCATGCAAGGTTTTTGCTAAGCGGATTTAAGGGTGGTAACAGCACACCTCCAGACAGACTGCATGGTTGCTTATGGGGGATTGTGAAACTTAATGACAGCAAACTTAATTTGCACAGATAAGCAAAATTACATTGCCAGATATTTCTCTCTGTGCAGTAGGGGATAGACAGTTCAATTACGTGTGAAGGACTAGAAGTATATTTTTTTGCCAATTTTCCCTTGCTGAGCCTTAAAATCTATATTGTAAGACAGTTGTGCATAAGGGATATTTGCATTGTTTGATTCTAGGATCCTTAAAAGTTGTAAGGAGAGAGGGTCTTCATGGCCAAAACAAACAAAAAGTATGTTACAAGAAACTTGAATGAAATTTCTACCTGGTAGGGAGTTGTTGGGAGAAAACGGCCTCCCTGGAAAAAGAAAGGATATTTTTTGTTCTGTAACATGAAACTTTCATCTTAGGACTTGCACTTTTTGTTACTAGAAACAATACATGTAAGCAATGGAACCAAAATTTGAAGGATACTGCAATAATTCACTTCAGTAGAATGGTTTTTCTTTTTCCTAGTTACAATGTTTTTACTCGGTAACTTTTTAATAAGGTTGACAGTGGTCTTCTTTTAGTACAATATCTATGTTGAATGGCGTGCCTGACGGGGGAGGGGGGAGGGGTATGTACCTGTAGCTGGTGGGGCAAAAGGGAGTATCCAACAGAGAGTTCAAACCTTTTTAAGAGGAGCAGTCACCCAGTGCAGCTTTGAGTGAGCCAGTGATCATTTTTTTTTCTTTTGGCCATACATGGACGGTATATTTATTTTTTTCTTTATACTTCAATTTAAATTTTTCCTGTTTTTGGGGGTATGAAAATGTATGATAATGAGTGTGACACAAAGGAAAGTAAAATTATCCAGGGATAAAATTGAACCACAATAATAACGATATACAGCTGTGTATAAATTATTAGTAGTATGTATACAACAGTTTTTCTTCTAGTGTTAAAGGAAATACTGAACTTTTATTCACCTACTTTATTTGATTGATCAATGATATTATTATTGTTCTAAAAAAAGAAACATCAAAATATTATCAATAAATTACATGTATGAATTTTAGAAACATGCAAACCAGCCCTGAGACATTCAAGCTGTATTGATTTCCTTTTTCCCAAAAAATATCCACATTCCTTTTTATTGACTAACGTCTTTTGATCCTGTATTTGGCTCAAAATCTTAATGCTTAGATTCACAATGCATTCTTGATTCTTTTCCAGTATCTACTGAAAAATACAGTCTAGGCATGTTGTACATACCATCTCTTCTTAGTTGTATCCACGACAACAGGCTTTCAATGCAATGTTCCGAGTTGTTTTAACACACAATCCCTCATCAAGTGAAGGTCTACAGGGTTCTCAATAGAAGGCGGCACCCGGCGATTGATCGCTGCTTACTTTGGGATTTATAGCCGCTTACTTTGTGTTTAAGTCGCTTTTCTTTGCTTTGTTTTGACACGTCTCGCTTTGCTGAAGAGCCTCCTACTTTATCAGTGATCACCTCCTACTTAAAAATCTATTGAGAACCCTGGTCTAGGAAATATTGGGTAAATGTAGATAATTATAGACATCGTTTTTGTGTCAAAAAGTGTTTACACTCCTATTTCAATCTTCAAACAGCTTGATTTGCATAAAAAGAGTATTTTTTTATTGTTCAGTAGCTCTAGGCTCAAGTTCATATCTTGATCCCATCAATGTATCTTCAGTTTTAAACAGAGGTTCCAGTGGTTTCAAAACAAACTGGTGACCACTGGAGTTCCATCGGCTAATTGATTGTATGTTGCCAGCAATTCTGTAGTCCCCCCCCCCCGCCCCCCCCCAGCCTCCAGATACTTTAAAACATTTTGAAATCCCTGAAGTTTATGTACTGACGATGAGCTAGTATAATTTTACAAAGAAACCCTACCAAAGGATCAGAAAGCCAAGCCAAGTAGTGTAGCATAAAGACTAATCATCTCAAAACCCACCTGCTATTCCATGGCACATACCTGTATAGAAGTACTACAACCTTCTCCCTGGGTGTTAAAGTAACAGTAAACAGGGGTTTCAGGTGTAGCCTCTTGTCTTTTGTCTTATTTTTCTGATATTTGCTACATTAACCTTTGCTCCTCTGTAGGGAAAGATGGTTTGGCAAGAGGAAAGCAGAAGACAGTTTGATGAAAGGATTTATTAATTCACATTTTACTATTCCATCTGTTAAGAGGATTTTAATTCATTTAAATAGTCTGGAATTTATTAAAGCTGACAAAAAGCACATGCTGTTCTTGTTGTTCCCTTATAAGACAGCCTTAAATAAACTGCAGGTCTGAAAGATGGAGTTGTAAATAAGCTCATCTCGCTATGTTAATTTTTGATAATCCTTTTTCCATTAAATTTAATTACTAGTAAAAACCTGCAACTAAGAACCTGTATTTTCCCAAGTTAGCCTAAACAAGTCAGGTTCTTACATAAAAACCAATTAGCACAGATTTAGGCTATTTAGGTTCAGTCTCAAATAGGTCCTTATTTTCTGAAAAAAAAAATATTTGTAGCTTTGAGCTAAAAGTATTTAGTGGCATTCAGCTCTTTCCTTAGTATATGTAAAACCTGTATACCATTGCATTGCAGTCGGAGTGTTAAATGATAAATATTATTAGACACCTATGTGTCAAAAGAGGACCCTGTATGTTGACTTATCTTACTTTCCCAAGTGTACACTGTGCAGAAGTTTTTTCTGAGAGATTTTATAAATAATGGTAATAGGACTGAGTGGAGTCCAATTCGGTCTGTAATCATACACGTGTTACAAAATTGGACAACCACGAAGCAGGAGTCTGATTTGTTTACTTATGAGTATGATTACAGATTGAATTGGACAAAACAAAGTCCTGTAACTGTTACAATTTCCAAGAAAATATATGCATTCCTTTTTGGACAAATAGCATTTGTTCATACTAAATGTCCAAAATAAGGGAAAATACTACTGGTGGAGACACTGCCTATATGTTGCATATTCATCCATTTTGGATTAATCCCCAGTTTGTTTTGGTAAGTGATTGTTGCTATGGTTATTGTAATAACTTCTGTGATTGGTGGATTTAGCTGAGTGCACTTAATATGATTGGCTAATGTAATTGTGTGATTACAGGCAACTGTCCGACTACAGCCAACTGTCTGATTACAACCATACACAATGATTAAAGAAAAATAAAGCAGTTAATGCACCAATCAAATTTGAGGAAATTGTAATGGTTATGATTAATAACCTGTTTCAAATTTGAGTGCTCTTTTATAAAGACAGCCTAGCTGGAAAATTAGCCTGACAGGTTCTGAAAAACCAGTTTCTTAGTTGTAGATTTTTCCTGTATCCTTGTTGAACTTAATACTGCACATCACTATGCTGGGTGTCAGCCAATCCCTTTTTTGTTTCTCCATGTCAATGAGGTCAGATAGGGAATTTACATTTAGTCTTCTAGACCATGGTGCCTTTAATAGACAGCTTTCTTCTCCTAATCAGGATCATATTAACAATCCTTTACTCTAACTGATTAATTGAAGGATGAAGAACACTAAGGGATGAAGTTGTCATAACACAACCACCAACTCCTTTCCACGGGAGGAACAGAATGCTTAGGGATGGAAAATAAACATGCGAACCTGATTGAAGTATAGAGAGTATGCACATGACATCATGGCGGCCATGTTGGTGTCCCAAACTAATCCTGTGGGAGTTGAACTCTTTTCTTATGCAAATGATTTCTTTTGTTCCAATAAATTTGCATAGATGCAAGCCACGTGAGTGAATACTCTCTATGAAATTCAAGCTCAGTTTGGTTTCCTAGAGTTGCATCTAGGGTGTTTGCCTTCTTATCTCCAAGGGAAATATGTGCAGCAGACAGTGCTGCACACCCCCTCCCCCCTGAGAAACCTTGATTTCTTCAAAGCTTCCTAGTGCAAGATCATTAGTTTCAGTCTTTCCTGTGAAGTTTTTTAAGTCTTACCAAAAAAACTACAGTTAACACAGTTGTCTAGTTAATATTGCTGATCCCTGACAAGAAAGTGAATGTCAGGGAAACAGACACTTATCCTTGAGGTCCTTGAAAGAGAGTTGGCATGTAAAGTCAGGAAATGTCTTACCAAGGACCAGCTTCAAAGCACGCTACTGTACACTGGCCTAGACACTGTCAGAGGATTCCATCGAAACAGAATTGACATCCTGAACCAGCTCAACATGATTTCAGTGTCTTCTGTTGCTGCAGATTTTCTGTAAACCAGAAAAGTGTACTCCTTGAAATGTCAGCATTCTTCCTTCCTTTCAACTTTAATATTTGACAGTGAGTTGTACTCAACATTTATTAACAACATTTTTGTCCTCATTGACTTTTATCTCTCTTTACGAGTTGTGTGGTAGATATACTTTTTAATACTTCTTGATATTCTCTTGTTTGTGCTCTTCTGTCATCTATTTTTGTCTTCCCAGCTAAGCAAAATAAAATACATAATTTAAAAATTAATGCCCAGAGGACTTAGCCTGTGCCACAGACAGAACTAAACTTCTGGTTAAGTCCCCCTGTGGGACAGCACTGAAATATTAGGGAGTTTAAGCAAATCGCTACGGCGACCTCTACTACGGCGGTCGTGGATGCGGTGTCCTGGGGAGAGTACGTCTCGTAGCTCGCCAAATTTCAAGCTCGGTTCTTGCTCACTTGCTTTCGCTATAATTTATCAACAACAGAATTCAATGGTGGTCAAGTAAGAAAACGGCCAATTTAAAAATGTCGTTTGCCAAGAAGAATATTGATAGTAAACATCATCAGAGGGCGATTTCGTACACAAAACAGAAAACTACAGATGAAGATCGGAGTAAGCTGCTACTGATGTTTCTTCTTGTGTACCGCACTTAACAAAAAATCAACAAATTCAGCGTTTTAGATATTCTATTCTATTCTATTCTGGTTTAAACAACCTTCAGTGACATTTAGCTTTATTGCTAACAGTCGTGCTTACGGTTTTTGTCTAGCCTTTGTTTGTTCTGACGGAGTTTCTGCGGCCATGGCGCGGCAGAACTCATGGCACACTCGCATGAGGATCGAAATCTCAAACTGAGAAAACGCAAAGAAAACGTATTCGCTGGAAAACCAGAAGCTTCGAATGCTTTCTTGATAAAGTGAAAAACAATCTATGATAGCTTTTAAAACCAGTGATCGTAAAAAATAGGAGAAGTGTCGACTTTTATACTCACGTAGTAGCGACTACGCCAGAAGACAGCTCTTCACGTCGTAGGATTTGGCGCTACGGCGAAAGTTCATTTCCAAGCATGCACACTGCGTCATTTCGGGGCTTTTTTACTTCCGGCCGCCGTAGTAGAGGTCGCCGTAGCGATTTGCTTAAACTCCCTATTAATCCTGGTTGTGGGCACCCCCTGGCCCACCTGTAAACGAGCACTTGAATATGTGCTATGATTGGCCTGTTAAAAATACCATTATTGAAGGGAATATCGAAACACATTGGGATTGGGAGCCCAGAATATTGGCACGGCTTTGCAGATGCTACTAACTGGCAATAGATTATGTCTGCAACACAGGCTACACTGACAACCAGACTTATAGTGTAGGGTTTAAATATATATTGTTTATAAATTCAAAAGTAAGCTTATATTCAAGTCTTTAAAAATACACAAAATTCATTTTTTATACCTTAGATAATCGTCAAATAAAATAAGGTGCAGTACAGCATTATGAATGACCCTAACTGAAACTTATTAATAATTCATAAAATGCAATTTACATCAAGAATTACAAGTAATAATTACCAAGCCAAAATATGTGTTTTGCTGCAGGAAAAACTTATACATTTCTTCTAACGTGTTCTAAAGTAACTAGACCTCTTATTGAGTCTCATATTACACCTCTAGTGATCCCTCCATAACTTCAAATCTCTAAATAAAACAGTCAAACCAGCAGTTTGTTTTTTCACTTTATAAATTCACCCTTTTTTACTTTGCTAATTAATTTCATAACTATAATCACTGTAAGTCGTAGTAAGTTTTTTTTTTTCGTTTTAAAGGTCTAGAACCAATCAACACATGTTCGGGAGCGATTCATTTTTAAATAAGTGTTGTAGTTATCAGTTAAGATAAGGAGTAATTTCAAACTAGTCATTTTAACAATATGACTAGTAGTGCATAAGGGTTTCTTTTCATGTATGTTACACTTGCAAGCTTAGAAAAAAAGGAAGGGCACAAACTTTCTTGATTTCTCTCAGATAATGAAAAATTGGACTACTTTTGGGCTTAACTCTTGTTCTAAACATAAATCTTCAAAGGCTAGAAAATCTTTAAATGCTAAAAATCCAACACTAACCTTCCAGAAGCTCGCAACATGTGACCGTTTCGAAATCAGTTGAGTAGAGCTTCCAGCAACTTTACGTCAACTGGCAAAGCCTTCCAGCTTTTAACACTGTAACTGTGACCATAGGGTTTTCTCCATGGTACTTCGCTCAGGATAGGGTATTTTGGTTGATGACTTCGGAGAATCAGAAGATGCAAAAGCTAAAATCTTGAGTGACGCTCGATTAGACACAGAGAAAGACTCACCATTACATTGCTCAAACCGTACAGTCGAGAAGAGCTTTGAGCAACTTTACGACAAGTGATAAAACCTTCCAGCAATCAACACTCTAAACTGTGACCATCAGCTTTTTCTCCATTCTATTCCACTCAGGATAGGCTATTTTGTTTGACAATCTCAGTAAATCAGAAGCTACAACAGCCAACCCTTTGAGCGGACACTCGTTTTGAAACAGCGAAAGACTCGCCATGACAGGACAGTTGGGTAGAGCTTTCAGCAACTTTACGTCCAGTGATAACGCCTTCAAACAGTTGACACTTTAAACTATGACCACCGGCGTTTTGCCCAATCCATTCCGCTCAGGATAGGCAATTTTGATTGATGACTTCGATGAATCAGAAGCCGCAAAAGCCAAACTCTTGAGTGACGCTCGATTACAAAGAGCAAAAGACTCGCCATGACATCCCTCAAACCAATGCAGTTGAGTAGACGTTTTTGCAACTTTACGGGCCTTGATACAGCCTTCCAGCGGTGAACACTTTAAACTGTGGCCATCAGCGTTTTTTCCATTCTTTTCCGCTCAGGAAATTATATTTTGTTTGATGCCTTCTCTAAATCAGAGGCCGCAAAAGCCGCAAAACGTTAACGACACTGGTTTTAAAACACCTCAAGACTCGCCATGACATTCCCCGCAGCTGCATGATATTTATCGTTAAAATAATACTAAAACTTCTTTGTTTGGTCATGAAATTTGCTTGAAAGGCCGGCTAGATACCTTCTCAAGATTCTCGGCATTCAAGATACATAATTCCGTTAGCCTGTGGGTTAAAATAACGAGAAAACCAAATGGCATCGGGCGTCCATCTTTGTGCTTCGCGCGAAAACAGAGCAGCAACTCTGCAACCGGATGTGATGTCATAAATCGGTGGATCATAGGTACACGAAACAAGTACCGGGCGCTATTGGAGTCGTGCCCCCCCCCCCCCCCCCCCCCCCCCTTGGTTATAGCCCACTAATAGCTAAAAGCGCCGGTTTTTTGGCGGCAAAAAAGGACTAAAGACTAGTTTTAACCAGCTAAGGTTGTTTTGTCTCGATATTATTGACCAACTAGTTAGGATAAATAAGCTTTTCCACTCCTTAAGAAACGATGGAACCACTTTTTAGAAACGAAAGCAAAAATTACATTGAAATTCTACCGCTGTTCATGACATAACGGTCATAGTCCATGGGCCAAGTGGCTAAAAATGGTGGATCGTTACCACTTGGGGGGACGAAGGCCACCATATATCAAATTAAAGCTTATCGTGTGTAGATTTAAAAAATATATGATGGAAATGTTGTAAGAGTAGCTTAAAGGAGTCACGTGACCTTGAATTTTGCATAATTAGCATAAATTGATGATATACTAAAATGCGGCTGTAGCAAGTAATTCTGTAGATTCTACATAAAATAAAGCAGGCATAGATAAGATATAATGTCTGTAAAGTATTTTGTCACTTTTAAGGATAAAAAGTCACGTGACAGTGACGTCACTTCCGGTCGCGGTAAAAACCCTCCATTTTTTGTATATTTTTCCTATTTTTGTTTTTTTTTTTTGCTTCTTCCAGTTATGTGATTCAAAAGTACATTTTATAACATATGAAAAGCAGTAAAAGATAATATAAGTAGTGGTATTTCAGATGCATGATTAATAATCGAGCGATTTTTCACCGGTATGGTGACCCTGTGGCGTTACTCTTGCAAAAGACTGGGCACAAATGTACAAGGAAGCCATCTTGTTTTTGTGGTAATTACAGTCCTCAAAGATGTGAACAAATATGGATTCAAGCATACCTCGTAAAAGACAAAGAACTGAGCCTTATTGCATAATACATTGTACTGATGACAACACAACGTTAATCAGTCCAAATTCTCTTGACTCATGGAAAACGTTGCAAAAAGCTGGTCAAATCCGAGATCACGAAGGCATTCTTAGTGTACAGGTTGCCGATGACCAAATCCCGAATGGAGTATTTTACCATCGCAAATGTCGAAGCACGTTTACACACAAACATGACTTAGATCGAATTACAAAGAGTAAGAATGATGAAAAAGAGAAGGAGGTGGAGGAAGAGACGAGGTCATCTAGAGAGGAGATCATCTATAAGACAAGGTAGGATGCTTGTTTGGCTAAATAAAAAGAAAGAATCTTAAAGAAATAAGATAATCATAGAGTAGTTGTGTATGGAAAGAAACGTTTCAGTATTGAAGAATTTTAGTTATAGTTATAGTTATCTATATCAATATCTTGCTTGTATTCTGCTATGAAAAGTAAAATTCTTAATAAAATTATCAAAACATCAATTTATTTAAGGAAAGCCAAGTACTTCCACCTCCCGGGTGTACGAGAAACAGTGCATCTTTTGTGAAAAGAAAGAGAAGTTTGTTAAAGGTTCAAAATCAAGGGAGGGCTTAACACAAGCCAGACAACTCAGAGTCGATGATACAGTGAGAAAAGCTGCAGAAATAAAGCATGACAAGAGAATCCTGGCCCTGGTAAGCCGAGAGCTGGTTGCAGCCGAAGCTCACTTGCACCATTCCTGCTACAAGAATTATACAAGGACAAACAGCAAATCTGTTAATACAACAGATACTGAAGAACTTCCTGAGAGTTATACTGAGGCGGAATTCAACGCATTTTCTAGATTATGCGATTATATGGGGAATGAATTATTTCAGAGCAATAATATAATAGAGCTTTCACAATTAAGTGATATGCTTAGAGGGTGGATGTTGGAATCTGGGGTAATAGAAATCAAGCCATCAACAATAACTCACTTAAGAAGAAAACTTAGTGTTGAATTTGGAGATTCCTTACACTTGATTCAAAATGAATCTAACAAAGTTATCGTCTACCCAGATAGCCTCACACGGGATCAGCTAGTCTTATCAAACCATCGCCTACAAAAGGAAGTAAAAGTGTTAAGGGCCTCTCGTTCACACATTGGCGAAAGTTTAAAAAATGTAGCTAGTGGGATTAGGCAGTCTGTAAAGCAACACTGCGCTAAACAGGAGTGGCCCCCAGATCCCTCCAATATCACCCAGGAAAACAGTGACGCTCCAACTCTAGTGACAACCTTTCTTCGGTACGTTCTGGGTGGCGATGATCAAGAGCTCGGTGAAAGCATGTCCTGGCTTAGCAGTTCTTTTGGTCAAGACCTTATGTTTGGTATAACCCGTGGTCGATACAAGCCTACAAAACACATTCTGTTACCCTCAGCAGTCAAATCGCTAACAGGTATTGCATTATTATAAAATTTATTATAAATGTTTTTACAAGTGGCTGCAATTTATTCAGGATTAAACTTTCAATCTATTTCAGGTAATGTTGAGCTTATACAAATTCTAAACCGTCTTGGGCACGGTATATCATATTCTCAACTCGAAGAGGTTGATACAGCCCTGTGCCTACAAAAACTTGCCATGACACCTGAAGATGGCGTCCCTCTCCCAAGCAACATATACCCAGGTACAAATACTGTCCTCGCCTTTGACAACATTGATAGGCTCGAAGGAACCCTGTCCGGAAGTGGGACATCGCATCGTGTTAATGGTATCGCCGTTCAGCCTGTTACTTACGGCCCTAATCAGAAAATAGTGGTCCCCAAGGTGGACAAGACAAAGAAAAGATCATTCTCTGCCCCAGAAGAGCCTCTCCCCATCTACAATGTCGGCAAGCGAGTTAAGGCCCCCACCAAGAAAAGTGAGGGGGGTTGATGGCGAAACAATTCTTAAAGAATTTACAAAGAAGAATCTGCTGTTCATCCTTGCTCGTCTACATTATGCAGCCCACCAACAAAAGGTCAGCAGCTGGACTGGGTTTAACATCATGGTTCACGACAAAGACGCCATCATTCCCAATAATGTAGGCTATTTGCCGACCATTAATGCACCAGCCACTGATGTTTCCACCGTCAACGAAGCCCTCAACCGATCACTCACTATCATGCGCTCGCTCCATCTCACAAGCATCATATGTGTTTTCGATCAGGCCATCTATGCCAAGGCGTTTGAGGTGAAGTGCAAGGAGTATGAGAAGTTCAAGCCCATAGTTCTACGTCTTGGAACTTTTCATACCCTTGGTACATTGATCTCTATCATCGGTAAAAGGTTTCTGCATGCTGGTCTAAAGGACTTATTTATTGAAGCTGGGGTAGTGGCTGAGGGATCCGTGTCTGCACTTCTGGAGGGCCGAAACCATAACAGGGGTGTTCGTGTGCACAAACTAGCTTACGAAGCATTCATGAGGGTGGCATTGGAAGGATTTTATCCTTGTCTTGACGAGTCACACCCAGCGGACAGTCGTCAAGTACAAACATGTCTTGATGAAATTGGTACCCTGGCTGATGAACTGTCTAAAGAAAGACACGATGAGGTTTTCAAGAGCCGAGTTTTCCAGCGTTTTTCTGACCTTTTTGCTGAATATACTCTTCATCTTCGGAATACCAATGGCCCCCTTTCAGAATTCTGGATGTCCTATATAGACATGATCGAGCTACTACTTCACATGATCCGTGCTTCTAGAGAAGGGAATTGGGAACTCCATCTCTCCTGTGTCCGCCAGATGCTCCCATGGTGCTTTTCCTACGATGCTATCAACTACGCAAGATACATGTCAGCTTATTATAGCGATATGACAAGTCTACCAGATGAGCACCCTGAGGTACACGAGTTCATGAGAAATGGTGGATTTTCAGTTCAGTTGAGCAACGACAATACATTTGGAAGAATTCCCGTTGACCAGACTCTTGAAGAAACCGTAAATAGAGATACCCAAACACCTGGGGGTACTAAGGGCTTTAGTTTGAAACCTGGAGCCGTACAAAGGTACTACTTGACGGCAGAATTCAGAACTTTGTTCCTGCGCAGTTTGCGCGAAATGGTTGGCTATGCCAAAGGGAAGCACGGCCATGCTTACCTTCACTCGTCTCGCATTGCCCAAGATGAGAAAGATGTTGCCGCAATGGTTGATTTAATCAAGAACTGGACAGATCCATTTGCAGGTCATATGCAACTGTCCAGCATCTCAACAGGAGCTGTTGCCACTACTGCTATAGCAGAAGACCTTGCGACCGCCTATAAAGTTGGAGAGGCAGCCTACGCTGATTTCAAGAAGACCCGTCTCGAATCACAGCCCCCAACGGTAAGGTTCAATGACAAATTGAAGAAGCAAAAGCTGAAAACCTTCAGTGCTTCATCGAAGACAAAGACAGTGGCAAAGGGCAAAGACACAGAAACTGTTCTGCGCGCTGATCGAAATTAGTTTGCGCGGATGATCATAATTGCTGAAAGCCGCAATCTGCAAATGCAAGATGTGTTAAAGTACCCATTAGGCCCTCTTCCTGCTTCCCTGGCCTGCAACAATGGCTTTCCCCGGAAGACCAATAAGGCACAACTTGGCAAAGAATTAGAGTAACTGATACAGCCAACGGTAGAAGTAACAAGGCCTTCAGCTTACCTAATAGATGGGATGGCGCTGGTCCAAAAGCTGAAGGTAGATTATCTCACATTTGGTGAGATCGCAGACAATATTTTATCTAGAGTGTTGCGTGAGGCGGAGGGTAGCGATAGAGTGGATGTCGTATTTGACGTGTACAGAGACATTTCCGTTAAATCAGCAGAAAGAGAACTCAGAGGTGAAAGTGATGCAATAACTTTCAAGAACCTTGCGGCTGGCCAGAAGGTCAAGCAATTCACGAATTTTTTGCGCGATGGTGACAACAAAGCAAGTCTTATCAGATTTGTTGTGGAACACTGGCAAAAAACACCTGGTCGCAAGAGACTGGAAGACAAGAAGCTGTATGTAACATGTGGAAACCGATGCTACAAGATCACTGCCGAGAGAGTAGAGGAAGAAGAAGAGCTAAGATCCGAACAAGAGGAGGCTGATACACGACTTCTCCTACATGTGCAACATGCAGCAAATGAGCAGCGATATAGGTCAATCATTGTATCCTCGGAAGACACAGAAGTTAGAATCCTGTGCTTAGCGTTTTCATTTTCCATTGATGTACCGATTTATCAGCGTTGTGTTTCTCAACTGAACGCTCGGTATGTGGACATTGGAAAAATAGCACACGTCATTGGCCAGGATGCGTGCAAAGCACTACCAGGTTTGCACGCATTTACGGGTTGTGATGCAGTGAGTGCCTTTGCAGGGATTGGGAAAGTGAAGCCCCTGAAGAGGTTACTGAGGAAAAAGGAATACCAACGCACGTTCCAGCAACTTGGACTGGTTGATGTCTGAAGATCTTCTGATGCAGTTAGAGGCATTTGTCTGTGATATGTATGGCTCAAAGAACGGTATCTCAGACGTGAATCAATGCAGATATTCGGTCTTCTGTGCAAAGAAAGGTAATAATAATAATAATAATTATAATAATAATAAACTTTATTAAAGTGTCATATGAAGTTCGCTAATCGAAGACACCTAGCTATCTGCATGAAATTAAGAAATTAGATCACAATAACAAAGAAATAAATTCAGCGATAAATGTAAATGCAAATGTTTTCCCGCCCCGTACCTAGCGGAATCCCATCAGCTGCCTCCATGCCAAGACAGCTTGTACAAGCATTGCCGGCGAGCCAACTATCAAGCGGCGATATGGAAAAATTCTCTACGAAACAACGACATTCCATCCCCAGTTGGTCATGGCTGGTCTCTTGTAAATGACGGAGCTCAAGAGAGATTGGTGATAGATTGGATGAGTGGACTCCCGGCCCAACAGCTGTAATAGAGCTTATGTCATGTATGTGCAAGAAGGCCTGTAATGATGATTTATGTGACTGCATTCGAAATGGCTTAAAGTGCTCCGACCTTTGCCGCCTAATAACTTGTTCTAACCAGCCAGATGAAGAGGAGGACATCCAGGTAGACCTGGATGAAGAGCACGTTGACTTTGACTGAAGTCTCTTGAGTGTGGATGTAACATTTTCAACATATCACCTATCCATGAGAAACACTTATCATGCTAAGAATACAGGGTACCCAGTTTAATTCTTATTTGAACATACATTTAGAATAATGCTAATTGCTATATCTTTCAGTGCTTTTTATGGTAAAAATACTCTGAATTGTATTTTTGAATCACATAAAAGAAAAAAGGGGAAAAAGTAAAAATATAGACAAAAATTGAGTTTTTTTTACCGTGACCGGAATTGACGTCACTGCCACGTGACTATTTATCCTTAAAAGTGACAAAATACTTTACAGACATATCTTGTCTATGCCTGCTTTATTTTATGCAGAATCTACAGCCTTACTTGCTAAAAGCCGCATTTTAGTATATCATCAATTTATGCTAATTATGCAAAATTCAAGGTCACGTGACTCCCTTAAGCTACTCTTACAACATTTCCATCATATATTTTTGAAATCTACACATGATAAGCTTTAATTTGATATATGGTAGCCTTTGTCCCTCCGAGTGGTAATGAAAAGCCACTTGGCCCATGGACTATCAACCCTTTTAACTGAACAGCTGCTAAGTAAAATTTTTATATCATGATGATAGACTTTAGACTTCCCGTTTTTTAAGCATATGTTTGACAGTTCTTCCACCAGCTTCGATAGAGCAAGCAGAGGAAAAACGCAGGAATAGAATTCACAAAGCCACTTTCCAGGTATTTGCAAAATCGGTAAAAACTGTTTCTTTTTATTTGAATACCTAAGTCATGCGAAAAAAAAGATTAATTATGATAATAAAGCTGGGTGCATGAAGAGGAAGGTTAGGAAGGGATCGATGTGTAAAACAGAGTCATCCATCGGGAAAAAGCAAAAAATAATATTCCACCTCGACAAAAGCTATGTGACATAAAAAGGAGTATTGAATCAAAGACCAAAACAATAAACCAAGCAATGTAGAGGAACTTCAAGTTCTATGTCACTCGAAAATAAAATTCATATCTTCGCGCCACCGTGTAATATCCTCTATATATTACAATAAAAACACTCGAAAAACGTAAATATTGATAACCTGATCCTCTATAAGATCTTCATGAGTAAAAAATGTCTCAAAATCCGCCTTTCTTTTAACTGTAGGAAGCAATGGACTTTATCTACAGGGAGCAAGGCCCAGCCAAGATCGCCGTAACAACAGTGCAATCGTTACTCGTTATTGTAAACATCACTGGAAACTCTTTTGTTTGTCTCATCATAATAAAGAACAAAGACAAGATCCGGTATACCTATACTGTCCGCAACATTTACACGTTTTTTTACAAGAAAAATAGCCCGTAAACTTCTCACTCCAGAGCATTATAAGAGCAACAAAAGCAAAAAGTGAAAAGACAAAGTAAATATTGTTTTCGACGTTTTAGGATGCATTTCCTAATTAACCTTGAATGTGGGGGTCGAACCAATGGGCTTGCAGGTTCAATTTGCGTAATCTCCCCTCAAGAGGTTTTTGGCGCGCGATCCGCAAGTGACTCACAGCTCATCAGTGTTCCCCCTTCTTTTTTAATCTTTATACAGTTGACTCCAGATAACTCGAACCCTCGCTAACTTGCGCGAACCTCGCGCAAACTCGAACTTTAGTCGATTTCCTCTCGATTTCTGGATTCATAATTCCACTATAATATTACCCTTGGTTACCGTAAATGATCTAATAAACGCCCCCTCTCTAATGAACGCCTCCTATCTTATTAACGCCCCCCTAAGCTGACAAGTATGTATTAAACGCGCCTCTCTAACAAACGCCCCCTGTCTAATAAACGCCCCCCTTCCCTGAAAACCACACATAAACTGGAAACAGATGTAGAATACAATCAATCAATTTATTTGCCTTCTTGCTTAATTAACACCGGTGTGCGAGTTGCGCCTTGCTCAATTTCCAGTTCAAAGTGAGGATAGCGTTCTTTAATGTTCTTGATCCCATTTAAAGCAATACCTAACTCAGACATAGAAGAGGCCGGCGATGAAAATACCATGGTGCTAGACGAGGACTCGGATGTTGACATTGAACTATAAGAACTACCAGTACGGTACCCTTTTCCGCCACTTTGTATGTACCAAATACCGTTATGCATTGTAGACGGTTTAGACTTATCAGCGGACGGACTTGATAGTCTGCTAAAGCTCTGTCATTTAGATTATTATAATACCGTATTTAGGTTACCATTTTACAGTTATTAGAATAAACGCCTCTCTCTTTTAAACGCCTTCCCCCCCCCCCCCCCCCCCTCCTTGGACCCTTGAAATTTAATAAACGCCCGCGGCGTTTATTAGATCATTTACGGTATTCGAACCCTCGATGACTCGAACCTCCCGCTAACTCCAAGTAATTTTTGTTTTCCTTCAAGTCACCTCTACATAATTTTACCCTCGATAACTCTAACCACGTTTTAAGCCCGTGACAAGTCGAAAAATAAATTAAACAGTATACTGAAGTCCGAAACATTGAATTTATTTCAAAACAATCATGTCAATTCTTTGTCTTTACATTTTTGTCACTCCAGTGGTTAATTCAAATTCAGTGTCTGTCCCTGTAGCTTAATCAAGCTTTGTTGCTTAATTCCTTTTTCAAAATATCAATCTATATCTCTTGCTGCCCTGAAGAGAAGTGAGCATGATACTTGAATTCCCTCCACATCCATTTGCTTATGTGCTTGTGTCGGGCTATCTGCTTCGAACCCCCGAGTAACAAGAACTTTTTTTCGATTTCCCTCGAGAGTTCGAGTTATCGGGAGTCGACTGTTTTTAGAAATATTTAGTCTAATCCATATCAAATATTCCGATTTCAGAAAGTTCGTCTTAGAACTCCTATATCAGAATGCGCACTCGCACATCGCGCTCGCTCACAGATTATCGAGCTCAAGAGGGGCTGCTCGCAGTCTACATATGATCAGGACACCGTGGTCCTCTTTCTTCCGCTGTCCTCTTGCCTAAACCCACTATTATCATGTTTCTTTAAATACCCTTTTCCGAGGGGAACTAACTAAGACAATTTTCTGGTTTCCCCAAGGACATCAATAAACTATCTTCTTATGAACCTCGCCATCGCAGACATGACTGTGGCCACATTTTTGGCGCCTCGATATATTTTTATCCACACCTTCATTCACCCTGATGGAGTTGCTGGGAATATTCTCTGCCGGCTACTAACAGGAGGAAACTTCGCCTGGGTCGGAGCTGGCGCATCCGTATTTACCCTTGTCACCATAGCAACTGAACGCTATTTTGCTGTGATGTATCCTTTTGAAAACAAAGGAAAGCTTAACAGTCGTAAACTTAAGGTGAGGAAATGCAGTGTGATGTAAGGCGAGTGATTTTATTTCAATTTAATTTTTACACTCTTAGAAAAATATTAATTCAAGACTTTTCAAGAAAGACAGCTGAGGAGTCAAAGTTATCGAATAAATAGACCGAACAATTTATTATCCGCATCCTGAAGCTAAATAGCAACTCAAGAACATTTATAAATGAAAACCATTGCATCATAAAGGGTATTTTTCTTCAAAAACTTATACAGCAATGTGTTTGAAATAAATTAGCTCCTCCATTATTTTATATTGAATAATAATGAACATCTGTGTAAATTTCCTTTCGAATAATAGCGGCATCCTGGAGGCATCCCCAAGGCAATTGTGTATCGTTTTCATAATGCATTTCGATATTTATAGCCCACCAACCTCCGTTGCTTCGGTCGTTTCTGTCCTGCGTTCTGGATAAAAGGAAAACTTCCAAACACCAAAACATCAACCAGCACCGGCGACCCAAGCTCGGTGCATAAATTACCGCGGGTTTTGATACTGTTTTGCATATTACCAACGATTAAAGACTTTGTATGAGAAGTTCAATATAGTTGTTAAAACGTAGAAATATAGGCATGAATATAGAAATAAATTGTACTTACGTAGACTTGCGCCTGTTGTTGCTTTTCATGTGTAACCTTGGCTCAATTCATGGCCATTTTATACAGTTTTGCAGCTCGTTGTTTGTTCGGTGTTGTTTTCCTACATAAAGCGAAGCATGACAGGTGACTGTGTACAGTCTTAACTCACAAATCTCTCCCGCATCAAAGAACCGGGCACTGATTCACCATGAAACCGTCAAATCCTTGAGGTGTGGTCAGTCTCTTATCTCTTCCCTCAGTCATGGGTATTGCGATGTGTTTTTTGTGGGAAATGTTTTGAAAGTTTATGGTTCTGGGCAATCTGACGTGCGCTCAGGAACCTCGATGACTACGTGTTGCGTGTTGAACGCAAACATGGACTCAGGGGAACCGAGTAGTCAAAATTGCATGACAAAATATGGATCTTCCTACACTCAGATAGTCTACTGATTGCGCGTGAGCGGTGTTTGGAATTATCCAATTGGATTAGCGTATTTAAAATGTTCACGTTCACCACGCAACACGTAGTCATCGAGTTTCCTGAGCTCACGTCAGATTGCCCTGAGTCAAAAACTTTCAAAAACATTTCCCACAAAAAAACACATCACAATACCTATGACCAGGGGAAGAGATAGGAAACTCACCTGGCCTAAAAGGATTTGGCGTTTTGACGGTGAATCAGTGCGCGGTTCTTTGATGAGGGAGAGATTTGTGAGTTGAGACTCCACACAGTCACCTGCCTTGCTTTGAAGGAAAACAACACCGAACAAACAACAAGCCGCAAAACTGTATGAAATGGTCATGAATTGAGCCCAGGTTAAACAGGAAAAGCAACAACAGGCCCAAGTTTACGTAAGTACAATTTATTTCTATATTTATGCCTATATTTCTACGTTTTAACAACTATTATATTGAATTTCTCATATAAAACAAAAATCTCAAATCGTCGGTAATATGCAAAACAGTATTGAAACTCGTGGTAATTTATTCACCTAGCTTGGGCCTCCCCTGCAACCAGTAACAGTAAAATACAATACTCCAGGGACATTTTCTAAGCCATGTCTTCAAAACTTTGAAAGGACGTGTTTTTTGTCAGGTCAAAACTTCTTGCTCGTCAATGCATAGTTAGTAGAAGAGACTGGTTATGAAAGCTGTAGTTTATGTTGGAAGCTCTCTGACTGTGCACAATCCTTTGTTCACAAATTGTGACTGAATAAATCAATGGGATATTTCTATTGGTCAGTAAGTTCAAAAGGATGGGAACGTTATTGAACGTTGTGCACGGTCAGGTCCGTAAATGAGACTGGTTATGAAAGCCGGCAAACGGTCAGGTCCGTAAGCTAAAAGGAGTCTAACGAGTTTCATATTAATCATTCAACTTTAAGAACTATGGTCAAGGTTCAAGGTCGAAGTTTTAAACCTGACAACACTGCCGCCCTGTTTTAAACATCACTTACAGCAAGGAGCCTAAAAATGTGACCGCTTTTGATTTATTCACATTCTTTCGTACAGATTTAATCCAATCAGAAGCCAGCTGGAAACTGTCTTCGACTACTGATTGGTTAATGTCTGCATGAAAGAATGTGAGTTATATCAATTAAAGGCCGGGTCACACTTTTGGGCTCCTTCTTGCTGTAAAAGACATGCGCATGCGGCAACTAGAATGAATGGTCATCGTGCTTGTTTTTTTTTTTGAGGAAAAACAACGTTGTTTGCCTGTCTTTATCCCCTTACAAAAATTAAACTGTTTCCTTTTATTTTGAAGGCGATCATTTCCTCTTCTTGGATATTTGGCATCATCCTGAGTCTTCCACAATTCATCGTTAAGAAATTTGACAAGAAACTCAACTGGTGCGTTTATACTTGGTCTGAAGAATGGATGGGTAATGTGTATACTACAGCTTGGCTTTTGTTCACTTCATTTCTTCCAGTCACTTGGATGATTGTTCTATACTCCCGAGTCGTTTGCACGTTATGGGTCAATGATAACTCGCAAAAGGGGCCCCAACAGGTTCGAACATGTTATGCTTTTCACTAAGACCCCGTCCACACGTATCGGGCTATTTTTGAAAAGGGAGATTTTTCTCTCCGCATCCACACGTAGCGTATTCGAACCGTTTTCGCCCACTGTCACACGAAAACGCTAACACGATTGAAATACAATAGCATCCCTTATTAAGCATGCGTCATGCTAGAAGTCACCTACGTTTTCGTCCGTCCACACGTAAACGAAAAGCCGGCGTCAGTTCAAAAATCTCCACTCTGGAGAGCGTTTTTGAAAAGATGCGTTTTCGGTGGCCGTTTTCACCGGATACACGTGTGGATGGTATGCCGAACCGGAGAAAAAATTATTCGTTTTCAAATAAAAACTGATACATGTGGACGGGGCCAATCTTAAATGCCAAAATACCAGTAGCCTGCATGACAGGCGCTTTATGAGCCAAGCGGGGCGAACGCGATATTTCGCACGGAGCGCGACACGAGCGCGAAGCACGAGACAGCTCCGCGCGAAATATCGCGTTCGCCCCGCTTGGCTCATAAAGCGCCTGTCATGCAGGCTAAAATACCAGTTGAGGCAGTCATTTTCATTCAGTGGTTTGCATATATGCTCGATTCTGCGTGTAAACACTACAATTCCAAAAGGAGCCTTTGTTGTTTGATTAGTTTGGGTCTCTTGCTTTGCGTACTCTGATCAGGAAACCAGAAGACCCCACCCAGTGTTCGCATGTGGTAATTATAATACCTTGGAAATGGCAATGATTTGGTGTAAGATACAATTGGACGTGAGAAAACATTACTTAACTGTTCACACAGAAAATTAAAATACAATAACTACCTCAATGAACAAACATAATAACTTAGGGCCTGTTTACATGAAGGTGGGGGACTCCAAGTAGGTGAGGTAACCCGCTTAGGTGGGGTAGCCCTCCTGTGTATGTAATCTCTCATTTTAATTTGATCACGTTTACATGATAGGTGGGGTGACCCGCTGTATGTCACCTCACCTATCAGGGGTTCCCCATCTCCATGTAAACAGGCCCTTTGTGGACATAACGAAAATCCAAGATGGCGGCTGTTGGGGATAATAGTGTTATTTACTATGACGTCATCAGGGTATCAACCACGGGGTCTATGGCAAGAAAAACAATCAAAACCAATACTTTTGACAACAAAGCTTTTGCACATTCTTTTTAAAGTTTGAAACATTTTGCTTCAGTGCGTTTCGCCACTTATCCGTAAAAGTTATAATCATCACACCCCAAAAAATGTTGATAGTCCCTACCCGGAAAATTGAGCAGGCGAGCATTGGCGAGCAGTAAATTCGAAAGTTTTAAATTCATTGAAGAAGAAGTTAAGTGCCGAAGACAAATATTGGTTCCTTTCTCGCCGCATCACTGGGTCAACTTCCAGTCTTTTGGCGTCTTTCAGTGACGAAATTAAAGAAAAATGCAAGTCGTCCACCTTATCATTACTTTTATTTTCAGGGTGTGTTGAGGGTACGCAAGCGAGTCACATTGATGGTCATAACTGTGAGTGCCATTTTTGGAGTAACCTGGCTCACCAACTCTTCTAATTACCTCCTCCACCATTTTCTCAAATATTCTTTTCTGACTTACGCCTCAGCTTCCCTTATGGTCATGTTCAACTCGGCGATCAACCCAGTTTTGTATGCATTGATGAGTCAACGATTCAGAAATAAAATGAAACAAATAATGCGTTGCACGTACCGCTCAGGAAAGATCAGGAAACGTTCTACGGGCGGTCACGAAATTCAAGGAGAGCGTGGAAACAGTCAGGTTCCCACTTAGTAAAATTAAAAAGATCCCACTAGCATAGAGTAATGTAAACTGAAATACATATGGTAGCTTTATTTTAAGGGAACAAGCTCTAGTCCTCGTGGGAAAAAACGCCCACGAGCCAGAGCCCAAGAACGGCCGGAGCTTATCACGGTTTCCTTAGCATGAAGCCTACCTAATAGTACTGTTACTCCTCCCTGGACGGGATGCTACAGCGATGATGCTAGTCCATCGCCGGGTTAATAGTTCTCGAAGAATTTGCTTTACCGGTGTTAAAGTTTTTTGTCAGTCTGTGGACGTAAATAAAACGTTCAGAATGCATCTTTACTTGTCACGAAGCTGTGGTTTTATTATTTACAGGTAATTTATTCTCTAGCGTTGTGTCCCCCGCTTGCAACAGGCCCTTAGGGTGGCTCGATAGGGTTTTTGAGGATCGATGCCTTCCAAGTTTGAGCATAAACTACGTCGCTATTCAGACAAATCGGCTATTGGAGAAAAACGTTCCCGTGAGCGATCTTGGAAGAACAGTTCCCAGTGCCGAGAAATACGGCTGCAAGTAAAATAGGTAATGGCGTTATTTCGTTGCTATGACAACTCCGTTGTCGTTGCAACCCTTATCATAACAAATCTTTTTCTTTCGCTGTGGTCGTAATTTTTCCAAATGTTTGTTAACGGCGACGCAGTTTATGCTCAAACTTGGGAGGTACTAACCCTGAAAAATCCTATCGAGCCACGTTAATTTACCCTTTTCAACCTTGCATTTTATTTAATTTTCGATGTAAGAAAAGGGAAATTAGGAGGAATAAACCACATTCTGTTCGTCTGCTTCCGACGTGACAACGATTGGATTTTAATTTGAAAGTTCCATATATACAATATATACACAAGATATTCTTAGTTTCATGTAAACATTTTAACTCGTCAGGGGCACCAAGCGACTTTTTTCTGTAAAATAACTGTTCGAAGGAGCAAATATTGCCTAAATTTTTTTCTTTCTGGATAACCGTTCCATTCGTCTAAAATATTCGGACATTTTCTGAAAGCTTAACTACGATTTTCGGAGGTTGTGTTAGTCACATTTTAATGCCAAGATATTGCGATTGTTATTAAAAAAAGGTCTCCTAAAACGTTCGGTGTAAAGACAGAACGTCCCCTAAAATTTTCTAATGAAAGCAAAGCTACTTCATGTCCTCGTACTTTCGACCGGACCCATAAGGGTAGCTTACACTTTCGGATGAGACGCAAAAGCCACCTAAAACGTTCGTGACGACCAAAGTTCGCCTAAGACATCCGAACAGATAAATAGTTTTTAGGGCAACTCTAAATTACCCAAACAGATTTCTAAAGCACAGAGAAAACCATTTGAGACACTCCTGGCGTACTTGGAAACATTCGTTCGTTGGGTGCTCCTGACTTGTTATATATATTTTAGATAATTACACTATCAAACAACCAATGCATTGTTGAATGCATTTCTTTATAAATATGATCCTTTACCCACTTTACTACTGAGCTATTTAACAATCATGTTTGTCATTTCCTTTAACTCCTTTTCCAGTTGGTTGAAATAAAAACTGGAAATCGATTTTAAGCCTAAGAACTGACTGATATAAACCGTGCAATCAGTACCAACCAATCATCCTTTGATTACTTGGGGCCTCTTCATACATTAAAGCCCGATTTTCCGAGATCGTGCCTTGACCTGTTTCCTTTGTTAAAAAAAATTCCATAATAGAAGGTGGGCTAGCCAACATGCTCTTTCTAGCTACAAGACACATCCGCTGACCAGCTTAAGAAATTCGTAGTTTGACTGGCTAAAGAAATACAGACTGGGCCCGTTGTAGCTCGGTTGACAGGGCACATATAAAGAGACCCTGTTAGCAATAATACTGAATTTCATTTCATTATTTTTAATTTTTACTCATTGCCAAAATTAGAGTGTAAAATAGCCTCTTTGATTCGCGAAATAGAAAAATGTATTGGAAATAGAAAATTATAACTCAACACTTAAGTAGCCAAGACTCGTAACTATATGTTCAAAAAAAAAAGACTAAATAAATAGTGCGGTATGTTATTATGATAACATACCAGTTTTATGTCATAGAGTAACATAGCAAGATAGATTGTCATATTTTACACAATTTGTATTTTTTTAGGAGACTGGTGCTCCTAATTGTGGTTACAATGCTTATACAATCTAATAGCAATAAAAAAAAATGTACACTTTCAAGCCTAACCAAGTGTTTTTTCATCTTTGTTTCTTGATACCTTGTGCCATTTTACGGCCATAAAGAGACAAATGATACTGAAACCTTGCAGTGTATCGGCTTTTTCCAAGCGTAGTATAAAGTCTCCTTTAGCTTTCGTCGTCTCAACGAAAACCCAAAGGTACAATCAGGAGCCCGTAAACAGGGATTAAGATCAAGTCGTAAACTTGGTTTTGGCTTTGCACAGATTGTTTCCAAGAACAAACCGTTCCAGTTTGATTTAATCCGCATATAGGAAACTATTTCAATTGACGTAACTCCTTTCAGTTCTCCATATGGGCAGTCACATCTAAGCGATTGTCAAAATAGAAATTTACAACCTTGTAATCCTAGTTCACCTCATACCGCAAGTGTAGCCCTCGGCTTGGCTCAAGTCTTGAACGACAGCCTGTTTGAATTGGTATCGAGGCATAGGTGATTCCCTTGGATGAAATCAAGTTTCCGAGGCAAAAAGACAAAGATAATTCTGATCATCAGCCCGTTATAGATCTGGATCTATCTTCATGTGGAAGCTGTCTCTTGAAGATTGCCTTGGGGGATCTTCGAGCTTTTGCCACCTTTTAAGAACTGGCGATCCCCGGGATGTGCGGAACTGACTACGGCGAAGTGACGGGGATCGTCTCAATGAAGCAACTAGGGAGGAGGCGGACCCTGTGCTGCTACTTTTGAATCCCGGTAGAGATAAGAGAGGGTAATCTGTAGGGATGCCATTTGGAACTTTTGGCAGGCGACGAGGCTTGTAGACAGGCTTCTTTGAAGCATCCAAAAGCCAATAAGTCGTCACGTTTCCTTTTCCCTAGTAAGCAATAACAAGGATTCAAAAACCAAATTATAGCAAAGCTGTCTACATGGTAGGCAACATTCAAATCAAGTGAAATCCCCACAAAAATGATAGGTCTATGTCCTAATCTCCATTCTGCGTTATCCACTTAAAGTGGAACCACGAGCCGCAAGCGAGTCTTTTCACTTCAAAGTTTCCAACATTCTGACGTCTTTTCTATGGTCGATACGAAAAAATCGTTTTCGATTTGTTCTTTACAAAAGCAATCACAGTTTTTGAGGTCCATTTTTGTTACAGTTTCTTGGAAAATCGCGCGCGGTAGAAAAAGAAAAATTGTGCCCCCATCAAATCATTTCCAACGGGTCTTTACTAGCATCCACCATCCACCTCTTGACCAATCAGTGGGCGAGACATCACGCAGTTATTGTAAAAATTACCTGGACTAGACTAGACTAGTAACGTGCAGTCACTAAACTTACCTTAAGATAAACCTCGCCTCTGCTCTCAACAATAAAGCCTCCTATGGCTTCCAGTATTCTCTTCGTAACTTCGCTTATGTGGATTCTTAAAGCTAAAAGTTAATTGGCAAAGAAAAAGGTAATAACCAACTAGAAATAAGTTAAATTCCGTGCTGGATAAAAGAAAAAAGGCTCTGTTGGCTTGCAAACAGATAACGCACGCAGGAGCCGACCTGACGCACGACATTACTCTATCTCAGTCCCCTTCATGGCAATTGTGGGTTTGCTATTCTGACAGACAAGGACACAAATTCAGTGACTGTTTCTTACGAGAAACGAGCAAATCGCTGGCAAATTCCATTTTTTTACTGTCAGTAGTAATGATTGTTATTATTATACATTTTTATTTTTATTATCGTGATTAATAAGAAGAACAGCAATACAAGAAGAAATCATCATCATCATCATCATCATCATCATCATCATCATCGTCGTCGTCATTATTGCTATTTTATAGCTGCTGATGATGTTTTGCAAAGTAGTACAAGATGAAAGAAAGTTAGAAGAAGAAAGTCTAATTGAACTCCAACCTTCCCCATTCGATTCCATTCTTGACGCAGTGTTGACAGTATCACCAAAAAGGCAGTACCGGGGCATCGTTATACCAACCACACCGGCTACAACGGGACCTAAGAGTTAAAAAATCATTAAATTGGTAATCAGTAGACCTCGATCGATCGCTTTGTTGATTTGTTGCTCCATTTCCAAAACCAAGTGACGCCATGTATCGTTTCAAACCTGCTTATATGCTTGTCCGCTTGCATTTGTTATTTCAACAATGACAAGGGTAGAATAGTCATGGGAATTGATTGTTCACGGGAAATTAACAAAAAAGAAAGAATAAGGTTTTCTGGATCACTTTTAAAAACTCGCTTCCTTTATGGTGATTTTTTTCTTTTTTCATACTTTCATTTACAACTGCCCAAGTTGCATGTAAAACTGCAATTGTCTTTCGTGTTTTATTACCACTTTTGTCCGTTTATTATCGATATTATATATTATTATCATTATCATTATTATTTTTATTATTATCATTATTGTCTTGTCAGCTGGAAAAACAGCAATGAATTCATAACATTTTTCAGCAAAAGAGACCGTTCTTCAGTAGTGCTTTGACACTTTTTTTGTTGCTCCTATATTTTTATTGCCAAAAGTTTTGGTTATATCTTAGGTGAAACGATGCTTAATATCACCTGATTAATAAAAGACCAAAAATTCTAACTTTTAAGGATATTACAGTGCAGCCTCATATTAAAATTATTAGACGGTGGTATATGAAAATGTAATAAACTGACTCAGTTATGATTTACATTACTATAGACAACGAAGAATTACCACTGTGTATTCCAACGCGTAGCTTGAGTTTGTAGTCACTTTTGTGTCGAACTGTAAAGTCTTTCTTCACAGCGTCGACCAGATGTAACGCCATGCGCGCTATCTCTCCTGCGTGATTGTGCCCATTTCTGATTGGTAAACCTGATACCACCATGTATGCGTCACCAATTGTCTCCACCTGCCGGGCAGAAGGAGCGCACTAGAGTACAAGCAAACAACGGCACGAAATTGGAGGTTGAACGAGCCCTACGTTTAACGTTTATCGCGAAGTTTTATGCTTTTTTGCGATGTTTTAATGTATTAAAATTAAAATATAAAAAAATATGGACATTGAAGTCAATTTTGTCACAAGGACTAGCATTGGATAGGTCTTTTATTATTTTGAAGAAATTTTGCATTTAGATTCGCGCAATAATTTAAGTATGACTAGCAGGCTTTGCTCATTGGTTTCTACATCCAGAATCCCTCCCTCCATCACAAAAAACCAGCCCATTTTATTGTGACATTGCAAAAATAAGTAGCATTATCCCGTTAAGCAGCGGAAAAAAAACAAACAAACAAGCTGAGTTTAAAATTGATCGCAGCAGTCGCTTTGAGGATTAGATGTTTACGATGTCATTTAAAACAAAATTACAATTTAAAGTCGATATGATGTGTCCTTACCCCTGAGTTTTAATTTGTGTTTAACAATTCAAATTAACGCCTAACATTTTCATTAATTACAAGTCAAAAATTTAACCGACACATTTTATAATACTAATACACAATATTACTTATGTAAAACGATTTGCAGGTTGAACAACATTTTATAAGTACTAAAAGGCACAAAATTTCTCACAGCTATTTACAATTTAAAATGAACAATTGTATTCTTTAATCAGAGCTACATAATACGCTAATTAAAAACAATTGTATTTTTCAGTTTTAATGGGAAAAGATGTTACCTAATTAATTTGCCTATAGCAGCCAAAACTCAGCATTAATTTCTACCAAATTTATTACAGTTATTAAACCATGCAGCTTGCGTTATCAAGCATCATGCTTTAAGCTTTAGTTCTGTCCAACCTCCTTAACATAAAGCAATAAATACGTGATACTGAGAAAACAATTCGTTTGGTCCAGAAATGACCATGCTACCTTTCATTTGGACGCATGAACCTACCTGTCAAGTTTCGTTGTGTGAAGTTTCAGTTTAACCAGAGATGGCGTCGAAAAGGCGCAAAAATATATGAAGACCCAACCCAGACATGGTTGCGGCGGGTGCTCTATGAAAACTTTATGAACCAGGCTTTATATTACCAGTTGAAAGACTGGTTGATTGATCATTCATCTTGACATAAACTCCGTCAAAGATAATGAAAAAAATAAGAGTCTTGCGTACAATATCATTTGTCTCTGCATGTAAGGTCCTTCTTATCTCAAGCTGACGTCCTTTCCAATTCTCCACTTTATTCTGTGTTAAAGCGGTAGTAGTGGTTCCTTGCAACCAATAAAAAGTTCAGAGAGGAAAAGGAAAAACTGTTTACCATTATTTTATCAATAAGACAATAATTCATAAATCTTACCTTGTATACATCGTATTCACTTATTATATCGTCAAATAAGGTGTATAAGTCATTTAGTAGAGTCACAACCTGTAGACATTGTTAAGAAAATGAAATGTTCCGTTGATGTGTTAAAAATACTTGTTTTGCATGTGCTAAGGGTTTCCTCGAAACGTACCGTGGCCACCAAAATAAAACAAACGATCAGCGAGAACGACAAAGAAATAACTAGTAGAAATATTAAAAATGGCAGTAAATAAGATAAACACGACGGAAGTGATAATGATGATGACAGACAATGAGAACTAAGGCGATTGGGAGGATAAGGATTAAGGCAGGAGAACGAAAAGCGAGGATAATGATGATGATGATGATGATGATGATGATGATGATGATGATGATGATGACGATGACGATGATGATGGGAAAAAAGATGATGGTGATGATGATAACGACGATGAGGATGATGATGACGATGACGACGATGATGGTGATGATTGATGATGATGATGAGGATGACGACCATGATGGTGATGATGATAATGATGATGAGGATGAGGATGAGGATGACGACGGGGATGATACAGAAGCGGGATGGAGAGAAAGTGCAAAGGGAGGAGGACAATGGTAACAAAGACTACGTGACCAAGATTTTCATTGCCTACTACTTGGAAACTTAACGACGTAGGTAGACTCCATAAGTTAAATGGCTCGATACAGGCGTAATATACTCACTTGAAGGGGAGTACTCTCTGCCGAGAGTTCGGTAAAACCCACAATATCACTGAAATAAATTGAAACTTCATGGAAACTCTCCGCTTCAACTGCTTTGCCTCTCTTGAGCTGTTCTGCCACCGGTCTGGTAGAAAAGTTTAAAATAACGACGATCAACAACGTTAACAAAAATGTACTAATTCGTATCAAACATTAACCTTTCAAGGCGCCCCTAGTGTTATTGGGATGGCTCTTCGGCTTTTAATGCTTACAATTACTAGACCAATCAGGTCAATAACTAGATTTTAAGACCATCGACTGACGTGATACAAGTCCCTTTAACTCTAAAGATGACTACCGCACAGGTTATCGAAACGTCAGTCACTGTAAACAACAGTCCAATTCAGGACTACGGTGATCACCAGGACGTTCATACTCCACCTACTTATGAAATGACTCCAGGTTCAAACCTTCCACGTTTAAAAATTAAGTAAGACGAACGCTTGCCGGCTTAGCAGGCAGTTTTTTGGTGTGTTTTTCGTGTTTCGTAAAATAAGAGGTCAAAAGAGAAAAAAGAAGACAGATTAGTTCACTCTGCCTTCGTTTGAGCTCTGTTTGGCTTTCGTGCGGCTTTGTATCTCACTTTACGAACCACAGACAAAAAACACACCAAAAAATCGTCTCCAACACAGGCTGGATGAACGCACCTTGGGAGCATCCTTTCCAAAAGAACGTCTGTCTTTTTCTTCTCCTCAATTAACTGTCCAGTTCTTTCGATCACGAGCTCCTCCAAGTTATCCGCATACTTCTCCATCATGTACACCACATTGTCAAAAATGTTTGTCTTCCTTTAAGGAAAAACCGAAACGAAGAAGGTAATCGCCTCTTGTGCGCGAATGAATCACTCTTTCTTACAGTTCGGATGCGCTAAGTCTCTTTGACTTTTCCTACTCAGTTGGGTGTAAAGTCTCGTTTGGTGACAATTGTTTATTGAGTGCAAAAAGAAATAACAGAAACGAAAGAAATGTCTGTGATGTCATTAACAGGAAGCTAGCAAGGTTGGTTTAAGAAGCGTTCTTTAAATTACGGGTAACAGTAAGAGTAACAGTAGCGTCGTTTTTTACTTATAAATCATCTGAAGCGCATTTTTCCTTTTGATTGTTATGTAAATGTGAATGTTGTTCACAGTAAATGTTCTCTATTAGATGAAAATAATGCTTAATGACAATATTTGTAATGAATCATGTTACTAAAAGGAAGAACGGGGAACGGAACTGATGTGCACGGGAACGTAAAAAGTGGAAAGTTGAAAATGGGAAAAACGAGAAAGTGGAAATTGGGAAAAAAATAGCTGATACCCTAACCTTATCAGTAACTTCCTTCACATTCTTTCTTTTGTCCCAATGTTTTCATTACCCGTTCCCTGTCCTCGGTCCCTGGGGTCGTTCTCCGTTCCCTGTTCCCCAATCCTCGTTTTAGTAACATCATTCCGTCTACACTTTATAACGGTAACTTACATTCCGTTGTTGGTTAAGATCTTGTTCATGATCTTTTTGATCTCGTGGAAATCCGGCCGTAAATCTGGGCTCTCCTCCCAACACTGTTTCATTAGTTCACGCAGCTCTTCAACTCCAGTTATCAGCTCTGATACCGTTGGACGGAAAGGCGGAAATTCTCCATTCTGTACCTTGTCCACGATTTCTATAAGGTGTAATAGCAGTAGGAATGGATTAGCCTTTGTTTACCCAAATCAATGCTCTCTGTAGTCTGCGTCGGAAACGTAATCTAACTCCGACTAGTAACGTTTGTGAAGCCGTAGTCTGTGCAAGGAACTCAGATAGTAGTAGTGAGGTCGCGAAAACAAGGTTAAGGGAAAAAGAAGACGCGCACGACCTCTGCACATTGGTATCTTGGAGCCTGGAACAGGCTAACGAAACCACGGCGCCAAGATCCTTGTTCTGAGCCCCCAGCGGACTCGAATTGACCAATCGAGCAGTGGCTTTTATACAAGCCCAATCATGGCGCGTATTCAAATCCTGGTACACAGCCTGCGGCCCAGAACAAGGATCTCGAAGCTGGCTCCCAGACGGACTTAACCAGAGGTTTCGTCTGAGGCGCAGGTTAGGCTCAGAATCCCAACTGTGGTACCCAGTTTCTTCTATTAACCATTAATTTTCCCTGCAAAAACATGTCTCGTTTCAGTTCTTATTAAAAAAAGGTCTAATATACCAAAAAAAATCTTCCCAACTGCTATCTTTGTTCTTCTGTATTGTTAATGCAATTACAGGGATGTACACGGAGTAATGTAGACTCCAGTGTTCTTTCATTTCACAAGAAACGTTGTCCACCTTCTCGCCACCCAGATGCATCAATCGGTAATCGTGAACTGGATTCTTGTAATTAGAACTTTAAAGTTCAAGATCGGTGTAGCACTTTGTAAAAACACAGAAATTGTTTAAAATGTAAATGCCAAATTGTTGTTTTCAATGTCTAAACGCTTCGGCACTTTTGTTGTAGCTGCGAAGTCGTGTTGCGAATTAAAACCAAAGGGAACACGCACGTGCTCACGACTGTTAAAGGAATTGAAAGTCGCTGTTATGATCACGCGGCTGATAGGTCCCACCTTCATAAATAAGGCGCAACTCCTACCTTTTCCTTTTCTCGTTAATGCGGCGGAGCTTAAATCCACGCAACTCAACATCATTGATAGACTTGCTTAGAATTGGGGAAAACTCTGGAGCACTTAATATCTCAGAACCCATTTACCTGGGTGCTTTAGAACTCAACGACTGAAAGCACCTTAAACTTTCAACCATCACGTAAATAACCGATTTTTCGTTTATGGGTAACACAAAATAAACGTAATTTACAAGATAAGAACCACAACAACTAATCTATAAAGAAATTTACTGATACCTTTCGGGTCCATATAACTTGAGCTGTAGGGTCCTTCGCGGGTGTGAAATTCTTGTAGGATGATAGCAAAGCTGTAAACGTCACCCTTTTGGGTCCCTCTGATTGGTCGATTTGGGAGTCGAAGAATTTCTGGCGCTACCCATAGAAGATCTAAAACAGGATGAAAAATAAATATGATAAAATTAATAATAGTCGAGGATAGATAGAGATATTCAGCAAACTAACTTGTGAAAGCGTGCTCCGGAAATGGAATTCAAAAACGTTTGTAGAAGTTGACCAAGGTTCGTTGACTTTGGCGGAGGAGCATTTAAATGAAGGCGATAATATGACATCGCTGACCATGATTGAAATCTGGAGTAATGATGAAATTGATGATGACGATGACGATGATCGTAACATTACAATAAAAATTACTTTTTAGAAATTGAATGGCCTATTGTTTTGCGAAGCATTTGCAAAGTTAACAGGAAGATTTGATCTCGAACCTTCGTGTCTTTCATGTACTACTCAATGTCATTCGTGATTGCGATCTAATACTTCACATTTACCTCTGTAATACGCACGCTCAGATGGTTAAATTTTCGCTTCTTTGTCCCTAAAAGTTGGGAGTCCGTAATCAGCAATCTTAAGTACCCAGCGGTTATCCACCATGCAGTTGGAAGATTTGGGTAGGTACGTGGTGTAAGCATCATACAGTGGTTCCCCGTTAGCTAATATATGGCATACATTGCTCTCAATAGCTTTACATAGCCCTACATAACCATATATAGCCCTAAATAGTCCTACATAGCCCTACATAACCATACATAGCCCTACATAGCCCTACACAGCCCTACATAGCCCTACATAACCATACATATCCCTACATAGCCCTACATAACCATAGATAGCCCTACATAACCATACATAGCCCTACATAGCCATACACAGCACTACACAGCCCTACATAGCCCTACACAGCCCTACATAGCCATACATAACCATACATAGCCCTACATAGCCCTACATAGCCCTACACAACCCTACATAGCCATACATAGCCATACATAGCCCTACATAGCCATACACAGCCCTACACAACCCTACATAGCCATACATAACCATACATAGCAAAACATAACCATACATAGCCCTACATAGCCCTACACAGCCATACATAGCCCTAAATAGCCAACAAAGCCCTACATAGCCCTACATAACCATACATAGCCATACATAGTCATACACAGCCATACACAGCCCTACATAGCCATACATAGCCCTACATAGCCATACATAGCCATACACAGCCATACACAGGCATACACAGCCATACATAGCCCTACATAGCCCTACATAGCCATACATAGCCATACATAGCCCTACACAGCCCTACACAGCCATACACAGCCATACACAGCCATACACGGCCATACATAGCCCTACATAACCATACATATCCCTACATAGCCCTACATAACCATAGATAGCCCTACATAACCATACATAGCCCTACATAGCCATACACAGCACTACACAGCCCTACATAGCCCTACACAGCCCTACATAGCCATACATAACCATACATAGCCCTACATAGCCCTACATAGCCCTACACAACCCTACATAGCCATACATAGCCATACATAGCCCTACATAGCCATACACAGCCCTACACAACCCTACATAGCCATACATAACCATACATAGCAAAACATAACCATACATAGCCCTACATAGCCCTACACAGCCATACATAGCCCTAAATAGCCAACAAAGCCCTACATAGCCCTACATAACCATACATAGCCATACATAGTCATACACAGCCATACACAGCCCTACATAGCCATACATAGCCCTACATAGCCATACATAGCCATACACAGCCATACACAGGCATACACAGCCATACATAGCCCTACATAGCCCTACATAGCCATACATAGCCATACATAGCCCTACACAGCCCTACACAGCCATACACAGCCATACACAGCCATACACGGCCATACATAGCCCTACATAGCCATACATAGCCCTACATAGCCATAAATAGCCATACATAGCCATACATAGCCCTACACAGCCCTACATAGCCCTACATAACCATACATAGCCATACATAGCCCTACACAGTTATACACAGCCATACACGGCCATACACAGCCATACATAGCCCTACATAGCCATACATAGCCCTACATAGCCCTACATAGCCATACGTAGCCATACATAGCCATACATAGCCCTACACAGTTATACACAGCCATACACGGCCATACACAGCCATACATAGCCCTACATAGCCATACACAGTCATACACAGCCCTACATAGCCATACATAGCCATACATAGCCATACACAGCCATACACAGCCATACACAACCATACATAGTCCTAAACAGCCCTACACAGCCCTACACAGCCCTACATAGCCCCACATAACCATACTCTGCCCTACATAGCCCTACACAGCCATACATAGCCATACATAGCCCTACATAGCGATACTTAGCCTTACATAGCCATACACAGCCATACACTGCCCTGCGTAGCCCTTCATAGCCATACACAGCCATACATAGCCCTACATAGCCCTACACAGCCATACACAGCCCTACATAACCATACATAGCCCTACATAGCCATACATAGCCATACACAGCCATACACAGCCATACACAGCCATACATAGCCCTACATAGCCATACATAACCATACATAGCCCTACATAGCCCTACACAGCCCTACATAGCCCTACATAACCATACATATCCCTACATAGCCCTACATAACCATAGATAGCCCTACATAACCATACATAGCCCTACATAGCCATACACAGCACTACACAGCCCTACATAGCCCTACACAGCCCTACATAGCCATACATAACCATACATAGCCCTACATAGCCCTACTAGCCCTACACAACCCTACATAGCCATACATAGCCATACATAGCCCTACATAGCCATACACAGCCCTACACAACCCTACATAGCCATACATAACCATACATAGCAAAACATAACCATACATAGCCCTACATAGCCCTACACAGCCATACATAGCCCTAAATAGCCAACAAAGCCCTACATAGCCCTACATAACCATACATAGCCATACATAGTCATACACAGCCATACACAGCCCTACATAGCCATAAATAGCCCTACATAGCCATACATAGCCATACACAGCCATACACAGGCATACACAGCCATACATAGCCCTACATAGCCCTACATAGCCATACATAGCCATACATAGCCATACATAGCCCTACACAGCCCTACACAGCCATACACAGCCATACACAGCCATACACGGCCATACATAGCCCTACATAGCCATACATAGCCATACATAGCCCTACACAGCCCTACATAGCCCTACATAACCATACATAGCCATACATAGCCCTACACAGTTATACACAGCCATACACGGCCATACACAGCCATACATAGCCCTGCATAGCCATACATAGCCCTACATAGCCCTACATAGCCATACGTAGCCATACATAGCCATACATAGCCCTACACAGTTATACACAGCCATACACGGCCATACACAGCCATACATAGCCCTACATAGCCATACACAGTCATACACAGCCCTACATAGCCATACATAGCCATACATAGCCATACACAGCCATACACAACCATACATAGTCCTAAACAGCCCTACACAGCCCTACACAGCCCTACATAGCCCCACATAACCATACTCTGCCGTACATAGCCCTACACAGCCATACATAGCCATACATAGCCCTACATAGCGATACTTAGCCTTACATAGCCATACACAGCCATACACTGCCCTGCGTAGCCCTTCATAGCCATACACAGCCATACATAGCCCTACATAGCCCTACACAGCCATACACAGCCCTACATAACCATACATAGCCCTACATAGCCATACATAGCCATACACAGCCATACACAGCCATACATAGCCCTACATAGCCATACATAGCCCTACATAGCCCTACATAGCCATACATAGTCATACATAGCCATACATAGCCCTACACAGCCATACACAGCCATACACGGCCATACACAGCCATACATAGCCCTACATAGCCATACACAGTCATACACAGCCCTACATAGCCATACATAGCCATACATAGCCATACACAGCCATACACAACCATACATAGTCCTAAATAGCCCTACACAGCCCTACATAGCCCCACATAACCATACTCTGCCCTACATAGCCCTACACAGCCATACATAGCCATACATAGCCCTACATAGCGATACTTAGCCTTACATAGCCATACACAGCCATACACTGCCCTGCGTAACCCTTCATAGCCATACATAGCCTTACATAGCCATACACAGCCATACACAGCCATACGTAGCCCTTCATATATATATATCGATCACAGGTAGCTAGAGACAGATGTACCTCGGAAATTTGCGGGTTTTTACTCCTGCTCGAATTATAGATGGGAGTAATAAGACCACCACATTAGGTCCCAGGGGTACAGGCATCAAAATGTTAAGACTAGCTTTTACCATTTCACTTCTAATTTATCCGAAAATGGGCTGGGAGATTAAGAGATTCATTAGAATGAAGAGTTTGGAAATATTTCAGCCACTTTTTCTCTGAGATTGATAGGACATCCTCTCTTGTACGTAACCCTACGTAGCCCGACAGAATCCAGGTATTAAGAAATTCAGTACATACTGGGAGATTTTAATTTTAATTTTCTTTCAAATCCCTTTGAGGTTCACACTACCCATCTATTGGACTTCATGGTTGAATATTAATTGGCACAATTCATTAAAGAACCCGCAGAGTTAATGCCAAATCGTATACTCGTATTGATGTATTTATTACATGTACACCCTGGGGGTGACACTCTCATAAAAGTGAAGGGGATGCTCATCGTTTCCCTTAGTGATGTAAATTGCCGATTTTGGTGTCACCTAAAGTTATTTCCGACACTATATTTGCTCATGGCTGTGCATAAATAAATTCAGTGACACTGACCTAGAGATGTCTGTTTTAGTAGGGGAATCCACACCCTCGCTGGTCTCCTTAGGGGTTAGTAATTTAACTTTCCCACACCCCACATAGTGATACACATCATCAGATCTTGATCGCTAAAACGCCGCATAATTGTGGACACCAATGGATGTGACTAAATAAAGCAACTAGTGATTCCACACCTCGCTGTGCAATAGACCCTTCGTTGTTCATTCTATTCTTCACCTTTTTCATGAAGGGACAAGTCCGCAAAGTCCGCTATAAAGTGCGCCTTTGAATTAGTTAAATCAGTCACTAGGTTTGAAAGTGATTTCTTGTAAACTAACCAAGATGTAGCTTCTCAAAGGAACGAAGTTTTAAGAAATCTTATGGCGAAATTTTAAATTTTATTTCGGGGGGGGGGGGGGGGGGGGGAGGCAAACTTACCCGCCACCATACAAACATGACATATCACTTTAAAATTTGGCAGTCTTACTAACTTTGAGGCTTCTTTCTAGTAGTATTGACAGATTTTATCGTTACTGGTCCATGTCAAAAGTGGAAAAACCGTTGAAAGGGCTATCCACACACGTTCCACCCGGGATGCGAACTTTGACAAATATAAAAAACATTCTCTGCGTGGTACAACCGGAATAGAAAAAGTGGATGGAGGGAGTTGTATCCGGCTGTTTTCGCTGTAATATAAATGGGCCCATGTCTGTAGCCTCCACTGTAGACGATCTTAGGTGTTTCGTCACGCGTTCCTCGGGCAGGAACGCATGACGAACCCCTAAAAACGTTTTCTGGGAGGCTACTCTATCTGAGGCTGAGGGGGTTATTTTCACTAACTCGGAATTTAGAGGCGTGTGTCGCCAGGGGTTCTTTCTGTAACGTTTGGGTTACGATTACTCGTGACTCGTTGAAATGGAAAACGGTTGTAGATAGTTATTTATAAAATTCGCATTTGACAGTCGAACCGCATACTTTACTATTTGGGGTGGCAGAAAAACAAATCCAGACTTGCTTTATTTATCAGGTGCTCCAAACGAGTGTTTTCGGCTAACTTCCTTCCCTAGGATATAATTTGGGCGGCATGGTTTCTCACACGATTATTCTTGAGTTCAGATGGTAGGGAAGGGAACAGAGCGGGAAAAAACGGCGAGAATGAACGCCCAAAAGTGGCTTCATTAACCAACTCGGCTTTAACAAGTTGCTTTATTATTGGTTTATTCAACAATCTAACTACTAAGTTGTAAAATAATCCTTAAAAAAATCCGTTTGGGTATTGATCGATCCTGAGTGACAAAATATTGCCACAATCGTGCTACAGTTTCACAAAATATATCAACGTTTCTTCTTTGAAACGTCCGCTATAACATCAGAAACATCCTCAGGAAAATTAAGGCATGGGCCCCAAAATGATTCAGTCAAAAAAAGATGGGGGTGGTCTATCTCTGACACTTAAGCACTAGAAAGATGAGACTTTGCCAGATACATGTGTGGTTTCTGTCAATTTGGTGTTTTCCAATCATACAAATGTTGTCACGTGACTCCATACTGTCAGAAACCAATAAAAAATCTTTCAACAAAAATGGCAACACTTGTTGTTGTGAGTTATAACACCGAACTGGTTTAGGATAATGTGTAATTCAAGCACCTACAAAACTGTGCTTGGCCTTTTTTGAATTTTTAACTGTTCTAGAAAATAAACGGTTTTTTCAACTAGACCCATTCCCCCAAGACATTTTTATCAGATCTTAACGCCTTCGCTTTTAAATATCTAAAAATGGCCAAGCACAGAAGTGATAATATATTAAACGGCCTTAACATTATGCAACCGGTGAAAAAGTTGAGGACACACGAAAAAGCGTTGCCTTTTCAAGAGCAATCTTTTTCAGCCAATGGAGGTCACGTTACCTAATTAGCACATTAAGCCGAAAAAAAAAAACATTTTCAAATGGTATGAGGCATCACTCAAATGACAATTATAAAGGTGAACCTTTCTTAACAACTTTCTTGAAGGTCGCCCGAACCTTTTTATATGAGCGTTCGTTATGTTTTTGAATCGCGTTTCTCGGCAGGAATGAATTAACCGATTTGTATGATTTTGGCATCCTTAATAAAGAATGGTCGAACTTTAAGAAAATGTTATTTATTTTCTTGAAGGTACAAAAACGTTTGAGATATAGGCATATGGTTAAAACGCCATTTTTACAAAAAAATGTCAATTATTTCGAAAACCGAAGACAGACAGATAACCAACGCGCATATAAATAGGTTCGGGCCACCTTAACAAGTTCAACATGTTGTGGACCACATAGGTTTTTACTTCGATTGAACTATATCTTTTCAGTAGCTTTAATGAAATAGATGAGACGGCACTGGATCAACGTTTTCTTCTTTGTCTCTTTCCTGTGGAATAAAATATTTGAAATTAGTAAAGTGGCTACTTGAACATTAACAAAAGTAGGTACTTGTGGCATCAATTTATTGCTTAACAGCAAGGAGCCTAAAAGAAAAGTTATAGGGGGGGCGGGGGGGGAGGGGAATTTTCGAGCCTTCCTTGTATGAATTTTTTTTAGGCCATAGCATGAATATTTTTAGGGTTAATTGGCGTGCAAGAATTTTTTTTCATATAATTTTCCCTTGCGCGAATTTTTTTTGGGACTTCGCCCGCCCCCACCCCCCATAAGTTTTCTAAGGATCCGTCCCTAATTCACATTCTTCCTTGCAGCCATTAACCAATCAGAAGTCGAGGACAGTTTCCAAAAATTACATGCAACAATTAACAGATTAAAATAATAAAAATAATAGTCGACGATTAATTCTTTTCAACAAATAAAAGTGCTGGTCAAACAAAAGCTGACGTTACCTGTTTGAACTCCAGGATGCTGAGCATATGCCAGAGACGAGACTTGGCGACTACCTGCCATGGATTCAAGTATAATATTCTGAGATATTGATTCTATTTCATAGCTTTTGTGGATGCTTGCTGTCTTTTATTTCCACTACTTTTGATAGAGCCATTCGAAAAAAAAAATGACGTCCGAGAAGAACGTGCATATGGTTGCAGTTACTTATAAATACGGTTTTAATTTAGGCAATGAAAAGAGTGTGTTCTGTAAAGTCTTGTTGCTTAAGGCTTAAAAAAGCAATTTAAAAATAAAGAACAGAAGATAGAGTAAGCAATGAAAATGAAGACATTTGAACGAAGGTACAGTTACCCCACCCAATTACAAATTACCTTTTCTCTTTCCCTTTTGCTTCTTCTTTTCCTGGTTGTTAGAATCTTCTACTGTTGAAAGTAAGGCACGAGGTTAACGTAAGTTGGTATTTATGGCCTCATGGTCATTAGCCTTAAAAACGTTTAACTACTTATACAAGTATCTCGTAGGACAGCACATTTTATGACATAACAATACAGTAACCACAATGACGCCAATTAATTGATTCACTATATTATATGTCAAAGAAGGTTTAAAATGTCGGCGTGTAATCTCGAAAAATGTAAGTGATCAAAACCCATAGCGAACCCAACCCAAACCGACAGGAGGTTAATCACAAAAGTCTGGTGTGAATGTACCTAACAAATGAAATGAAACCCTGCAAATTAGGGCTGTTAACATAACCCGGGTCGATCAAACAGCGGAAAAATACGATAGTGAGGATCCATAGTTGGGTTTACTATGAGTTGCAGCTCGTAGTAACAATTCGTCATCCAACTCCTAGAGGCAGATGTATACATTAATTTAAATTACAGTGTACACCCCTACTCCACAAATGCTACGTAAATAATTATTAACATTCTTGCTAGCAAGAAACATGAGTGTCTTAAGTGTATATATTAATACTGAAACTAGTTGCAGAATTAAAATGTAGACATTCTAAGGACCGGTTCAGACGCCGATCTTTTCACGAGGCGAACCTAATACAATGAATTAAGTACATGAACAGTTCGACGTCTGAACCAATTCAGGCGGTCTAAATTGTTTGGATCGACCTTAATTCGAATTAGGAACTCGGCTCACGAAAAGTTCGGCGTCCCAACCGGACCTAATCATTACTAATTTTGATCTCTTAAATTGTTTTGACTAAAATTATGAGTGTTCTGATCTGTCAAGGAAAAAAATAAAAACGAAAAAAGAAGAAGAAAAGAGGATGACCCCCTAGGATTATCGTTAGTCAGTCAGAGATACTCGAGGAATCTATTTTAATTTGTATTACTATGAAGTATGTTTACCATTTTCTCTCTTTCTTCTGCATCAATATACTCTTCTTCAGGATCTTAAGAAAACAAAAAATGAAATATTTTAATGGCTTGGACCGGCTGAGGTTATGTACAAATTACTGAAATAGGATTGTTCAACCAATAAACCATCTTGGTCTCGACCAACCAAACAAGCACCAACAACAAACTAAGAAACTAAACAAACAACAAACTGTGAAACTAAGAAAAGCGTTACCTTCGCTTTTCTTTATGTCATATGCCTCTGAAGTTCGAGCAGAACCCTGTAGGTTAACAACGATATATATTTCGAACTTCAATAATTTTGCACATAATAAGCCTAATCAACAAGCTAACTCTGATATAAGGGTTGTGTTTTTCAGAATTTGGTAATAATAACTTTTAATAATGATGTTTGGATATTAATTCAACATATCATTAGTATTCGTTGGATTATTAAAATCCAACAAATTTATTGATTTGCATCTGTTGCAGTTAGATTCCTATTTCAGTTAATTTTGGTTTCAAATTCATTAGAATACACGGTCACATCCAAAATCCTTGGAAAATGAAAATTAACTGAAATAAGAAATCAACCACAACAAATGCATAAAAGTTAGTAAAACATGTCAGTTCTTATTTATGTTTAAACCTACATTGAAAGTGGTTTAATTGCCCTGTATGCTGCTCAGTTGCATGTAATAACAATAGAAAAAAACCAAAACAGCTGATTTCACATAATGGTTAATGTTCATAACATATAGCATTAACGGTGATTCAATATAACTACATGTTATATAACCAAAAAAGAAAATTTGTTGATAATGTAATCTGTTGATCTCAATTTATATAGGGTTGGTATATGTGTAGGCTACCTTTTGATCAAAGGGGCAAGATGTGAATGGTACTTCAAGTAGCATTGTGTCAACTTATTACCTTCAGTTCCCTGATCAACCTCTAATTCACTACATGTGATTACAGAAACCTATGTAAGAAAAGCATACAATGTAAGTACTCAGGTAAGCAAGGAGCAGGAATAAATGAAAGTCGATGCCATGGTAACAATCAGAAATAGTAAAGTTATGATCACCTCATGATCCACTGGCATAGTTCTCTGCATTGTAGTGTCTAACATTATTAAAAAATAAAAATAAAAAACAATTGTCGGTATGAAAACACAATCCATTCCACAGCCCACTTCCAAATGACTATTTAATAGTCATTAAATGCCTAATAACATAGCTAATTATTGAAACATATGATGAAATCAAGAATATAAGTAAAAGCGTGTGTGTCATTCAAAAAAATGAAAGAGCTTCCATTATTAGAATAAATATAGTATGTTATAGAATTTGTAGTTTAGAATTAATTATCCTTCCAAATAAATTTGCTTTTTTTATTGCGTGAATACATGTTCTCTGGGGGTGTTTACTAACTAAACTTGTCTTGTCAAAGTCTATATAGTTGTAGCCTTGTGAGAGGTAAATACATGGTATGATAAATGGTCTAGTAATCTGTCGGTATGCGCAGGCTATAACTACAGTCAGGGATTGTCATTTACACTACAGTCTTGTAAAAGTTTGATTGATTTATTGACCTCACCAGCACAGTGTTCAAACAAGCCAGGAATTAGAAATAATTAAAACCCTTTTTGCAAGAAAATTCAGAATTCCATCGCAGAGAGTGACATACATGTAATGCACTGAGGATATTTCGAAAGCTTATTAAAGGCAATTTCACCTAAACTTACTGGAAGTCTTGTCTTCAGATGAACATCCAGAACCACGCTCTTGTGGATCACTTCCAGCAACTGTACTGAATTTTGTTATCAGCGTCTGGTTTCCTTATAGTATAATATTTAAAAGTAAATGTTTTCACAGAATTGAATGCGTAGTAACTTTGCATATTTTATAACATAACTTTTTAATGGAAACCTGCCAACAATAGACTTAATTAACGGGAGGGATGAGTCAATTAAATAGGTTACAAACTCGCACACTTATAAAAAATTGAGGCAAGGAAAAAGAAGATATATTGCCAGTAAGCATATAGTTGGAGTATTAATTTTTGTGCCACAGTCTATTAGTCTCTCTTGACTCTTTTAAAGTACAGTTGAAGACTTATCTTTTTGAGAAAGCTTTTAATTTTTAATGTTTTATTCTTATTACTATTATTATTTCTGTCCATTTATTGTATATATATATATATATATATTTATTTTCTTGTACATATTGTAAGGCACTTTAGAATATTTTAATAGTTAAAGCGCTATATTAAATGTGATAAATTATTTATTATTATTATTAGTCTCAGTTGCGGCTGATTTGGGATGATTTGGTGATATCTGACTGAATTTACAAAAACATGGCTTCAGTGAGTCACTACAGGTCACCTCGTTATTACGGCCACTTTTTTTTGGCTGCCTGGTAAAAACCACCCTAACATTTTCTTGCACATTACTCATCAAAATGATACCATAGGTGGTTGTCAATTCAGTTAATTGGTTTGACAGAATTTTTTCAGTTTAAATGATCTGTCTAGTACAATGTACTGACTATCCAGTTACCTGAAAACTGAGAAGCATTCCAATCATAACCCCTTACCTTGGCTAGAAGTTTCAGACCTCTTCAAGTCATCAAAGGCTGCAATGTTAGAAGATTAATGGATGGTCAACTTTTTATGACTTTAAAATTAACAAGCTAACTACTTTAGGGGGCCAGGAGGTTCAGAGCCATGAACCCAGTAAGACCAACTCCTAATCGGACACGGGCATGCTCTGATCTTAAATAACTGAGTTTATATCAACAGTACTGTTGTAAGCAAACAGGAAGTTGAAACAGGCTCCTCTGTGCACCTGAACGAATCCTGTTAAAAGGGAACAGGCAGCAAATTGTTGTTGCTCGAAAAAAGCAAAATGTCTTAGCTGTTCACCGGTAGGATGCCTAGAATAATCTTGTGCAATTGCACATTACTGGTTTCTTTACATGCTGTGTAGTTGATGTTTCCATAAGAAGTCTAATAGCGTTTTGTGTTTTGCACTATTACTAAACATGGGTTTTGTCACCTTACCCCCCCCCCCCCCCCCCTCTGAAAATAAAGTGACCTGATCAAACCAGGCTACTGAAATCGGATCCCTAGCTCTGTAGTCAGATAGCAATCTAATTGTACCGAAACATGACATAGCATTTCTGGTTGTGTAATTCTCCAAAACAAAATTGCTAAAGGGAAAATCGGGTTTGTATGTGCTTCTCACTAGCCTGTGGCAAAATTTCTAAGCTCAAAAGCACAACAACATACACAAACCGGAAATTGTGAAAGTTTATTCTGTTGTTGAGCGGCCAGGTATGGAGGTAACATACGGTTCTTTCATATCATGTAATATAGGTCGCGTAAGAAGCGACCTTTGCCTATAAAATTTAACCAAATGCACCGTTTTATGATCAGCTTTGAAACCCTGCTCTCCATACCTTTGTTAGTAAAATGCCGTAACATAATTTTACACACAGTAATTAAACACAGCTTAAGAAATAAAATCACTCATCTGTACAGTTTTTCCATGTTTAACATTGTCTTGGCACACGTTGATTATTTTCAGGATACATATTATCGAAACCAAGCTGGAATTTGTTTCTATTGACGATAAAAATCTTCAAAGACGACAAAATTTGTTGGCAAATGTGATTTTCCCATACAACTCTTATACTGGTCAGGTTTCAATGTCTGAGTCAAAAAAGGGACCAGAAATTTTGTGATGGCATTAGTGCAAAGCACTATTTCAACAGGTACATGTATTAACAAACAAAAACTGACCTTTCTGTACTTTCTGTAGCAAGTCATTGGAAAAAACACTTTTCTTAACATGGCAGCATGTCAATGTTTTTGTGTGTCCAGCTTCCACAGTCAGGTTCATTTTTCGGTTGGTGCAGCCATTCTTGGACTGCTTCACCCATGCACGAAACTTTGCACCTGACGCGTCACCAGGTAGTCCAATGAATCTCATTGCTTCTGGCACATTAAATGCAACACAATCCCCGCACCCACAAGCTCTGGGTACAACGTGTTGTACAAAGAAACCAGAAGCCTGTAAAAACAAATGGTTTCAAGGGAAAAATCAATCATTATTAAAATAGTGATAGTGTTTGTGTATGTACAGTAAGTAGTATAATGCTACAACAAGAACAATTCAAGCAGGGTTGCTAAATTTTCTTTGTCAAATGTTTCAGTTATATGTAATTAAACCATGAAATTCATTTCAGTACTCAGTCTGTTGTAAGACAAAAAAAAATTTAACCTTCGTTGGAAATTTAACTGGAAATTACAATGTACAATAATTCATTATTATTGCTAACTTAAAATAATAGTACTGCATCTTACCGAAGTGTAAAGGTCAAGGTCACATCTGTGGCTAACCTGGTTTTTGTTTTAAATTAAAAAACCCTGCTTTATTATCAAAACTTATTTTTTACCTTTCGTGGATCTTCTGCTACATGTTCCAAGAGATGTGTTAATGTCGAGATCATTTCTTGGCCATTACCCTCGACACTGTCACTTGTACCGGCTTCTTGCATTAATCTCTTATATACCGGTAGCACAACATCTTCAAGCCATCCTTGAAACTGCGGAAAGTACTTGTCCTTTAAGTCAAGTAACTCCAGAAGCTACAAAAGAAAAAAAGGTAGATGTCTTGGCTAGATTTACTACATGAACATGCAATAAAGACATGATTATCATGTCAATAATCAATTGGAGTTGTGTAATGAACACACCACTAAAAATAATGTGATATGTAACTATGTACATATGTATGTTTTAGATATTTTTTTATCCCAGGTAATTTTTATTTTTCATTTGTTTCAACTTCATACGTGCACATTACCATATCCAAAAAGACAGAAACATTAATAACACAAAAAAACATAGAAATTATTTGGAAGTGTAGGTATTAAAACCCAATCATCTGTATTTGTATCAAAGGGTCTGTTTACATAATGGCAGGGGGCCCCAGGTAGGCAAGGCAAACCATGGAGCTAGGGTCACCCCATCTATAATGTTAACGTCATTATATTAAAATGAGTAATTATGACGGCAGGCAGGTTACCTCTGCTCACCTTCCTGGGGTCCTCTACGTCCATGTAAACAGACCCTAAGTGTCTCAATACAATGAACATTATTTTACCTTGCAAACTGTAAAGATAAGGAGAAAGTAATTCTCCTGGGAACGACTGTCCATCTCTTTAGGAATGATCTCTTCAATGTCTTTTGACACTTCATCTTCTATAAGGCCATCAAATATGTTCTAAAGTTTTAGGAAAACCCCACAGCTGTTGATGGATTCTTCCATTTTTGCCTCAAGGCTCTGTTTGAGTTTCATCCTCTCTACTAATGGATGTGTAGGGTTGTGTATGGCTGTGTATGGCTGTGTAGGGTTATGTATGGCTATGTAGGGCTATGTATGGCTGTGTATGGCTGTGAATGGCTGTGTATGCCTATGTATGGCTATGTAGGGCTATGTATGGCTATCTAGGGCTATGTATGGCTGTGTATGGCTGTGTAGGGCTATGTATGGCTATGTATGTCTATGTATGGCTATGTAGGGTTATGTATCGCTATGTAGGGCTATGTATGGCTGTGTATGGCTGTGAATGGCTGTGTATGGCAATGTATGGCTATGTATGGCTATGTAGGGCTATGTAGGGCTATGTAGGAATATGTAGGGCTATGTATGGTTATGTAGGGCTATGTAGGGCTGTGTAGGGCTATGTATGGTTATGTAGGGCTATGTAGGGCTGTGTATGGCTATGTAGGGCTATGTATGGCTATGTAGGGCTATGTACGGTTATGTATGGCTATGTATGGCTATGTAGGGCTATGTATGGCTATGTAGGGTTATGTATGGCTGTGTATGGCTGTGTATGGCTATGTATGGCTATGTAGGGCTATGTATGGCTATGTAGGGCTATGTAGGGCCATGTATGGTTATGTAGGGCTATGTAGGGCTGTCTAGGGCTGTGTATGGCTATGTAGGGGTATATAGGGCTATGTATGGCTATGTATGGCTGTGTAGGGCTATGTAGGGCTATGTATGGCTATGTATGGCTGTGTAGGGCTATGTAGGGCTGTGTAGGGCTATGTATGGCTATGTAAGGCTATGTATGGCTATGTAGGGCTATGTATGGTTATGTAGGGCTATGTAGGGCTGTGTAGGGCTATGTAGGGCTATGTATGGTTATGTAGGGCTATGTAGGGCTGTGTAGGGCTATGTATGGCTATGTAGGGCTATGTATGCCTATGTAGGGATGTGTATGGCTGTGTAGGGCTGTGTATGGCTATGTAGGGCTATGTATGGCTATGTATGGCGATGTAGGGCTATGTATGGTTATGTAGAGCTATGTAGGGCTGTGTAGGGCTGTGTATGGCTATGTACGGCTATGTATGGTTTTGCAAGGCTATGTAGGGCTGTGTAGGGCTATGTATGGCTATGTAGGGCTATGTATGCCTATGTAGGGATGTGTATGGCTGTGTAGGGCTGTGTATGGCTATGTAGGGCTATGTATGGCTATGTATGGCGATGTAGGGCTATGTATGGTTATGTAGAGCTATGTAGGGCTGTGTAGGGCTATGTATGTCTATGTAGGGCTATGTATGGTTATGTATGGTTATGTAGGGTTATGTATGGTTATGTAGGGCTATGTAGGGCTGTAGGGCTATGTATGGTTATGTAGGGTTATGTTGGGCTGTGTAGGGCTGTGTATGGCTATGTAGGGCTACGTAGGGCTGTGTAGGGCTGTGTATGGCTATGTAGGGCTGTGTATGGCTATGTAGGGCTATGTAGGGCTGTGTAGGGCTGTGTATGGCTATGTAGGGCTATGTATGGTTATGTAGGGCTGTGTAGGGCTGTGTAGGGCTATGTAGGGCTATGTAGGGCTATGTATGGTTATGTATGGCTATGTAGGGCTATGTAGGGCTATGTATGGCTATGTAGGGCTATGTATGGTTATGTAGGGCTGTGTAGGGCTATGTAGGGCTATGTAGGGCTATGTATGGTTATGTAAGGCTATGTAGGGCTATGTAGGGCTATGTATGGCTATGTAGGGCTATGTAAGGCTGTGTAGGGCTATGTAGGGCTATGTATGGTTATGTAGGGCTATGTAGGGCTGTGTAGGGCTATGTATGGCTATGTAGGGCTATGTATGGCTATATAGGGCTATGTAGGGCTGTGTAGGGCTATGTATGGCTATGTAGGGTTATGTATGGCTCTGTAGGGCTATGTAGGGCTATGTATGGTTATGTAGGGCTATGTAGGGCTGTGTAGGGCAATGTATAGCTATGTAGGGCTATGTATGGCTATGTAGGGCTGTGTATGGCTGTGCAGAGCTGGGTATGGCTATGTAGGGCTATGTATGGCTATGTATGGCTATGTAGGGCTATGTATGGTTATGTAGGGCTATGTAGGGCTGTGTAGGGCTGTGTATGGTTATGTAGGGCTATGTAGGGCTGTGTAGGGCTATGTATGGTTATGTAGGGCTATGTAGGGCTGTGTAGGGCTGTGTATGGCTATGTAGGGCTATGTAGGGCTGTGTAGGTCTGTGTATGGCTATGTAGGGCTGTGTATGGCTATGTAGGGCTATGTATGGTTATCTAGGGCTATGTATGGTTATGTAGGGCTATGTAGGGCTGTGTAGGGCTATGTATGGTTATGTAGGGCTATCTATGGTTATGTAGGGCTATGTAGGGCTATCTATGGTTATGTATGGCTATGTAGGGCTATGTAGGGCTATGTATGGCTATGTAGGGCTATGTATGGCTGTTTTGGGCTATGTAGGGCTGTGTAGGGCTATGTATGGCTATGTAGGGCTATGTATGGCTATGTAGGGCTGTGTATGGCTGTGTAGGGCTGTGTATGGCTATGTATGGTTATGTAGGGCTATGTAGGGATATGTAGGTCTATGTAGTATTATGTAGGAATATGTACACTGCTTCTAATAAGTAACGGGGAACCACTATATGATGCTTACACCACGTACCTACCAAGATTTGAGGTCTCCATGTGACTTGATGTCAGTGCTCTGGAGATAAGACATACCCTGCAAACAAAAAAGGCCGGGTGAATAAACTCTTTAACTTTTGTTATTTCACTTGAAACTCAGAAAAGCATGAACACCAGAAATATGATCTTCGATCTTTTGATTGGTTATAACACAATAAACAATCCTGAAATAGGAGTTGACGATTTTCTGAGTTTGACAGTAACAAATAGGGACGTTTTCTCAGAGAAAAAAATAGCTTCTCTCGGCTAATGTAACGGCAAGAAAAAAATTAGGCTTCCAGCCTTCCAAAGTTGTGAATGTATTGGGCTCGCCTGTCATGGGAAGTTACGGGTTTCTCGATACGGCAACATATCACTTCACTTACAGAGCCTATACTTGATTAGTTTACTTTTCAGGTAGGAACACTCGAACTGTTATATTCTTAAGAGTCAAAGTCATTCCAAAATGAGTCCTAGAACGTAGATTTCGAACCCATTAACGGTTGCAGACGGATAAGAAATATAAATGAGAGATATTGTAGTCATACGCATATATTTACCTTGTTATAGTTAAGAGCGACTGTCTGTAAATATCGACCAACATCGACTTTTTGTGGCACAAGTTCATAATTGGAACTTCGCTCATTTTTGGCTCATCGATAACCCTTAATGTTTAATGAAACATGCTGTAGTTAGTTTTCCCAAATAACGCGTTCTTTTGTTAAAATTCGCGACAACTCATTTTGCCCGTTCGGAGCTCAAAATCCTCTTCCGGTAAAACGAAATTTTACACAAATTTCATTGACTCGTACGTCAAACCACAACGATTTGGCAGCCTTTGAAGAACACGAATAGTTTTTATGACCCTTTCTTTCTTATAAGACGATAAATTTGTGAAAGCTATAATAAATTTGTGGTCAAAAAGGTATTGTTAAAAATAGGCCCTATTGACAACTTCTGCCGTTCAAAATTATAAGGTTGAAATAATGTAAATTTTTACAATGCGCTATAACTTAGAATTTCGCAAATTGACTTTCTACGGCTTAACTAGGCCCCAATCTATCAGAAAATAGAAACAAATCTCTGGGCAAACGATTTTAAGTAGCCCGCAAGACGTCGAGTTCAACCTTAATTTTGCGAAAAATCGCAACATTCCAGTGGTTAAAAATAGCGTGACACGGCCCGTCACGCCAGCGGTGTTAGCCACAGATACACTTTTAACATTCTATTCAACGCTGATCACTTGCCAAATTCCAGCATACAATCTATATTTCATCTTTCAATACACTTATCTTATTTAGAAGAGTCATTTTTTTTGGATACAGTATATAGTGTAGAATTGCCCAAAAGTCGGCTTTTTGACCGACGTCCGCAAGACGTCGACGACCGAACCCAACGAAAACAAACTTTAAAGAAGTACAGTGTTGTGTTTTATTGATTGAAGCATCCGTCAAAAGGCATAAATACGTTAAGTTTAAGAGGGGAATAACCAATATTAACTAATTAGAACACTTTTTTTTCTTGCGAGTTTTCTCTTTCAAGTAATTATATATAAGTATACATGTACGTTTCGATGTATTACTATCACGCTTATAAAGGTACATTGTAAAAAACATTTTAACTCGTTTTGATCGACGATGAAACACCATCATCAAAAACAAATCGCCAAAAACTTTCCTCTACAGCAAAACGGAAAACAGAAAAAAAAGTGGCGTTGTACTAATGCTAAAGCCTGAATAGTTGCAGGGTGAGTATGAGCTTTTAAAGATGTCAGATGCTCCTAAATGGACATCTATAGATCCCTTACATCGGCATTGCAAAAAAAATTCTCTGGCCCACTATGAACTAGCCTATTCCAGGCGTAGTGGACAGTGGATAGTGGATAGTGGACAGTGGCGCGAAATGGGGAACGGAGGAAAACAAACGTGGAAGAGAGTAAGAGGGAGAGAATAGGAGGACCTTTCGCCCTTTCTCCCTAACCCAGCCCCTTCGTCATTTTTTCTAGCTCACCTTTCTTGGCATGTTCCCAACTATCTGAAGGCCTGTTACATATTAACTACGTCCTTCATTTACAAATTTTTATGGTATAATTCAACTTGAGTGTCGAGCACTTTTGGCGCTTTGTTATTTATCAGCAGAAACGGATTTGGTAGTACTAACCTGTCAACTGCTTTTAGACTGCGAAACTGTTACTTTTTTCTTTCTTTTTTTTTTTTTCCTTTCGTTTATTTTTTCTATCGTATTTTACTGTTTCTATCGTATTTTTTGATTCTCTCCCCAGTCTCACTCACTCTCATACCCCCCCCCCCCCCCGCCCCCCGCTGCCCCCCATCTGCTCCAGACAAGAGAAAACGACCGTTTTGTTCCGCTCCAGACCATTTGTTCGAATATTCCGCGTTCTTGGCTTAAGCAAAAAGTACGGGCTGCTTTGTGGTCTGAAAGACTTTGCACTGATTGACGTTTTAGTATCATGGAAACTCTAGCTGTAATGCTGAACTGCAGATGAGAGGTTAAAAGACTGAAAGTTCCTTTCAACAGTGTTTGAAAAGAGAAATAAATAAAGTATAATACTAAAGCTAAGAAGAATCTTGTAACGAACGAAATGGAGCACGTAAAAAGGAAAGACAGATTCTAGGACTTTCCTCATCCTCTGTAGCCTTAGTTCATGCAACTTAAACACCCAAGCAGGCCTCCAAGACCTTACCTTTGTCTTTGTCACAAACCGAATAAGACTGAAAGCCTTAGTCTGCTTTACGTAGGTACCTTGTAGATCTCCAGAAGAATTGTTTGCTGCCGGCCCTCAAAACCCCTAGAGACTTCGCCTGCTGCTAGTCAATATAAGGCCTACTCTGGGACCTTAAGTCGCCGTAATTTTAGGCGACTTAAGGCGATTTAAGGCGACTTTAGGAAAATTTGGTCAAAATGTTGCGCGACTTAAGGCAATTTAAGGCGACTTTAGGCGACTTAAGGAGAAAAAGGTGATATTTAGGTGAGTTACATGTTCGTGAATATGTTGCAGTTAATTTTTAATTTCAGTTAATTTTTGGTTTTCCTTTGTTTTAAATTCATTAGCATACATAACCATATCCAGAAACGATGGAAAAATAAAAATTAACTGAAATAAAAATGAACTACAACATATACAAAATCAAAATCTGATAACACTACCTCTCTAGGGACACAATGTTGTAGCATAAGTTAATTCAGTCTTGAAGACATCTACATTAGTCTTCCAAATTTTCAACAATCTCAGCTACCTAATATTTTGAACATTAAATATCAAGGTAGCTTGTGTTGCAGGTGTATTCTAACCGTGGTTAGTAACATTTGCAAAGCAGCTCTAATATCCTTGTTCTGGCCCTGATGCACTAAAATAAAAATGAATTACCAGCATTTTGAGTTCCCCTTCAACATGATTGGCAAATGGACAATGGCATTTTTAACAGTCCAGTCCTGGCATGTTCTCTAATCCTGATACACACACAGGGGGCCCAGAACTAGGATTTTGCCACTGTCTTTGCAGATGGACTTAACCCAGAGTTTAGTTCCATCTGTGGCACAGGCTAATATCAAGGGTGTTGGTTTAGTATTACATTAGCAGAGACAAAATCTGAGTTAGAAGCAACCAAAAGGGTAAATTTTCTCTTGGTCTTTAAATGCATTATTTCATAATATAAGGGACAAAAAATCAATGGTTCCTGCACTTCTTTTTCCAAAAAATAAAACCCTAAAAGTAGAGTATTTCAATACATCTCTGTAAAATACTGTGAGGTGGTTTGTAGCAAAAACTTTATATTGAAGTGTCTTATTTTCATAATTTGACAACAAACATTTAAGTAATTAATTTAAAACATCTAAAATCACTTATCGATATCTCACATTATGGAAATGACGATCCCCATTGTATGTCTTAGCAGTTGCTCTGCCAATGTTTGTCCCCACACGTTTGGCTAAGAGGATGTTTTTCCAATTGAATTCAAAACAAAAAGTTTGTAGTTCTCGCCGTATATATATTGCTCCTTTCCTGTCTCAGTCAAACAAAACACTTCCAAATACTTGCTTCGCTAGTGAACCGTACTCTCTTATCCATGGTCTCTCTGGAAACCTTCCAGTCGGGTTGATTTCGTGAGTGCATTTATGCACCAGCAGAAACAACTAAGCTTAGCTTCAACCAACCTCGCTCGGTCTGTTCCACGCGGCAGCGTTTACGCTCTCAGCACAAAAGGAAGCATTATGCGTCATGTTTTAACCGATGGCAGTACCAAGTGTAAACGTTTCCATTATTATGTCAGAAATTTCCATTTAAAAGGAGATCTTTAAACGAAAACGCGAGGTACAACATTCTATCCGCCATTTTTCTTCTCCCAGAATTCCACTGCAGTCGCAAGCTAATTTCCATGGTTTCTCGGTCCCGCCCTCTCCCCGCCTCCAGACCAGTTAGTCACGTGATCAAAACACGCTACTTTCTGGGCCGCCATAACGTGGAGGAAAGAACAGTATTATTTCGCTTTTCTACGTTCTTCATCAATAATGATCGATTACATCAAATCGTTTGGCAGGGAGCAATCACGACAACATAAACAAAGAGCAGTATTACGCACCTTCGATGTACAAAGCTTGAACTTCTGTCTGGAAGGGAAGACCTAAAGAGACGACTGTACAAGCTAAGCGAAGTGTTCAAGTTTATAAGAGTGATTGTGTTTCTGTCAATGATAGATGGATAAAATTCGACGGTAAATACAGATCAGAGGTTGTGTGCTGGAGAAAAAACTTATCATTAGTTGCTCTTAAAATCTGGGTCGGTAATTTACATGGACACTTTTTTCGATTGACCTTTAGACTTGTATTAAGGTGGCTCGACTGGATTTTTTGGGGTTGATACCTTCCAACTTTGAGCATTAACTACGTCGGCATGAGTAAAGATATGGAAAAAAGGTTACCACAACTGTATTATATAAAGATGAAAATTTCTTATGATCTGGGTTTTATTGCAATCGGAGTCGCCATGGCAACGTAATGACGTAATTACGTTTTTCATGTATCTTTGTGTTTCTCTGTTCCAGGAGTTTTTTGATGAAATCGCTTAAGGGAGTATGTACCTGCTATAATTGCCTCCATTATGGTAAAGTTTGAACAAATTCTATGAGAGCGTTTTCGAAATATTTTGAAATGTAGTTTTAACAATGATAAAAACAGTGAAATAGCATGCTACCTACACAATTCGCTAATATTTTAAGAAAATGATAAGCTTTGGGAACGAGGCTTCATCTCGTAGTGGTTTGACTCCATTGAAAACTGCATGCGAAAAAAGAGGGGAATTGCTCTGGGCGATTGCGAGTAAGAAGAATTTTATTAACTTGCATTTAGCTGCTTTTGATACAGTTTTTGGACGTAATTTGGTCCATCCCTAAAAATTTTGCATTTTTCCAAAAACCGCTCGATAAATTTTTTTATAAAGTCGACAATCCCGAGATCAATCGTCAAGAAATATTCCCTGCAAGTTTTAAGAACATTGAAAATAGGGAAGGCTTTTAAATAGGACCTCAAATATAACCAATTTTTCCCCCAGATTTTGTGTTTACAAGTGAGCGTCCTCATTATTCACTGGCATTGTTTTCAAGTTTCATATACACGTGCACATTTATCAAAAAGATAGAATTTGCATCAGAAAGGACCCTCGGTTAAATCTTCGGGATATGCTAATTACCGGGTAAAGAGATTAATGATACATTATAACATCAGAGCAACTCTTTGTGATAGTTTCTGTGATGTTATAACCCGAGTAAGATAATTAAGTATTCCATCCTACGCGATGAGCCATGACGTTCACCGTTTCGGCTCTCACTGCTATCTGTGACGACAAGCCAACTATTAGCATATTCCTGATATTTCTTCGGAAAGTAATCGAGAGTTCTTTTTTATGAAAATTTATATCTTTTGCTGGTTGTGCACGTGCATATGAAACTTGAATTCAATGCCAGTGAATAATGAGGACGCTCACTTGTAAACACAAAATCTGGGGGGAAAATTGGTTATATTTGAGGCCCTATTTAAAAGCCTTCCCTATTTTCAATGTTCTTGAAACTTGCAGGGAATATTTCTTGACGATTGATCTCGGGATTGTCGAATTTTGGAAAAATGCGAAATTCTTAGGCATTGACCAAATTACGTCCAAAAACTGTATCAAAAGCAGCTAAATGCAAGTTAATAAAATTCTTCTTACTCGTGATCGCCCAGAGCAATTCCCCTCTTTTTTTGGATGCAGTTTCCAATGGAGTCAAACCACTATGAGATGAAGCCTCGTTCCCAAAGCTTATCATTTTCTTAAAATATTAGCGAATTGTGTGGCTAGCATGCTATTTCACTGTTTTTATCATTCTTAAAACTACATTTCAAAATATTTCGGAAACGCTCTCATAGAATTTGTTGAAACTACGCCATAATGGAGGCAATTATAGCAGGTACATACTCCCTTAAGCGATTTCATCAAAAAACTCCTGGAACAGAGAAACACAAAGATACATGAAAAACGTAATGGCGTCATTACGTTGCCATGGCGACTCCGATTGCAATAAAACCGAGGTCATAAGAAATTTTCATCTTTATATAATACAGTTGTGGTAACCTTTTTTCCATATCTTTACTCATGCCGACGTAGTTAATGCTCAAAGTTGGGAGGTGTCAACCCCAAAAAATCCAGTCGAGCCACCTTAACTACCAGAAAATTTAGATTAATGTTGTGGCGGTAATAATTGTTTTTTTTCTCCCTTCAACCTACCTGTATTGATCTTAGTTACTTGAAATGTCTTTCAATGTTGGACTCTCACAAAGCAGTAGAAAAGAGTTTTAACTATATTTTGTTCGGGGTGCAAAGAAAGTCAGCTTTACAGCTTGCCTAGCATACGCTAGCCTGAAAGCCATTTTGACTAACCCCAATTTTTTTATGAATGGGACTGATTACAGTTCTTCTGTAATCTGAATTCCCTAAAAAACTTTACTTGCCAGCCAGGCAAGTTAAAAACGCAGTTCACTAGCCCAATCGTAAAATCCAGTACCCCAGGGTTATTGCCTGGACACTACTCTGTCTACTCTCTTTGCACACTGTTTAATGTAATTTAGCTAGAACTTGAACCTTTGAATGCCTTTTTAAACAATATTTTTACTCAGAAATATGAGACAAACCTCCCGGATGAAATTAATAAAATACCTGTACAAGTGACTGGATAAAGTTGTGTACTAGATGTTGTCATTTTTGCATAAACAATACGGGAATGATTATTCTTGTATTGCTTACGACTAATTATTACGTGTAGTAAATTGTGTAAAGTAATTAAATGTATAAATTAGAGGGCTGGAGAAGAAATTAATGGGTTTTAAGTCACCATGGGCGTTTTTTTGTGGGGGTTGGGGTGGGTCTGTGGCTAATATTATCAGAACACGGGTTATTACACACTTTATGAGAAATCATACATTCTGGAAATAGAAAACTAAAAAAGTAATAACTACAAGACAATTTGAACCTCGTTAAGATTTGAATGATTTAGTGACTTAAGGAAACTAAAGGCGACTTTAGGCGATTTTAGGCGACTTTAGGTCCCAGAGTAGGCTTAATATGTAGGAAGGCTATTCCAAAGAACTGCTCCCGAAAAACTATTTTGCTTAACATTTGTCTGGGGTACAGGAATAGCGAGTTTTCTGTTGGTGTCTCTTAATAAGTAATTAGAGATATTGCAACGATCTGCCATTGCTACGATCTACTATACACTTAACAAGGCCCCTCAAGGTACTTAAGATGTATGACGCATAGTCTGCGATACACCCGCTTCTCACCGCTCTTTAACGAAATGTCCCCAGCGGCAGATAGCGATGAGAGGAAGCTGTATCGCAGGCTTTTGGACACAAGGCTTTTCTACTATTTACACGGGTAAACCGGTCGGTTTGGGCAAATAGTGAGGAGAACTGATTCAGGACCGATAAAGCTTGATTCCGTTCGGTAATCGCGTTTCCCGCTTGCCTAAGTCAGTTTCGTTTAATGAAAAACGGCCGCGAAAGTCTGAAACTAACACTCAAAAAAGGTTTGAAGACATGAAATCCGAATTTCAGCCTGGACGTTTCCAACCAGGAAAACAGGCGAATGCCTTTTCAGACATTCTGTTTGTTTCAGGAATTTTCCACTGAAACGTCGAAAGCAACCCGAAACTGAGTTAATGGTAAGCCTGGCAAAGCACCAAAGTGTCCTCTTAGTTTGTTTGAATGGGTCAAATATACAGTCATGCAGTAGCTTCATTATTCATACACGATATCATACATAAATATAGGCTCCTCTTTGGTATCCACGTAGCTTCTTTTTCAGTTTTGAGAGCCCGCAAGGGTAAAAACTTCGAAAAGAACTATTGCACCAATACTTAGTTTAACATATTTAATTGCTTCAAGGAAATTAGTTTTTATAAACCAAATGGCATTGATTGGCGATGATTTAATTCGTAAATATCTCTCAATGCAAAAATTCATTCAGTAATCAGTTTTAGTGTTTAGATTTTGTTCTGTTTATATACCATTTTTTGAGGGAAATCGCCAGTCTGAAACTGAACATGAAAGTGTGTGACGCTATCCCTGGGACCCTATATGTTGTATCTGACGAAAATGCTGCAGTCAATGAGAATAATAGGTTTACTGAAAGATTTAATTTCGAATTCGCTTTTAATCTGCCTTTAAGTAAATTGTTTAAAGCGTACCTATCGGTAACACTGGCGTGACGGGCCGTGTAACGCTATTTTTAACCACTGGAATGTCGCGTTTTTTCGCAAAATTAGGGTTGAACTCAACGTCTTGCGGGCTACTTAAAATCGTTTGCCCAGAGATTTGCTTCGATTTTCTGGTAGATTGGGGCCTAGTTAAGAAGTAGAAAGGCAATTTGCGAAATTTTAAGTTATAGCGCATTGTAAAAATTTGCATTATTTTATCCCTATAATTTTGAACGGCAGAAATTGTCAATAGGGCCTATTTTTAACAATACCTTTTTGGCAACAAAATTATTACAGATTTCACAAATTTATCGACTTATAAGAAAGAAAGAGTCATGAAAGCTATTCGTGTTCTTCAAAGGCTGCCAAATCGTTATGGTTTGACCTACGAGTCAATGGAATTTTGTGTAAAATTTCGTTTTACCGGAAGTGGATTTTGAGCTCTGAACGGGCAAAATGCGTTTTCTCGAATTTTAACAAAAGAACACGTTATTTGGGAAAACTGACTACAGCATGTTTCATTACTCATTAAGGGTTATCGATGAGCCAAATATGAGCGAAATCAAATTTTGAACTTGTGCCGACCGTGGGTGGACATTTACGGAAAGCCGCTCTTAAGCTAAAGCTAGAGTCTTCCTGTTTTTTAAGCATATGTTTGACAGTTCTTCCACCAGCTTCGATAGAGCAGAGGAAAAACGCAGGATTAGAATTCACAAAGCCACTAGCCAGGTATTTGCAAAATCGGTAAAAACTCTTTTTTTTTTATTTGAATATCTATGTCGTGCGAAAAAAATTAACAATTAGTTCATGAGTTAGCGTGCGTATGTCGAGATACTGAGCACGCGGGAAGTTTGGAGAGCACGAACGAGGTGTAAGAGTAGCTCAAGGCGCAGCCGAGAGCAACTGTAGCCTTTTGAGTGCTCTCCAAACTTCCCAAGCGCTCAATATCTCGACATACGCACTGCTGAACCATGAGCTAATTGTTTTATAACATTATCAAGGCGATCAATGCAGCAGTTAACTTAAAATTTTATTATTGTAGGGCGCGCTCAAAGCACTGAGTACGCGTCAATGTTTACGTGACTATAATTTTTTTTCCTCATAGTTAATGTTATGTTTTTATCCTGAAACTGAGAGAAAGTGTACTCTAAAATGATTGTAAAATCCATATTTAGGTGCCGGAAAACTATTAATTTACCGAAAAATTGTTATTGAGAGAAAACAACTTTGCAAAGAATGATCTCACGCCATAGCCCGCACAGCTCGCGGAGATGACAACAACAACGACGACAACACTCACCTCTTTTCCTTACTATCGGATGCACTCAGGAGACTCAGGATTGCTAAGCTCCAACAACTCGAGGAATTACGAATAGTTTATTGACGTCATCAGCGTGCTCAATAGGAATATGAAGAACGCTCGCCCTATTAAATTGGATTAGGCGAATTTTCTAGCTATGTTATAAAGACAATGATGATACGATAATAAAACTGGATGCATGAAGAGGAAGGTTAGGAACAGATCGATGTGTAAAACGGAGTCATCCATGAGGAAAAAGCTAAAAATAATATTCCACCTCCACAAAAGCTATGTGACATAAAAACGTTCATTTTACTTTCAAACTCAAAAAACCTAGCCTGCGAAAACATCCGTTTCTCCTCGCTCTTCGCCGCTGCGGACGTTTCGCGAGGAGGAACGTCTGCGACTCAGTAACAAAAATTCCATACTGATGACGCAAAATCTGTCCGGAATCTGGTCAGAAGCAATGGGTTTTAAGTCACCATGGGCGTTTTTTTTGTGGGGGTTGGGGTGGGTCTGTGGCTAATATAACACGGGTTATTACACACTTTATGAGAAATCATACATTCTGGAAATAGAAAACTAAAAAAGTAATAACTACAAGACAATTTGAACCTCGTTAAGATTTGAATGATTTAGTGACTTAAGGAAACTAAAGGCGACTTTAGGCGATTTTAGGCGACTTAAGGCGACTTTGGGCAACTTTAGGCGACTTTAGGTCCCAGAGTAGGCTTAATATGTAGGAAGGCTATTCCAAAGAACTGCTCCCGAAAAACTATTTTGCTTAACATTTATCTGGGGTACAGGAATAGCGAGTTTTCTGTTGGTGTCTCTTAATAAGTAATTAGAGATATTGCAACGATCTGCCATTGCCACGATCTACTATACACTTAACAAGGCCCCTCAAGGTACTTAAGATGTATGACGCATAGTCTGCGATACACCCGCCTCTCACCGCTCTTTAACGAAATGTCCCCAGCGGCAGATAGCGATGAGAGGAAGCTGTATCGCAGGCTTTTGGACACAAGGCTTTTCTACTATTTACACGGGTAAACCGGTCGGTTTGGGCAAATAGTGAGGAGAACTGATTCAGGACCGATAAAGCTTGATTCCGTTCGGTAATCGCGTTTCCCGCTTGCCTAAGTCAGTTTCGTTTAATGAAAAACGGCCGCGAAAGTCTGAAACTAACACTCAAAAAAGGTTTGAAGACATGAAATCCGAATTTCAGCCTGGACGTTTCCAACCAGGAAAACAGGCGAATGCCTTTTCAGACATTCTGTTTGTTTCAGGAATTTTCCACTGAAACGTCGAAAGCAACCCGAAACTGAGTTAATGGTAAGCCTGGCAAAGCACCAAAGTGTCCTCTTAGTTTGTTTGAATGGGTCAAATATACAGTCATGCAGTAGCTTCATTATTCATACACGATATCATACATAAATATAGGCTCCTCTTTGGTATCCACGTAGCTTCTTTTTCAGTTTTGAGAGCCCGCAAGGGTAAAAACTTCGAAAAGAACTATTGCACCAATACTTAGTTTAACATATTTAATTGCTTCAAGGAAATTAGTTTTTATAAACCAAATGGCATTGATTGGCGATGATTTAATTCGTAAATATCTCTCAATGCAAAAATTCATTCAGTAATCAGTTTTAGTGTTTAGATTTTGTTCTGTTTATATACCATTTTTTGAGGGAAATCGCCAGTCTGAAACTGAACATGAAAGTGTGTGACGCTATCCCTGGGACCCTATATGTTGTATCTGACGAAAATGCTGCAGTCAATGAGAATAATAGGTTTACTGAAAGATTTAATTTCGAATTCGCTTTTAATCTGCCTTTAAGTAAATTGTTTAAAGCGTACCTATCGGTAACACTGGCGTGACGGGCCGTGTAACGCTATTTTTAACCACTGGAATGTCGCGTTTTTTCGCAAAATTAGGGTTGAACTCAACGTCTTGCGGGCTACTTAAAATCGTTTGCCCAGAGATTTGCTTCGATTTTCTGGTAGATTGGGGCCTAGTTAAGAAGTAGAAAGGCAATTTGCGAAATTTTAAGTTATAGCGCATTGTAAAAATTTGCATTATTTTATCCCTATAATTTTGAACGGCAGAAATTGTCAATAGGGCCTATTTTTAACAATACCTTTTTGGCAACAAAATTATTACAGATTTCACAAATTTATCGACTTATAAGAAAGAAAGAGTCATGAAAGCTATTCGTGTTCTTCAAAGGCTGCCAAATCGTTATGGTTTGACCTACGAGTCAATGGAATTTTGTGTAAAATTTCGTTTTACCGGAAGTGGATTTTGAGCTCTGAACGGGCAAAATGCGTTTTCTCGAATTTTAACAAAAGAACACGTTATTTGGGAAAACTGACTACAGCATGTTTCATTACTCATTAAGGGTTATCGATGAGCCAAATATGAGCGAAATCAAATTTTGAACTTGTGCCGACCGTGGGTGGACATTTACGGAAAGCCGCTCTTAAGCTAAAGCTAGAGTCTTCCTGTTTTTTAAGCATATGTTTGACAGTTCTTCCACCAGCTTCGATAGAGCAGAGGAAAAACGCAGGATTAGAATTCACAAAGCCACTAGCCAGGTATTTGCAAAATCGGTAAAAACTCTTTTTTTTTTATTTGAATATCTATGTCGTGCGAAAAAAATTAACAATTAGTTCATGAGTTAGCGTGCGTATGTCGAGATACTGAGCACGCGGGAAGTTTGGAGAGCACGAACGAGGTGTAAGAGTAGCTCAAGGCGCAGCCGAGAGCAACTGTAGCCTTTTGAGTGCTCTCCAAACTTCCCAAGCGCTCAATATCTCGACATACGCACTGCTGAACCATGAGCTAATTGTTTTATAACATTATCAAGGCGATCAATGCAGCAGTTAACTTAAAATTTTATTATTGTAGGGCGCGCTCAAAGCACTGAGTACGCGTCAATGTTTACGTGACTATAATTTTTTTTCCTCATAGTTAATGTTATGTTTTTATCCTGAAACTGAGAGAAAGTGTACTCTAAAATGATTGTAAAATCCATATTTAGGTGCCGGAAAACTATTAATTTACCGAAAAATTGTTATTGAGAGAAAACAACTTTGCAAAGAATGATCTCACGCCATAGCCCGCACAGCTCGCGGAGATGACAACAACAACGACGACAACACTCACCTCTTTTCCTTACTATCGGATGCACTCAGGAGACTCAGGATTGCTAAGCTCCAACAACTCGAGGAATTACGAATAGTTTATTGACGTCATCAGCGTGCTCAATAGGAATATGAAGAACGCTCGCCCTATTAAATTGGATTAGGCGAATTTTCTAGCTATGTTATAAAGACAATGATGATACGATAATAAAACTGGATGCATGAAGAGGAAGGTTAGGAACAGATCGATGTGTAAAACGGAGTCATCCATGAGGAAAAAGCTAAAAATAATATTCCACCTCCACAAAAGCTATGTGACATAAAAACGTTCATTTTACTTTCAAACTCAAAAAACCTAGCCTGCGAAAACATCCGTTTCTCCTCGCTCTTCGCCGCTGCGGACGTTTCGCGAGGAGGAACGTCTGCGACTCAGTAACAAAAATTCCATACTGATGACGCAAAATCTGTCCGGAATCTGGTCAGAAGCAATGGGTTTTAAGTCACCATGGGCGTTTTTTTTGTGGGGGTTGGGGTGGGTCTGTGGCTAATATAACACGGGTTATTACACACTTTATGAGAAATCATACATTCTGGAAATAGAAAACTAAAAAAGTAATAACTACAAGACAATTTGAACCTCGTTAAGATTTGAATGATTTAGTGACTTAAGGAAACTAAAGGCGACTTTAGGCGATTTTAGGCGACTTAAGGCGACTTTGGGCAACTTTAGGCGACTTTAGGTCCCAGAGTAGGCTTAATATGTAGGAAGGCTATTCCAAAGAACTGCTCCCGAAAAACTATTTTGCTTAACATTTATCTGGGGTACAGGAATAGCGAGTTTTCTGTTGGTGTCTCTTAATAAGTAATTAGAGATATTGCAACGATCTGCCATTGCCACGATCTACTATACACTTAACAAGGCCCCTCAAGGTACTTAAGATGTATGACGCATAGTCTGCGATACACCCGCCTCTCACCGCTCTTTAACGAAATGTCCCCAGCGGCAGATAGCGATGAGAGGAAGCTGTATCGCAGGCTTTTGGACACAAGGCTTTTCTACTATTTACACGGGTAAACCGGTCGGTTTGGGCAAATAGTGAGGAGAACTGATTCAGGACCGATAAAGCTTGATTCCGTTCGGTAATCGCGTTTCCCGCTTGCCTAAGTCAGTTTCGTTTAATGAAAAACGGCCGCGAAAGTCTGAAACTAACACTCAAAAAAGGTTTGAAGACATGAAATCCGAATTTCAGCCTGGACGTTTCCAACCAGGAAAACAGGCGAATGCCTTTTCAGACATTCTGTTTGTTTCAGGAATTTTCCACTGAAACGTCGAAAGCAACCCGAAACTGAGTTAATGGTAAGCCTGGCAAAGCACCAAAGTGTCCTCTTAGTTTGTTTGAATGGGTCAAATATACAGTCATGCAGTAGCTTCATTATTCATACACGATATCATACATAAATATAGGCTCCTCTTTGGTATCCACGTAGCTTCTTTTTCAGTTTTGAGAGCCCGCAAGGGTAAAAACTTCGAAAAGAACTATTGCACCAATACTTAGTTTAAAATATTTAATTGCTTCAAGGAAATTAGTTTTTATAAACCAAATGGCATTGATTGGCGATGATTTAATTCGTAAATATCTCTCAATGCAAAAATTCATTCAGTAATCAGTTTTAGTGTTTAGATTTTGTTCTGTTTATATACAATTTTTTGAGGGAAATCGCCAGTCTGAAACTGAACATGAAAGTGTGTGACGCTATCCCTGGGACCCTATATGTTGTATCTGACGAAAATGCTGCAATCAATGAGAATAATAGGTTTACTGAAAGATTTAATTTCGAATTCGCTTTTAATCTGCCTTTAAGTAAATTGTTTAAAGCGTACCTATCGGTAACACTGGCGTGACGGGCCGTGTAACGCTATTTTTAACCACTGGAATGTCGCGTTTTTTTGCAAAATTAGGGTTGAACTCAACGTCTTGCGGGCTACTTAAAATCGTTTGCCCAGAGATTTGCTTCGATTTTCTGGTAGATTGGGGCCTAGTTAAGAAGTAGAAAGGCAATTTGCGAAATTTTAAGTTATAGCGCATTGTAAAAATTTGCATTATTTTATCCCTATAATTTTGAACGGTAGAAATTGTCAATAGGGCCTATTTTTAACAATACCTTTTTGGCAACAAAATTATTACAGATTACAAAGGCTGCCAAATCGGTATGGTTTGACCTACCAGTCAATGGAATTTTGTGTAAAATTTCGTTTTACCGGAAGTGGATTTTGAGCTCTGAACGGGCAAAATGCGTTTTCTCGAATTTTAACAAAAGAACACGTTATTTGGGAAAACTAACTACAGCATGTTTCATTACTCATTAAGGGTTATCGATGAGCCAAATATGAGCGAAATCAAATTTTGAACTTGTGCCGACCGTGGGTGGACATTTACGGAAAGCCGCTCTTAAGCTAAAGCTAGAGTCTTCCTGTTTTTTAAGCATATGTTTGACAGTTCTTCCACCAGCTTCGATAGAGCAGAGGAAAAACGCAGGATTAGAATTCACAAAGCCACTAGCCAGGTATTTGCAAAATCGGTAAAAACTCTTTTTTTTTTTATTTGAATATCTATGTCGTGCGAAAAAAATTAACAATTAGTTCATGAGTTAGCGTGCGTATGTCGAGATACTGAGCACGCGGGAAGTTTGGAGAGCACGAACGAGGTGTAAGAGTAGCTCAAGGTGCAGCCGAGAGCAACTGTAGCCTTTTGAGTGCTCTCCAAACTTCCCAAGCGCTCAATATCTCGACATACGCACTGCTGAACCATGAGCTAATTGTTTTATAACATTATCAAGGCGATCAATGCAGCAGTTAACTTAAAATTTTATTATTGTAGGGCGCGCTCAAAGCACTGAGTACGCGTCAATGTTTACGTGACTATAATTTTTTTTCCTCATAGTTAATGTTATGTTTTTATCCTGAAACTGAGAGAAAGTGTACTCTAAAATGATTGTAAAATCCATATTTAGGTGCCGGAAAACTATTAATTTACCGAAAAATTGTTATTGAGAGAAAACAACTTTGCAAAGAATGATCTCACGCCATAGCCCGCACAGCTCGCGGAGATGACAACAACAACGACGACAACACTCACCTCTTTTCCTTACTATCGGATGCACTCAGGAGACTCAGGATTGCTAAGCTCCAACAACTCGAGGAATTACGAATAGTTTATTGACGTCATCAGCGTGCTCAATAGGAATATGAAGAACGCTCGCCCTATTAAATTGGATTAGGCGAATTTTCTAGCTATGTTATAAAGACAATGATGATACGATAATAAAGCTGGATGCATGAAGAGGAAGGTTAGGAACAGATCGATGTGTAAAACGGAGTCATCCATGAGGAAAAAGCTAAAAATAATATTCCACCTCCACAAAAGCCATGTGACATAAAAACGTTCATTTTACTTTCAAACTCAAAAAACCTAGCCTGCGAAAACATCCGTTTCTCCTCGCTCTTCGCCGCTGCGGACGTTTCGCGAGGAGGAACGTCTGCGACTCAGTAACAAAAATTCCATACTGATGACGCAAAATCTGTCCGGAATCTGGTCAGAAGCGCTGATTGGTCGACAGAGTAGTTACATTGTTTTAACTATTGTTTACGAATGACAGACAAAAGACAAAAGGCCACAGAGGTCAAATGTAAAAGCGAAGAAGCTCTAGCAAAACAGTCAATATTTGTTGAATATACTCTTCTCTAGAAGAAGAATTTGAGTTCTGCTGGAGCTCGTTGGCAGATGAACACAAAAATTTACCAAAATCGACCAGAAGACACGTAAAACTGTACAAATTTGTATTTGGAACCCCATGACTACCGAATTTATTATGTAAACATTGATTTGCGTCATCAGTATGGAATTTTTGCCACTGAGTCGCAGACGTTCCTCCTCGCGAAACGCCCCCAGCGACGAAGAGCGAGGAGAAACGGATGTTTTCGCAGGCTACAAAAAACCGTGAACGCCTGAAAATTTTCGGGAATGTTGATTGTGTTCTGGCCAATCACAATAAAGTTCAGGATAGGCAAGCAAACCTCAAAACCACAAACTAATTACCGATGCTGTTTGCGGTTTAGATATCTCACACCTCATTGGCTTATTTCTGGCATCACAATAACATTCCATAAATATTTCTGGTGTTCACAGTTTTATGAGTTTCACAGTAAGGAGTTATTGAGTAAAAGACCAAAACAATTAACCAAGCAACGTAGAGGAACTGCAAGTTCTACGTCATACAGATATAACGTGGCACTTTATAAACAAATGCGCGCCTTTTAAGGTAGTTATTGGTACACGTGATTCGGAGTGAACATTTCCTTTTCGAGCTTCTCTTTAGTATTGACATTTTATTCGTTCATATTGCAATAGATGCTGAACACGGATTACCTTTTGCAGCAGGGCATCAGCAATCGTAAATAACTTTATAGAGGCTTATCTATTTCTTCTACGCAGAAGTGCGATCTCATTGGCCCAGTTTTTTTAGTCGGTCGACTTAATGCTATGTATAATAATATATATTATAACAAAAAGACTCGGAAAACGTAAATATCGATACCTGATCCTATATAAGACCTTTATGGGTAAAAAATGTCTGAAAATCCTCTCTTTTTTTAATTGTAGGAAGCAATGGACTTTATCTACAGGGAGCAAGGCCCAGCCGAGATCGCCGTAACAACAGTGCAATCGTTACTCGTTATTGTAAACATCACTGGAAACTCTTTTGTTTGTCTCATCATAGTAAAGAACAAAGACATGAGGTAAGTGCCGGTATACCTATACTGTCCGCAACATTTACACGTTTTTTATAAGAAAAATAGCCCGTAAACTTCTCACTCCAGAGCATTATAAGAGCAACAAAAGCAAAAAGTAAAAGGACAAAGTAAATGTTGTTTTCGACGTTTGAGGGTGCATTTCCTAATTAACCTTGATTCGAATGCTCCGTATTCCTTAATCCGAATGCTCCTAAGAAATGCAGATTTCAATTTCTTTGTGATTCGCGTGGACCTCTAGGCCGTTTTACAAGAGCCTCTCTCTACGACTTAAAGGTGCCATGCCCGCATAGCAACTCTGGGAAACGCACATTGGCCTATAGTGCTACTAAACATTTTAAGGACCTCAGTTCCGAGTTAAAAGAGTTTTCTATTTCTTCTTCTCCACTGATATTCAAATTTCTTCCCTCCTCTCTTAAGTCTAAATTACGAAGTCTGTTTCTCTCACGCAGTATCATCGGCCGAGCACTTGGAGGATCTACTGTGCTCGACTTGCCGCTATTGTAATCATTGTCACTGTTTTTCATAGTCCTACTACAACCACTATTACGTATTTAAATTTTTTAATTACATACATATGTATACATGTTCATTTATAGTACATATTTTGCCCCCCTTCGTCGATTTATATATTATTCATTACTATAGCGTACTCTACTTTAAATATATTGTCTCTTTATATATATATATATATATATTTAGATATAAATATTGGAAGTAGGAAAAAAACTACACTTTCATCCCGACAAGCCTGTTTCGTGATCTCTCACTCTTCAGGGGATTTTAATATCACGCTCTACTTTAACGTATCGAGCACTCTACTACGGAAAAATCGAAACACAGACTTCCTATATATAGATATAGATATACACCCGTTTTCAAAAAGGTTTTCATAGAGAGAGATATATAGATAGATATATAGTTTTGTTTTGTTGCACGTGCGCCCGTGCGCATTTTTCACCTCGTATTGTCCAACTCGTGAAAAAACTCGCCTCAACGATAAATTCTGTCCTTGTCAGGTTCTTTGTTCCAATTTGTCAATACAAAAGAGAATGCACGAATATTGTCTACAATTCACTTGATTTGCAGTCTTTTGAAAATTAAAGAATGCGGAATTCGGTCAGTTGTAGGTCATATAATTGTTGTATTTACAGGATAAGGAGAAAATCATCAAAGATTTTCATTTTTACAACAACGCAGATGAAATGAAAAAAAAAGTGTTTTCGAAACCGCTGATTTTTTGTCGGAGGAGGAAGATGTGACGGTGGATGTCGATATTGGATATGTGGGAAGGAGCAAAAATATCATAGCAGTTGATTAAAAAGGACCAAGACGTTGACTAGGTTCATAGAAGTAGATTTTATCATAACCATGATGAGCAGGTCATACATATTAATGTCTCACCCAGTTTTTTCGTGTAAAATCATGGCCTGTAAGGCAACGTCTCACTGAAGACAGAATAAACTCTCGGCCACAAATGTTTTCTAGTTAGTTTACTGGACAGCGCATTTTTTAATACACTCTGTCAATAAAAATGCTTCGCCAGTTGCTTCAGATGCCATGACATTTGGCCTATCAATTCGGTGACGCCGCATAACTCGGCTGCTTCGCGGGCTGTTTTCCTCACTCCCAAAATCATTCATATAATTCGCCATTGCAAATTTGTATTGCAGGGCGGATGCTTTTTTCTAAAAAAACTCAAACGACATGTTTTTTTCAAATTGGAACAAAGAACCCGACGAAGAAAAAATTTATCGTTGAACCGAGGTTTTTCACAAGTTGGACAATAGCAAATGAAAAATGCACACGGGCGCACGTGCAAGAAAACAAAAGTATATATCTATCTATATATCTCTCTATATGAAAACCTTTTTGAAAACGGGTGTATATATTATATATATATATATATATATATACACCCGTTTTCAAAAAGGTTTTCATACAGAGAGATATATAGATAGATATATACTTTTGTTCTCTTGCACGTGCGCCCGTGTGTATTTTTCACTTGTTATTGTCCAACTTGTGAAAAAATCGGTTGAACGATAAATTTTTTCGTCGTCGGGTTTTTTCTTCCAATTTGACATGTCGTTTTGAGTTTTTTTTTTTTAGAAAAATACATGCGCCCTGCAATACAAATTTGCAATGGCGAATTATATGGCTGATTTTGGAAATGAGGAAAACATCCCGCGAAGCAGCCGATCCGCGAGTTATACGGCGTCACCGAATTGGTAGGCTAAATGCCATGGCATCTGTAGCAAGTGACGAAGCATTTTTATTGATGTAGTGTATTAAAAAATGCGCTGTCCTGGGGCGTGCTTAAGAGAAAATGTAAACTAACTTGAAAGCATTTGTGGCCAAGAGTTTATTCTGTCTTCAATGACACGTTGCCTTACAGGCCGCGATTTTACACGAAAAAAGGTGAGACATTAAGATATATGACCAACTCATCATGGTTATGATAAAGTCTGCTTCTATGAACTTCGTCAACGTCTTAGTCCGTTTTAATCAACTGCTATAATATTATTGCTCCTTCCCACATATCTAATATGGATATCCACCGTCACATCTTCCTTCTCAGTGGTTTCGAAAACACATTTTTTTTTTCATTTCATCTGCGTTTTTCCTCTTATCCTGTAACGACAACAATTATATGACCTACAAGTGACCGAATTCCTCATTCTTTAATTTTCAAGAGAATGCAAATCAAGAGAATCGTAGACAATATTCGTGCATTATTCTTTTTAATTGACAAATTGGAACAAAGAACCTGACGAAAAAGAAAATTAATGTTGAACCAAGTTTTTCCACAAGTTGGACAATAACAAGTGTAAATGCACACGGGCGCACGTGTAAGAAAACAAAGGTATATATCTATCTATATATCTCTCTATATGAAAACCTTTTTGCACGGGCTCTCTTCCCAAGAGAAGGTGTCTAGGTTCAGCATGCCTCTCATTCCCCGTTACGGAACCTCCCTTGCGGTTTCGCACTGGGCACTGGAAATTAAGGATGGTACTTATGGTTGAGTACCGATCCAGCCGTCTCGACCAAAACAAGCCATTTTCCGGACCGGTTTCGACTTTACTCTCTTCTTCAGCGGATTTTACAGTTTCAGCTGAGACATCACCGCTTATACAATCAGAGAAAAACGGTTCTTTAGTGGCAATTAAGTTAAAACTTCAAAAGTAGCACAAGCTAGCCTCAAATTGTAAGGATAGAGAAACATTTAGATTTAAAGTTATCCGCGTTAACACAAAAAACGCCAAAGAATTGTGCACGAAAATAAGTACAACTCATTAATCAATCTATTGATGCCATACCCACGCCATACACGTAATTGTCAATTTATGGTATATAAAGAGTTGTGACACATAGTTAATGCAATAAGTCGAACGGCGCGTAAGCGACCGGACAAGCTGAAACTGTAAAATCCGCTGAAGAAGACAGTAAAGTCGAAACCGGTTCGGAAAATGGCTTGTTTTGGTCGAGACGGCTGGATCGGTACCCAACCATAAGTACCATCCTTAATTTCCAGTGCCCAGTGCGAAACCACAAGGGAGGTTCCGTAACGGGGAATGAGAAGCATGCTGAACCTAGACACCTTCTCTTGGCAAGAGAGCCCGTGCAAATTATATATATATATATATATTTATTTATTTGCTTTTTGTCTTCTAAATTTTTGTTTTCCTTCGGGTCATCTCTACATAATTTTACCCTCGATAACTCTAACCGTGTTTTAAGCCCGTCACAAGTCGGAAAATAAAAATAGTGTACTGAAGTCCGAAACATTGAATTTATTTCAAAACAATCGTGTCAATTCTATGTATTTACATTTTTGTCACTCCACTGGTTAGTTTAAATTCAGTGTCTGTCCCAGTATCTTAATCAAGCTTTGTTACTTAATTCCTTTTTCAAAATATCAATCTATATCTCTCCACATCCATTTGCTTATTTGCTTGTGTCCGGCTTCGAACTCCCGGTAACTCGAACTCTCGAGTAACTCGAACTTTTTTTGTATTTCCCTCGAGGGTTCGAGTTATCGGGAGTCGACTGTTTTTAGAAGTATTTAGTCTAATCCATATCAAATATTCCGATTTCGGAAAGTTCGTATTAGAACTCCTATATCAGAATGCGCACTCGCATATCGCGCTCGCTCACAGATTATCGAGCTCAAGAGGGGCTGCTCGCAGTCTATATATGATCAGGACACCGTGGTCCTCTTTCTTCTGCTGTCCTCTTGCCTAAACTCACTATTATTATGTTTCTTTTAATACCTTTTTCCGAGGGGAACTAACTAAGACAATTTTCTGGTTTCCCCAAGGACATCAATAAACTATCTTCTTATGAACCTCGCCATAGCAGACATGACTGTGGCCACATTTTTAGCGCCTCGATATATTTTTATCCACACCTTCATTCACCCGGATGGAGTTGCTGGGGATATTCTCTGCCAGCTACTAACGGGAGGAAACTTCGCCTGGGTCGGAGCTGGCGCATCAGTATTTACCCTTGTCACCATAGCAACTGAACGCTATTTTACTGTGATGTATCCTTTTGAAAACAAAGGAAAGCTTAGCAGTCGTAAACTTAAGGTGAGGAAATACAATGTGATTAAAGGCGAGTGATTTTATTTCAATTTAATTTTTACACCCTTGCAAAAATATCAATACCGGAGGGAATTTTGGCTGGATTGGAGGTGGCACATCAGTTTTTACACTTGTTGCCGTAGCAACTGAACGCTACTTTGCTGCACTTCATCCCTTTGATAAAACAGGGAAGTTTAGTGCTCGTAGAATAAAGGTATGCTCATCTCTTTTGTAATGATTGCGGGTACACCATTTAAAGCGAATGAACTCTTTCTTCTGGAGTTAATTAACGTAAGTGGTTCATTGTCTTTGCCTACAGCTAATAGCAGAGCTCTCTTGTGCGCGAAGCGCGCGCCTGCAGAGCACCATGGGTAAGAAAATTTGGTAAACTATTCATCCGAGAAAATTTGGTCATCATGACGTAGCGTACGCCCACCCGTACACACACTTCATGTAAGCTGATATCAAATGTCACATTAGATCTTGGAGAAATTAACACTTTGTAAGCCATCTGTATGAGGATGAATTGACAGCTGTCAAAATCAGACATCCGCTGACAGTAATCACGGCGGGGCTCAGATAAAAGACCAGTCGTTTTTTCCCTACATGTAAGCTGATACAATATATCACACCAACATGAAAATGAAAATGAAATGAAACTTCACTTTCACCGGCCAGGGCTGTCAGTTGGCTACCAGTAGTTTAAAGTTATATGCGCTAGCCAAATTAAGGTCAGTTGTCAGCTGTCAAACTTGAACATGTGAAGACCACTATCAGATTACTAACAACGCGGGCTCAAATACACGATCTGACATTTCGCCCCGTTAATCCTTTATTACAACCCAGACTGAAAAAGTGTCTTACTCACACTCGCAGTCAACAGTCCGTTTATTCGAAAATTCACCAATCTAATGAAGTTCAGTTGGAAGCTGTCAAACTAGAGCATCTGCTGACCATCATTACCTGACCGTATCGCGGGCTCAGGTAGCGGCCCACTGAGTTCGAGTTTTTTCCGCTGACATGTTACTACTTTGACTACAAATGATTGCAGGCTCAAGTTAAATTTTTTTAACGCATAGGAAATAGGAAGTTGTGTTTATGAGCCGCGCTATTAAACTTTTAATTTCAAACTGACCTCGGACGCGAGAATTCAGCCAGCTTTTACAGACAGGGAAGTTGCTTTTGAATTTTCTCACCATGGTCACGCGTTGGTCGCGCTCTACGTCCAATTTTTATGTTCTGATTGGTCAAACGTTGGCAGGTGAGTTCATGCGGAAATTAAAATTGATGCAGCATCTTGAAACTTGATTACTGATAGCTGAAACCGACAGAGTTTTTTGGCGTTGTGAATCAGTGGTCGGTTCTGGCAATTCTAATTTTTGCAAAAAACGCGGATAACAAAAATAAAAAATGCCTAAAAAAAGTCAAAGTCGAAAAAAGTCGACTTTTTCCCGGCCCTTTCTTTGTTTGGTATTTTTGGCGGAATGCACTCGACTGACAGCTGTCAAAAAATGGCGGGAAATTTTGGGCAATCGTGGCATTAATTTACAAGTGTTTATATGTAGTTGCACACTTTGTGTTCCGGCAATGTTTCAAGATGTCGGATCTTTACGTCAAAATTTAGATGGACAAGAAATAAAAAAGGGGTAAAACTTAAGTCTTCAACTCTAAACAAAGGTCGTCTGGTAATTTATGCTCGATCTAAACCAGGGGATCTACGAACATTTCCTTCGAAGAAGAGGAGATAATTCCTCCATGAGATACTAGCTTTTTGCAGGTCGAGGACTTTGAGAAGACGTACCAGAGGATGGCGACAAGAACAAATTTCAATCCTCCGCCTGGGCAGAGTGCGCTGGCCGTACTAAAACGACCAACCTTCACCGCCGCCAAGAAGGGTCAAGTGGCATGGAGGAAATCGCTTGTAGTGGTGGACATGTTGCTGTCTGGCGAAATCAGAGAAAAGTTCCAGGTGTACATGTCGCTGACCGAAGAAACTTCGTCGGTCGATGAAGTACAGAGGCTACTAAAACAACAATTAGGATTTGAAGTGATTCTTCTGGATGCAAATACTTCATCCACCGACCGAGGTTTCTTCGGTCAGCGATAAGGTGCACCTGGAAAGTTTCTCCAATTTCGCCAGACGGCGACACGTCCACCATATGGGCGATTTCTGCCGCTTAGCTAGACCCTTTTTGGTGGTGGTAAAGGTCGGTCGTTTTTGCATGGCCACCGCACTCTGCCAAGGCGGGGGGTTGAGATTTGTTTGTGTGGCCGTCCTTTGGTAGGAAAGAGGTACCCCAAGCCCTGTAGACTGTACTGCGGGCACTACTGAGCTAACTGAGTTGGCAGTCATTCGTTCTCAGTTGACTGAGTACGTCTTCTCAAAGTCCTCGACGTGCATAAAGCCAGTATGGGAGAATTTTCCCACCTTCTTTGAAGGAAATTTCCGTAGACCTCCTGGTTTAGGACGAGCCTAAATACCATGGCCAGTCTGAGTACCGTTGTTTAGAGTTAAAGACTTAAGTTTTACCCCTTTTTTTTATTTCTCGCCCATCTTAATCTTGACGTAAACGTCCGACATCTTGAAACATTGACGGAACACAAAGTGCGCCTACATATGAACAATTGTAAATTAACGTCACAATTCACTGCTCACAATTACCTGTCATTTTTGACTACTGTCAGTTGAGAGGACTGCAGATTGGGATTCCCGCCTTTATTTGACAACTGTCCGCCCAAAAAGACCAAATAAAGAAAGAGGAAAAAGGTCGACTTTCTTTTACTTTGAAGAAAAAGGCAAAAAGTTGAAAAAACTGGAGAAATGTCTCTTTCCAGCTTTTTTGCGATTCGTGAGATATAAATATTACTCAAGAAAGTTGCTCCACTTTACATGACTTTATATCGAAGACAAATCCTAAAAATATCCCGCTTTTCGTGAGAAAAGGGGGCACTTTTCTCAAGTTTCCATAATGGCGACTGGAAGTTAAAAAAGGGTTTCCTTTTTTCAGTGTTGAGTATTGAATACAAATAAAGATCTTGATTTTTAGGCGTTTTTCATTTTCTTAATCTGCGTTTTTTGCCAAAAGTAGAATTGCCGGAACCGACCACTGATTGTTGTGAAGCTTTAAAATGTCTTTTTCCAGTGGATGCACAGAATGAAATACAGCTGGTAGCAAGATTCTTAAGTTATTCATGGCTGGTTTGTTTGTTGTTTTTTTGGTTAAGAAATGCGCCGCTTGTCAAAGTCATCGGAAATCCGATTTCGGATGGATCGCTTTTACTCACTTCCCCTTGCTTAATGCGTATTATAAAGAGAGTTCAAAAAAGTCCCAAGCGATTCTGATGGCCTTCAGGAGCTGCATCTTGACCGGTAAGCCTGAGTTATTTTTCTCTGGTTTCCTAAAGTCGAGCGTAGTTTCTGCGCCAAGTTCATGTACAAGACAATGATCTGACCTAAAGTAACATCAGGTTGACATAAGCTTACAGATTTTTAAAAAGTCTTAACATTTCCTGACCACAAAATTATACAAAGAAAACGTTCCGAAGAATACAATGTATTTAGTTATGATTTTGGCTGTAAAAAGAAAGCTGTGAGCGATATTCCTGCCTCGCGGCTCACCTTGATTGACTTTGAAGTAAACACCGGGAAGCCGGCTTAAATCTGCAAGGTTTTTGAAGTCTATGAGCTTATGCTTTCCTGACTCATGATTTTCAGAGACACTTACTCTCAAAACTTATCTTCGTGAATGAAAATTGTTGTCTCCGTACATGTTTCACCGAGTTATATGTATTTTACTGATTGTTAGTAGTGTCTTTCTCAATTTAATCGCTGCGCAGGTTGTTTTCAGTCGAACATGAAACAAAACACTGCACGCAGGACTACTTAAAATGCCGCGCGTAAATATCACGTAACAAAACCATAAATAAAGGGAAATAAAACCTAGACATCATAAGATCTCTATCATGTTGAAGTTTAACTCTGTTAATATTCATTCAAAGGGCTCTGACAACTCAGACTGCAAATTTGGTGCTTGACAAAAGTGAGAACCCGTCCAGCTAGTCATTAATAAGTGATTTTGGGAAATGTTTGATCGTTTTCACTAAAATCCCTTAACTATTACCCTGCATATCACATAGGAGCAGATTTTTCCGACAAAACAGTCCCGATATTATGGAAAATTCTCTTCAGGGGCACCCAACGTCAATTTTCGGAAAATATCTATTCGGAAGACGATTTGAGATCTAGAATTTTCCGATCATTTTTTGTAAAATTTCTTGCTTGCCTACCTCTCCTAGGATTTTCGAAAATCTAAAAATTGGTGTAATTGCCCATTTTTACCGAACTTTTACCCTAAAAAGCTCACCTCGAATTTTCGGGAGCCATTTTTCTGGCTGAAATTTTCGAAAAGGTAAGTTTTGATCCCTATGATTTTCGGATCTCGAGACTTTCAGCTAGGAACTCCTAACAGATGAAAAATTGTTAGGGGATAAAAATATGCCTATATCTACCTTTTAAATACTAAAATACGTTTAACAATGCTATGTTTAAGTGGTTTTGAACTATATTCTCGTTGGGTGCCCCTGTCTCTTCATGAAAACGTTTTATAATGTGGTCAATTCTATAATCTTTTGCTCAAAAGAAGCGCGCGCTTCGATCGTCCTGGATATTGAATGAGCGCAATTTGTCTTGCAAAATTGTGAAAAACTGCAGAATTATAGGTTTAAATAGGGCCAGGAAGAACAAATCCTGTACGAGGTCTGTATGATAAAAAACAGGCACACAGGCATAGCACTGGTTTCCTCAGACCTTCGGGTTAATTATGTACAAAAAACACTGATAAAAAGTATATTTAAAAGACTATTTTACACACCACCAGATTTGTCGCCAAGATTTTCTTGTAAAGTAAACCTGTAGAACACAAATCTTTTTCGAAACACAAAAAGACCGGCCTGTTTTTTTTTTTTTTTTTTTTTTTTTTGATTATTATTATTATTATTATTTTGGCCTTCCTTTTTAGACAGATGAATGCAACGTGTAAATTGGTTGCAACTGAGGACGATAGTGTCTTGCATAAAATTATGTTTCGGAGATCTCTCCAACGGAGTGGTTGAAGAGACTATGAATGGACCTTATAAAAATAACGGCAGTGTAGGTGGGTGACTGGGTTTAACTTCTTTTGTTTGGGAAGAATTTGTTTTCTAGGCCTAATTTACTGTCAAATCGAATAAGATTGCTATTTTTTGGTGTACATATAAGACTATTAACTCGATGTAAAATTTGTGTCACTCTTGAACTGTCAAATTATTCTTCTCTAAGGAATCACTTTCCCTCAAAAGTCTCATGAACGTACCTTAAAGTTAACTGATTAATGTTTATTGTTTTATTAAAATTATTAATTTATTAACGTGAGCTTCGCTTTTAGCCCTGGCGAAATCTACATATTACCTTTTGCGTCATCATGGCACACGGCCCGTTGACGAACCAAAACACTATTTACACAACGATAAAAAGTTAGTTTTCATAACATTTAGCAGTTTCTCTTGGTATCGTGACTAGCAGATATACTCTGACAGGGAAGTGGAATGAAGATTGAAGTACTTTCACTGCATAATAATTCACGTGATTACACGAGGCACGAACCCATTTCCTGGCCGATGGAAAGCCCCTGGTAAAAATTGTGCGGCAGCAGCAAAAAACGTAGTGTAGAAAAGACAGAAAAGTCAGATGAAACGTGAAATTGGAAAGTTGGTGTTACCGGGTATTACATATAAATATAAACGGGCATTGCAAAGCAAAGGAACGCGTGGCTGGTGCAAACCCTACCTTGGGGAAGCAGAAGTGCCAATTAACATTTGTAAACTTTTGGTTTTGTTTCACTCATTTGCTAGTGGGTCTGGTACAGCATGTCATGAAACATTACAATTTTGTATACATATTTCAGATCACCATTGCTTGCTCTTGGATCTTTGGGATCGTCATCACTTTTCCGATGTTCCTCTCAAGGAACTTTGACAAGGAAAATGATTGGTGCGTTTATACTTGGTCTGAAGAATGGATGGGTAAAGCCTATAGCATGGTTTGGTTTCTATTTACAGGATTTTTCCCGGTTACTTTCATGATCGTTCTATACTCCCAAGTCGTGTACACTTTGTGGTTCACACGTTCAAAGCCAAGAGGACGTCATCATTGTGTGCAACAGGTT
>OZ037780.1:22032335-22087335 GCA_964035525.1 Porites cylindrica
AATCAAAATCAAAAAACAGGATAGTTCAGTTCCTACTATACTACTTCTGATATGTTTAGGTTTAGACTTATCAAATAGAGTGTTTTCACATAACGTCACGGCGGCCATATTGGTATCCCAAAACAATGAAACGGCGGCCATGTTGGTGTCCCAGGAAAGGTGGGTGAAAACGCGTGCAGCAATCGAGTTATGGATACAAAGAGAAGCTGTCGTCATGTGTGTAAAAAGGTTAAGTATGGTGGTACCTTAACAGCTGAAACTCTCAGGGATTTTGTTTGGAAGCATTTTTCGAGGTTGGAAATGTTTTGAATTAATAATGAAACAGTTATAGTATTTTGAACCGCGGCAGGGTTAGCTCGGTCGGTTGAGCCCTTGAATGCAGTGCGGGAGGTCGCCGGTTTAAATCCCGGGGCCGCATCAATATTCGGGCTCTTAAAATAACTGAGAAATGAAGGTACTCCCTTTGCACTGTAAGCCGCTAGACCTTCGCGTGTTCGGATGACCACGTAAAATTGCGTTCCCGTCTCCAGCAGGAGACGCAAAATTACTGTCCACTAATTAGTACTTTCGTGCTAAATACATTGTCACTCAAATAAAGTGACATTTGAATTTTTATGATATGAAAAATCTGCTGAGACCCCTGATCTGCAATTTTTCTTTATATTATGTTCATCATTATCCATCGTTAATTATACCATAGGATTTGTGTTAGGGTATTGCCGCTATGTAGGGTAACAAGCTGCGACTTAATATGAAAGAAAGTCATCACAGTTATAGACTTTATTACATTTAGGGTCGTTTATTACATTAATTTTAGGCCTTCAACCTTGACCTCTGCGATAACAGTGCAGCGCTCTATCAATTGAGACAACAAGCCAACTGGGAGCAGGACGCTGAATTGGTTCGTTATAAACCCGTCAAAGAACATGGGGTCATGCAATACTTGAAAGACGACGAGAATTTCAGGTACAAGCCATAAATTACAATTGTTTTAACTAGGGGTACCTTCCGGCAAGTGCCAACGAGGCGAATTCGTTTATCTTTTGTGAAATGTGGCTATTCAGATCTTCGCGATATACATATATTTTTTTTATTAATAATCACAGGTGTTCAGGCTTCAGGAGTAATCATTGATCGTTTCAGTATTGCTATTTATATTTTTTTCATAATTTTAGAGGCTTAAAATGGATCCTAACTTTCACCCAACTTCAAAACATCAACTCTGGCACATTGTAGGCTTTCACTTTTTAATCATTAAACAATAACAACATGGCTTGAAGTTTTGTTGGTAAATTTGAGGAAGTTAGTACTTATGTTTCATGGAAAATTCAATTGTATCAAAACTATAAACGTTAGAAAGAAAAAGATAGTTCAAATGAGGCATTTGAATGTTGAAATTATAAACAGTAATTAAGAGGCGGTCCGTGTAAGAACCGACCACTCGAATTTCCGTGGGAAACAGAATTCCTTCATTTTTTTTCTGCGACATAATTAGCCCATTCCATTAACAAATATCGAATTTGTTTGGCTCATAGTGCTTTTTTAAAAAAAAATTGGGCGGCGATTCGCCTGGACGGTCCAAAGCTGTCATGATCGTCTTTTTTAAGGTCAAATTTAAGCGTTTTGTTCAAGGCTCGCAAAAATTTCGCATTTATCCAAATAGCATAAAACAAAAGTATGATTTTGATTCATGCTTCCTTTATTCAAACAAGGTAAAATATTTAAATTCTGACCCCCCAAAAAAGGAATTATGATGTTTTGAAAATACCACGTAAAGCGTCCTTGAAAAAAATGCGCGGTTATCCTAGTTTTGAAATGAGCTCTTTTTAAAAGTCTGACGTTATCTGGAGTCTTGGTCACTATCCCTGTTCAGTAATAGGGCTCGTGTATCGAAATCAAGAAAAACATTTTTGGGCACTGTTGATTCCGAAGCACAAGAGTTCGATAAAGTTGGGTAACAATCTACTGTAATTGTGCGTATGACGTAATTTACGCATTTTCTTGATTCCGAACTTTCCTACTATAAAACTAAAAATCATTACTGTCAGGGAGCAACTATTTTCAAAACTAACTTAATGCTGGGGACAAACAGTGAATATCTTAAAATCCACTACATATTGTCCTAAATTAAAATTGGGATGTTCCAAAAAAACGTAGCAGCTCCGGTGAATGTTGCTATGTCAAGTGGTGGCTAAACAGTTAAGAAATTTCGTTGAAATAAAGGAGCTAGAACGGTAAAAAAATTTAAAACACATTGTGAATAGATTTACCGTGTAATTACCACCTCAAAAGTTATGACACGATCCAGCAAAGAAATAGTTTACCAAAATGTACCAAATTTTCTAGCCACAAGTTGTTGCGTGCAGACGACATCATTTATATTGTGTCTGAGGATGTCAATTTCAGATTTCAGTTTGCAGTGCAAAACATGTTGGATGTTATTTTATCGAAGCTGAAACTACTTATCAGGCTTAACGAGGTACAATAAACAAGGTACAAAAAAACTGGCTACTTTTAAGAAAAAAAATGTTTTGCTGGTTTACTAAAAATTTCTTCAAGTTTTTAATTCAATTTAAGTTAATTTTTCTGGCGTCGTTCACTTAATTTAATATCGTATGCAAATTTGCAACACAAAACGTAGAGCGTATTTACAGTGTGCCGAGATAACCTTCGCAGATAGAATGGCTGCATTTTGTTCTTTTTCCGCATTAACAGGCGGAAAATGCGGAAGTAATCGAGGATGTGTCGATTTTGTGTGCTTGAATAGTTGCAACGCTGACATTAGTTCACACCTAATGAATCACCACCTGTCAAGGGAAAATGTTTGTGAAATGGATCTGATACTGGCAAGGGTAGGTCTGTTAGAACTCACTGATGATCAGATCAAGAATATGACGGTTTGTCCAGTCCATCGTTACACTTTAGGAAAATACTGGCAAGCTCCAAAGACCTGCCAGTATCCAAAACATCACGGGAAGAAAATGGCAATAGCCGGAACACATGTTATTAATTTCAAGACTGCAAGGGAAATAAAAAATATCTTTGAAGAAGCCGTTCCCGTTGGCTCGCGTAAGTACTATCAGACTAGCAACTATAACTGTTTTATGCTTTCATTTTATAATTAACATATCAGAATTAAAGGGTTTTGTCTTCCTTAACATTTCAACTAAATACTTTCGTTCGTAATTACTTAAAAGCGAGCTGTAGACTGAGGGGAAGTCCCATTCTATATATTTTCTGAACGATAAACGATCGATCCCGTCTTTGATAGTATTTTGGAGCCAGAAAATCATTTCCAAAAAAATAACATATCAAATGATCATAATTTGGTTTTTGTAGTTCATTACAGCAATAGTTCTTTGCTGTGCATCATCCATAAATTCGGTCGCTAATTTATAGCCTATATAACATAATTTCCAAGATGGGATATAAACATATAGCTTCTATTATCAACTTAGTAGTAAATTCAGTATTTTTTTAACAAGTCTTTCCAGGTTGGAAAACTTTTTTTGTTTCTTTTTGTTACTATAGCTATTTGCACAACGTGCAGAAAGAAACACAGTGAAGAAGTAGATCGGAAATCAGACTGGCTATACCCTGAGGAAACTGAGGGAGATGTGCTCCTTCAAAGGTACTGTCGGGAGGGTAGTCGTTTGGTTGTTGTTTTATAAAAAACACGCACACGGTTGTCCTGTCAGGTTATCCTATCGCAAGGCAACTAAGTAGCAACCTTTCCATTTTTATTCTCCGCAGACCTGCTAAAGAGGCTGCTGTGGGAGCCATCGGTCGCATGGTCACTTCCACTCCATTTCTTGAAGACCAATCAACGCCAGCTTCCTGGAATCCGATAACACCATGCTGGACTCCAGGGTCAGAGGAGGCCTCTTTAACTTCACCCGTGGTAACCGATGCAGTCGGCAGGTATAACGAGGCGATGGATACAATTGCGAGTCTTACTACACAAGAACAAGTAGAACGCGAACCTCTTAAATATCAGCTTAAAACTCCATTCCAAAACTTAAGCGATGGGGAACAGCTGAAATTTGTAAAAAAGGCTAAAGAGGACTGCTTGCACGTATGTAATGTAATTGCCCCAGGTAACGGAGAGGAGCTCTTCGAGTCAATGATGTCTGTACAAAGAGAATTATTTGATGGCGCAGTCCCCGATGATCTTGTGGTACTCATGACTGCTTATAAGAACGCAAAGACCAGGAATTTAGAGAAACAGATTCTGAGCCTTTACGCTCAAAGATACCCTATGACCAAACTGAAGAAAATTCACCAACCTTACGGAAGTCTCTCTACATGGGAAATAAAGCAAGCACGTTCTCATGCTAAAATGCACGGTCCTGGGACCATCCCTGAAATCAAGACGAAGCATCGCGTACGCCTTGATATGGGGAAGGTCGACCACTTTGTAGAGTTCATTAATAGACCGTACTTTTATCAGGATGTTTCATATGGTAACAAGGTACTCACCCTAGATAATGGTGACAGAATTGAGATGCCTAACGTTGTAAGGATCCTGACCAGGTCTACAATGATTGAGCAATACTTGGAGTATTGCAAAGAGCAATGTCACGAGCCACTTAGTAGGTCTTCTCTGTTTAAAATATTGGAGGTTCGAGAAGCGTCTCAGCGTAAATCGCTCCAGGGATTGGACAATACGGCTGCAGATGGTGCTGCGGGCTTTCAGACTATTGAGACGCTGGTTGAAACTCTTGAGAAGGGAGGAATGGAGAAACAGTGGTGTTTACGTATTTGCCAAAACCTACGCGATGCTAAACGCTATCTCAAAACTGACTACCGTGTACACTGTCAACAGCATTACTCTACTTGTGCTGACCACTGTAGAAAGTTTGCGCTTAGTGATCCTGTTGATCCCGAGCTCCAGCATCCTTGTCCGCATCAGCATCAATCGACTTGCGAGCAATGCCAAGGGCTGAAGGATGTTCTAAAGGAAGTGAGACTAGCGATTGAAGGGTCGTCATGGAAGCCTTACAGTTGCGAACAACGAGAAGATGTCCTTTACGACTTTGACCGTGCACAGTCAGACATCTTGCTGTGGAAAGCGCACATTGTACGCTCAATAAATCAGGAGGAGGCGAAACAAGATGTACTGAAATCAGAAGACCCACAGTCAGCCATTCTGATCATGGACTGGGCCATGAAGTTCCTCCAAATAAAATTTCGTGAGAAACAGTCTGAATGGTTCGGCAAACGGGGGCTCAGCTGGCATATTTCCACCTTTATAACTAAGAATGTTGACTCTGGAAAAATTGAGCTGCAATCGTATGCTCATATCTTCGACTCTTGCCAGCAAGACTGGTACGCAGTATGCTCGATCATCGAAAACACACTTGAGGTTGTAAAGAAAGAACATCCCCAGATTACCCAAGTGAACCTAAGGAGTGACGAAGCAGGCTGTTACCACAATAACTTTCTCTTAGCCGCCGTTAGAGATGCCGGAAGACGAGTAGGCATTGAAGTAGCACTGTATGACTTTTCCGAGCAGCAGTATGGAAAAGATATCTGTGATAGAATCCTTTGTCCAATGAAATCATCCATCCGACGATATTGCAATGAAGGACACGATGTCGTTTCTGCGAAAGACATGCGTGTAGCGCTTTCAGAACGTCCTGTTCAAGGTACAACTGCCTCCGTGTGCGCAATGAATGAGACTCAAAAGACACTCGAACTACATAAGATAGAAGGTTTCAGCAAGTATCACAATTTCAAGTTTGAAGTGAAAGGAATTAGAGCATGGAAAGCTTATGGTGTTGGACTAGGCAAGTTTATTCCTTACCGAGAGGTCATAACTGAACCTCAAGGTCCTACTGGTCTCATTGTGCATGAAAACTTCTTTCCTCTCAAAGAAGCTCGAGTGTATAAGAGAGAGACAAACAGTGAAAATGAACAATGCAACGGTCTTTTCTCTTGTTCTGAGCCCGGGTGCAACATGGTTTTCAAGAAATTCAGTGAACTCGAAAATCACCTTGATGTTGGTGAGCACAGCCAAGTTCGCGGAAACTCTGATACGGTGTATGACAAGCTCAGAAGAGACTGGGCGGAGAAATTTCGTACTGTTGATAAGGACGAAGAAATCAGAAGCGTGCCTGAAGCAGTTGTAGAGGAGCATCACGAAAAGAATAAAACTGGCCGCTTTCCCGAGTGCAGTGACTTGCAGACTGGATGGGTTCTACACAAGCCCCGAAACGAAGCTGTGCGTTTTCCTACCGAGGTTAAACAGAACCTAACAACGAAATTTGATCTTGGAGAAAGAACTGGCATCAAGTCAGATCCCGCAAAAGTGGCAGCAGATATGCGAACTGCAAGAAACCCAGACAGTTCTCGGATGTTTGAGAGGAAACATTGGCTCACAAAGGGTCAAGTACAGGGATTTTTTTCGAGGCTAGCGGCCTCGCGAAGAAGCAAAGCACATCGGGAAGCGCTCAATGAAGACGTAGAGGCGGAACAGGAAGAGCAGGAAAGACGAGCCACCCTGGAAGAGGTAGCCACCCACCTTGGTCCTAAGCATCCGATCTGCTATGATTCATATTGTTTATGTGACCTTTCACACGAGAAGAAACTTGAAAGATTTAGCGTTGCTATGCTCAAGGACATGTTGAAATACTTTGAAATTCCTTTTAGTTCTCGCGATAGAATAAAAATTCTTGTAGGGAACCTATCGGAATTTCTTGAAGGCTGTGACTGTAACCAGCCACGTTAAGGCACAAACCGCTGTTATAGTAACCAACAGGTTTTTCAACCTCGAGTTCAAGAAGATCGTGGAGGCAGTTATTTTTCAAACACTTGAAAAGACGTTTTAAGACCTTTATACTTTTTGAAATTCCTTTTAGTTCTCGCGATAGAAAAAAATTCTTGTAGCGAACCTATCCGAATTTCTTGAAGGCTGTGACTGTAACCAGCCGCATTAAGGCACAAACCGCTATTTAATATAGTAACCAACAGGGTTTTTCGACCTCGAGTTCAAAAAGATCGTGGAGGCAGTTATTTTTCGAAAACTTGAAAAGACGTTTTAAGACCTTTATACTTTTTGAAAAGTCGAATTAGAAAAGAACATGTTTTTTTGTCAACCGTACTAAAAAGGTACATACGCGTGACAAGCTAAAAGACTGACATTCACGCGTAGCCAGCGTGACGGGAAATTAACACTGTTCAGATGATTTGAATTTCGGCTGTAATGTACTGGGTGTTTTTAATAAAATGTGTAATTCTTTTAAACAGGACTCACTTTCGTCAAGTAATTATATGCTTAACCTGAATGAAAAGCTTTTTCTTTTTTTGTTGATCAGGAAAACCTACGACCAATTTAATTGAATGAAATTTTGTAAACGGCTTTTAGAAGTAAACTTAGACGACTGACAACTTACCCCGGAATCGATAATTTCGACTATTAAACTTCGCAATTCCTAGTTTCGTGTAGCATTTGGTAAGTTGTTAGCTGTTCACAGTTTATCTCGAACAATAAAGGCCACTTTTAAATACATTTGCTCTCTCGGTTTGATTTTCAGTGGGAAAGTTCGGAATCACCAAAATGCGTAAATTACGTCATACGCACAATTACAGTAAAATATTACCCAACTTTATCGAACTCTTGTGCTTCGGAATCAACAGTGCCCAAAAATGTTTTTCTTGATTTCGATACACTAGCCCTATTACTGAACAGGGAGGGTGACCAAGACTCCAGATAACGTCAGACTTTTGAAAAAAGCTTATTTTAAAACTAGGATAACCGCGCATTTTTTTCAAGGACGCTTTACGTGATATTTTCAAAACATCATAACTCGTTTTTTTAAAGTCAGAATTTAAATATTTTGCCTTTTTTGAATAAAGGAAGCATGAATTAAAATCACACTTTTGTTTTATGCTATTTGGATAAATGCGAAATTTTTGCGAGCTTTGAACAACACGCTTAAATTTGACCTTCAAAAAGACGATCATGACAGCTTTGGACCGTCCAGGCAAATCGCCGCCCAAATTTTTTTTAAAAAGCACTATGAGCCAAACAAATTCGATATTTGTTAATGGAATGGGCTAATTATGTTGCAGAAAAAAAATGAAGGAATTCTGTTTTCCGCGGAAATTCGAGTGGTCGGTTCTTACACGGACCGCCTCTTAAATTCTAAGCAACAGCGTCATCAGGGATAAGAAATTAAAATGTTTCGCGTGGTAATATACGTAAGAAAAAAATGGTGTAAAGTAAAATGTGTGAAAAGCGCAAGAATGGGGCGGAAGTATCAGAGGTATAAAAATATAAACTTGAATAAAATACAAAGATCTAATGAGCGAATGTCACAGGACAAAGAGTCTCTTGAAAGGCATAATGATAGTCTTCAAAGCAAAAGGTCCGCAAATTTTTCACGGGAGGTGAGGACTTGTACTGGCTCAATGTAAATCGACCTGCGAAGAACACGCTGGTTCTGATAAAAGTTTTGAGAATATAACCCTATGCCTTGATCAACTACCGCTTAAAATTCAATTCACAAAGGAAAAGAGAACACTGAAAACCCTGGTTCTGAGTCGAGAAGCGAACACGCTACCTCAATGTAAATCGAGCTGCAAAGAACAAGCTGGTTCTGACAAAATTTGAGCATAAAACCCTATTTTTTAAAGCTGCTGCTTTAAACGCAATCTATAAAGCAAACCAGAGCACTGAATTAATTGCCCTTTCAAACTAGAAATCGTATTAAAGCTTGCTCACTTGTTAGGTCCTTTTGAACAAACAATGAACAGCTGCACACTGAATCACCCAATTTCGGACCACTAGTTGTAAATACAAGACCATGACGTCACTACCCAAATATGGGGTCCTACTTACACCCAAATATGGTCAAAAATGCAAATTTTAGAGGGTTATGCAGAATTTGAGAGTTTTCGCCCACATTGCGCGACGCTATAATTCTGCCGCCGAGTCAAGCTCGCTTCTTAGCTCGGTTGCCTGGTTGGCAATAATTTAGGAATTATACGCAAGAATTTCTAATTTTTATTTGTAGGCTTCTGTTGGTGGCTAAACAAAAAAAATGCATCCATTTGTTCATTTTAAAATATGAAAATAGCTAACTCACCAAGAGGGGTACTCTCCCGATCTAGATTTCAAGTGACAGGGATGATCAAAGGATGTTTTGGGATTTGAAATTTTCGATTCCGGGATTTTTTTGGGTAGGACAATTTGGCAAGTATTTTTTTGGTGGCTTTACGTAAGTAGGGATTTTTTGGGTGTCCAAAACAATCTGAAGATTTTCCGCATCTACCAGATGGGGAAAAGATAACTTCAGCTGGTATGATGAATAAACACACAAAAACATTCAATACGAGACTTTTGAAAGGGAGAAGTGTTTATTCTCATAACTGTAACAATCACAAAGAAACTGATGTGCTTTAGGAATAGCAGAATATGTAGTCCATCAATAGCTCACTTCGATTCCGGGATTTTTTTGGGTAGGAAAATTTGGCAAGTATTTTTTTGGTGGCTTTACTTAAGTAGGGATTTTTTGGGTGTCCAAAACAATCTGAAGATTTTCCGCATCTACCAGATGGGGAAAAGATAACTTCAGCTGGTATGATGAATAAACACACAAAAACATTCAATACGAGACTTTTGAAAGGGAGAAGTGTTTATTCTCATAACCTTAACAATCACAAAGAAACTGATGTGCTTTAGGAATAGCAGAATATGTAGTCCATCAATAGCTCACTTCGAAATAGAGTGATAGCCTGGGACCCACTTTATGCGCGCACTCATTAATGGGATTGTTTGGGGGGACAGGTCGAGCAGCCACCTTGAATTATGGCAAGATTCTCCTGGGCTGGCATTTCTTTTTAATGCCAAAGGCAAGACTTATCCGGCTGCATTTTCTTTCCGGTTGTTTTGGCTCCACGGGCAAAGAAGTCATCTCTGAATCTGTTTCACGGTGCATTCTTCTGTCAAGTTTTTCTCTCGAGGTAAAATCACCCATGGCACATCTTTCTTCAGCTGGACATTTTCATGTTTCTTTCTTTTAATTCCACCTTCCGTTTTGCTATTTTGAGCTGTTTGAACCCCGCTGATACACTTCACTTCACTTTCCGCCATGATTGTTTACATTCGCGTCCCCCAAATAAATCCATAAATGAATGTGGGCGCGCCTAGTTTGGGTCCCAGGCTATCACTCTTTTCCGAAGTGAGCTATTGATGAGTCTCGGCCGTCTACTAGAGATTCATATCGCGCTTTCAAATCTCAACCTCGTTGTCAGAATCCTCGCTTAGGATCATTGTGTTGTAGGTCTATCTTTACTTTGAACTTGCCATTGAACAATGCGTAACCCCTTGTTAATCAAGCAAAAAATTTGAATAAATTGAGTGATTTTGCTTCTTCTTGCCAATTGCTACAATTCTGGAGTGATTGTCATGGGGGCGGGAGAGGGTCGTCTAATTACAAACTTAATATAATGATTGTAGAGGGGCCATTTTAAAATAAGAGGTGTTTCCAGAGTGGGTGTCTATTACATCATTTACGGAACATAACAATTTGCTGGTTGATTGGGTTTGATCGACAGGTTTAGGGGAACGAAGAGACATATGTAGACGACATTTCGTAAGTACTACGTAAGATCACCATCTTTGACCTAATGCTTGGTAAAGAGGGCTCAGTTGTGACAAGAGAGGATAAAGGGCTAAGCCCTTTTATCCTACATTAAGGCTAAAAACTGCAACATAGAGCAATTTTTGATCAGTCTGCTGGAAGATACCAATTCTTATGGACGCAGAAAGGAACTGTACTCTACAAAGGGGTAGCCTTTGTGCTTCGCCTTAAAATTCTACTTGGGTATTTATACTAAGAGATCCTACTCAGTTTAGGCTAATTTTAAAGCCAGCTACGTTAGTGTTGGAATACATAACGAGCCGCACTGTCTTAGCAACCAAAAAAAAACCCTCAGTATCCAGCTGAGATAGCTGAGTAACTTGGATACGCAGTAACTTGCAACATTCAGTATGCCGTTAATCTCTGATCGTATTTCGCATCTAATGTGATAGAGGCGTCAATTTTCACCCAATCATGCCATCATCCTAGGGCGAGAAATATAATTAATTAAAAGCGCGGTATCTAACAAAATGTACGGCTTTGGTTTCGGAAAAATATTTCAGTGCCGTCTAAAAAGAAACATATTAAAGTCTGCGGTCGACCTCGTTGCAAATACACAGGAAAAAACGATTAAATATCTATAGTTCAATATTACTCGATTTCGTTAGTGCCTTCCCTCCCCGATGCTGTGTAGTACATTTACATTGATTTAGTACGACGAAAAGATAAGATATCTTTCTCTCTTCGGATGGAAATGCTAAACGTGTTATATATCCTAGAAGCGCTCAGGCATAATAACATGCCAGGACTTCTACCTGGATGAACCAGAAAGGATACACAACAATTCCCTAATTTTTTTTCTGCTACTGGTCGAAATACTGAACGTGTTATATATCCTAGAAGCGCTCAGGCATAATAACATCATGCCAGGACTTCTACCAGGATGAACCAGAAAGGATATAGAACAACTGCCTAATTTTTTCTGAGCTACAGGTCGAAATACTGAACGTGTTATATATCCTAGAAGCGCTCAGGCATAATAACATCATGCCAGGATTTCTGCCTGGATGATTCAGAAAGGATATAGAACAACTGCCTAATTTTTTCGGAGCTACAGGTCGAAATACTGAACGTGTTATATATCCTAGAAGCGCTCAGGCATAATAACATCACGCCAGGACTTCTGCCTGGATGAACCAGAAAGGATATAGAACAAGTGCCTAATTTTTTCTCGGCTAAGGATCGAAATGCTAAACGTGTTATATATCCTACAAGAGCTCAGGCATAATAACATCATGCCAGGACTTCTGCCTGGATGAACCAGAAAGGATATAGAATAACTGCCTAATTTTTTTTGGCTATGCGTCGAAATGCTAAACGTGTTATATATCCTAGATGCACTCACACTGGACGAAAAAACGGATTTACTAATGTTTGCGAAAGGTGCAAATATGTGGTAAATTTGGAGCTCCAAATTTGCATTACATTTGCGCTGTCGGCTAAAGTGTGGGCAAATACATATATTTGCTAGATAGGTATTGATACGTAAAAGTCAAGTAAATGTAATGGTTTGATACAAATTTGATACATATTTGCAGCGTGGGCAAATCTTCAACATTTCTACCAATTTACTCAAATTTACATCCTTGGCAAAAATGACAGTTTTCACTGTACTTCAAATGCAGGCAAAAATATTGCAAAACCCCTAATTTGCAGTGGTGTTTGCTCTTGTTTTTCCAGGATACCAAAATAACACTTTTGCATGTGGTTTACTCGTATTTGCCTTAAGAGCAAAAACAATAAATTTCTAGACATTTGGCTGTATCATAAATTTGCACATTTGTATCATAATTATCCATATTTGCAAGGGGAGCAAATATAGTGAACTGCAAAACATTTGCTGACAGTCAAAGATGATGTGCATGTGACATTTCCTATATGTTTGATTCGTTTTGTGACTAAAGTAAATTTCCAATCTCAACTGCAGCATTACATTGTTACAATATAATTTTGTACACGCTGTGAGACTCCGCCCAGATGTCCAACCCCTAACATGCATCTTTCCTGTTAACTGTTTTATATGCACTGTCATTTTAATATAAAGGAATCAGAAACCAGTTAATTTTTTTGACAATTTTAGTCACAAATTTCTTCAGTTAGTCTTTTTACAGAACGAAATGACAGATAGTCTACACTCTCATATACTTTAACTCAGGAAATCCCTATCCTTTCATACCTGAAGCGTGAAAAAGGTGTCCCTTTCTGACAGTGCCCCTGGCATAAACCTTTCCGGGGCTTCTAATGTAAAGCAAATACACTAATTCAAATCTACTGGTTATTAAGGTCCAGTAGTCAGATCATTGATGCACTGTATTTCCTACAGTCAGGGCCATAGCCAGTATGAGGCAAACCGAGGCACTTGCCTCAGTCATTTAAGGGTTGATCCCGGCAGTGTTTTGTTTAAACGCGGTCATCATAAAGACCCTGAAAAGCTAGGCGGGGAATTCAACCGTCGATATTGCCTCAGTCCTTATTTTTTTCTGGCTATGGCCCTGTCTATCGTCATAAAAATTCCTCTATTAACGTACGGGACAGTGTGCATCTTAACAAGTGGTATTTCCTTATGCACAGCAATTACCACAGGGGTCCTTAAACTAAAGATAACACCTATAAATGAGAACTATGTAGTGGTTGGAAGGCTGGGAATTCATCTTCATTAATCTTACATGATGCTCACTTCCATTAGCTGAATTAGGGAACCAAATTACTTCATTGTACATTGGTGTAAAATATTGTGTTTTTCAAGGGTTGTCATACATATACTGCAGGGTTCTTTCTATATTTCCGACAATATTTATACTGATTCTAGAACATTAGGGGCATATATCATACGGTACTTATTTGTTGTAGTTTTGACTGCCCACCTAGAGATGACCACATCTCGATGGCGGGCTTCCTAAAAATGACCACATTTTGAAAACCCAACAGCCAATACTACAACAAAATATGGCGAAACTGCTCACAATTTTATTCGAACATTAACTCAGCCGACAAATTTATGAAAGGCTAATTTTTCTTACTCTGTTGTTTGCAACCCTGAGTTTGAGTTTCACTGATTTTGATGTTGATTTTGAGTTTTACTGTTCATGAAGTACTACCTATTCAATCCAAAAAAGTCATAGCATTTTTGCTGGCTAAAATTCACCTGAATCCTGGTTATTTGATCTTCGGATACAAGGAGGAAGAGGGGGGAGGGGGGTGGCTTCCCCAAAAAAATCTGATGAAGAGAGGGTCTTCATATTCTACAGGAGCTTACCGATCAAATGGTCAAATCCCACCCGACAAAGCCCCCAAATTAGCATGCAGCATTTATCCTTCCAGGCTGGGTTGTTCAACGCTGGGTTAAGATAACCCAAGGTTAGTACGAAATGTGAATTCAGATATGAAACAAATTCATTTGAATTCCTTTTGTCTACAATTTGGTGATTTGATACTAAAAAAAAAGACAAAATTATCTGACAAAATGCTTTTGATTAAAAGGAAAAAGTAACACAGGTTAAAATCTAACCCTGGGTTAATGCTAATCGGTCTTTGGAACAACTGGGCCCCGGTCTTTTTTTGGGTCCAATTCTAAATCACATAACCACTTTGAAGTGAGTCAATGGTACACAACCTGGGAATGTGTTGCATTCCTCTTCTGTCATTTGATAATAATAAAGCCTAGGGTCATACAATGGGCAAGGATGTCCAAGTACTAAAACTAGAAATTCAAAATCACACAGTAACTGTTCTATACTGTACAGATCGAGGGCCCACACTACCTCCCCTTTATTATACAAGTAAATACACTACAACAAATCTACTGGACAAGGTCCAGTAGTCAGATCATTTACTGTATTTTTTGTACATCATACTAAAAAATCAAATTTGGTCCAAAATACAAAGTTTTGTGGATTTCAAACTCAGGGTTGTGATTATTCACTTGTACATAATTTCCTCATGGCCATTTAACCAACAAACTTAATTCAAATTAAAACCAACAATTTTAGTTTAACCGGTATTTGTTGTAGTTTTGACTGCCCACCTAGAGATGACCACATCTCGATGGCGGGCTTCCTAAAAATGACCACATTTTGAAAACCCAACAGCCAATACTACAACAAAATATGGCGAAACTGCTCACAATTTTATTTGAACATTAACTCAGCTGACAAATTTATGAAAGGCTAATAATTTTTCTTACTCTGTTGTTTGCAACCCTGAGTTTGAGTTTCACTGATTTTAATGTTGATTTTGAGTTTTACTGTTCATTAAGTACTACCCATTCAATCCAAAAAAGTCATAGCATTTTTGCTGGCTAAAATTCACCTGAATCCTGGTTATTTGATCTTGGGATACCACGAGTGGGGTTGTGGCTTCCCCAAAAAAATGTGATGAAGAGAGGGTCTTCATATACAGGAGCTACCAGTCAAATCCCACCCGACAAAGCCCCCCCCCCCCCCCCCCCCCCCATAAAAAATGAACAGACCCCTACTGGGTTACAGGAGCTCTGAGTTGGCCTTGGATCATGAAAAGTTTAAAGCTATAAAGAAAAAACTAAGGCGGCGAAACGAATTAACATGCAGCATTTATCCTTCCAGCCTGGGTTGTTCAAAGCTGGGTTAAGATAACCCAAGGTTAGTACGAAATGTGAATTCAGATATGAAACAAATTCATTTGAATTCCTTTTGTCTACAATTTGGTGATTTGATACTAAAAAAAAAGACAAAATTATCTGACAAAATGCTTTTGATTAAAAGGAAAAAGTAACACAGGTTAAAATCTAACCCTGGGTTAATGCTAATCGGTCTTTGGAACAACTGGGCCCCGGTCTTTTTTTGGGTCCAATTCTAAATCACATAACCACTTTGAAGTGAGTCAATGGTACACAACCTGGGAATGTGTTGCATTCCTCTTCTGTCATTTGATAATAATAAAGCCTAGGGTCATACAATGGGCAAGGATGTCCAAGTACTAAAACTAGAAATTCAAAATCACACAGTAACTGTTCTATACTGTACAGATCGAGGGCCCACACTACCTCCCCTTTATTATACAAGTAAATACACTACAACAAATCTACTGGACAAGGTCCAGTAGTCAGATCATTTACTGTATTTTTTGTACATCATACTAAAAAATCAAATTTGGTCCAAAATACAAAGTTTTGTGGATTTCAAACTCAGGGTTGTGATTATTCACTTGTACATAATTTCCTCATGGCCATTTAACCAACAAACTTAATTCAAATTAAAACCAACAATTTTAGTTTAACCGGTATTTGTTGTAGTTTTGACTGCCCACCTAGAGATGACCACATCTCGATGGCGGGCTTCCTAAAAATGACCACATTTTGAAAACCCAACAGCCAATACTACAACAAAATATGGCGAAACTGCTCACAATTTTATTTGAACATTAACTCAGCTGACAAATTTATGAAAGGCTAATAATTTTTCTTACTCTGTTGTTTGCAACCCTGAGTTTGAGTTTCACTGATTTTAATGTTGATTTTGAGTTTTACTGTTCATTAAGTACTACCCATTCAATCCAAAAAAGTCATAGCATTTTTGCTGGCTAAAATTCACCTGAATCCTGGTTATTTGATCTTGGGATACCACGAGTGGGGTTGTGGCTTCCCCAAAAAAATGTGATGAAGAGAGGGTCTTCATATACAGGAGCTACCAGTCAAATCCCACCCGACAAAGCCCCCCCCCCCCCCCCCCCATAAAAAATGAACAGACCCCTACTGGGTTACAGGAGCTCTGAGTTGGCCTTGGATCATGAAAAGTTTAAAGCTATAAAGAAAAAACTAAGGCGGCGAAACGAATTAACATGCAGCATTTATCCTTCCAGCCTGGGTTGTTCAAAGCTGGGTTAAGATAACCCAAGGTTAGTACGAAATATGAATTCAGATATGAAAAAAATTCATTTGAATTCCTTTTGTCTACAATTTGGTGATTTGATACTTAAAAAAGAAAAGAGAAAATTATCTGACAAAATGCTTTTGATTAAAAGGAAAAAGAAACGCAGGTTAAAATCTAACCCTGGGTTAATGCTAATCGGTCTTTGGAACAACTGGGCCCCGGTCTTTTTTTGGGTCCAATTCTAAGTCTCATAACCACTTTGAAGTGAGGCAATGGCACCTTACCTGGGCATGTGTTGCATTCCTCTTCTGTCATTTGATAATAATAAAGTCTAGGGTTGCACAATGGGCAGGGATCTCCAATTACTAAAACTAAAAATTCAAAATGACAGAGTAAGCGTTGTATACAGTTACAGAGGGCCCACACTACCTCCCCTTTACATAAAGTAAATACACCACAACAAATCTACTGGACAAAGGTCCAGTAGTCAGATCATTTACTGTATTTTTTCTACATCATATTATTATTAAAAAGCTAACAATAACAAGGCCACCCGCAGTACCTTAAATTTGGTCCCAAAAAAAAGTTCTGTGCATTTCAAAGTCAGGGTTGAGATTATTCACTTGTACACAATTTCCTCATGGCCATTTATTCAAGAAACTTCACATCAAAACTGACAATTTTGTTCTTACCGCTATTTGTTCTAGTTTTCACTGACTATACCTAGAGATGACCACATCTTGATAGTGAGCCTCCTAAAAATAACCACATTTTGAAAGCCCAACAGCCAATACTACAACAAATGGTGAAATTGCTTTGTATTTCATACAATTTGTGAATAGAAACTCAGCACAGACATGAACGAATAATTTCTTCGCTCCTCTTTACAACCCTGATTTTGAGTTCAATATGACTTGTCTTTTTAAACTGCTCAAACAGACTGGCGAGATTTATATCAGCCTTCACTCAACAACATCAACATGGTGCATTTCTTCACTTAAACCTAAACTTCTTAGACCAACGGGGTTTACACCTTCAATATTATTATACCCTTTTCACCAAATGAGTTGAATTTTAATAGATTTATTTAGTATAGGAATTCACACAGTAAGATAACTTTTTGATTTTCCTTTTTAAATAGGAATATGATATTTTATAATTGCTGGACAAAAAAAGGTTCGAGCTAAAAATTTGTTTTGAGCAGTGACAGAAGACATGAAATAGTAAATCTCAACTTTGGATCTGTCTGAAGGCATTTTCTTTGCCCTTCCACAAAATGACTTTCTACTTTCACTTTGCAGGGTTGTCACTAAGATTTCAAGTTGCCGGGTAAATACAACAAGTAGGCGGGGAATCAAACGGCTAGGGATTTCTTTTGGTTCTATTTTTCTTCTATTTTCCAATAAAAGTAGCCGGGGGCCACTCTCTTAGTAGGCGGGGAGAATCCCCGGCCCCCGGCTCTTAATGACAACCCTGCTTTGCCACTAACTTTTGCCATGACTTATTAACGCCAAGTGAAAACATAATATCTGAGGCATATTTCTGAAGCTAATTATGTCAGTGCTAGTGAGCAGTCATGGACTGCTGTTTTGAAGGGGCATCCGATAGCATTAGATAGCCTTTCCAAAATCAATGAGCATTGGGTGGTACATATTGTTTACCTCTGTAAGAATAATGTTGTCACTCTATATATCTCTGTGGGGAAACCTCTATGAGTGCAAAATAATGTTCTATAGCTTCACACAATTTCAGTACATTATGTTCCCCGCAGAACACTGTGAAAGGGATACGGATTTACTTAGCAGGGCACGGCACAAAGTACAAGAAAAATAATATTGTAAAGATGGTAAAAATATAACACAAGGAAGTACATGTGAGGTTTCTTTTTTGTGACATTTACCCCAAACAGATGGGGTATTGATGGATGGGAGCATTCAGTATATAAGCTTCACTTCTGTTATCTTGTGAAGAGGAAAAAATGATTACTGTAAATAAATTGATACTGGGATACCCCTGCAGCATTTCTTCATGCACAGACCACAAGCAGCTTCCCCATGTTGAACCTGTATTTCATTGACCTCTTTATCTTTTGGAGAGTTCAGGTGATGCAACTCAGTTTCAAGAATATTGGAAATAATTCCTGTACCACTCAAGGAAAAATCTGAAACAAATGTACAAAAAAGTCACTAAACCCACTAAAAATAACTGGCAATTCTACCTTTATTGATAATATTGTGAAATTAAATGAATTGTGTTACTTGTGTTGCCATTATCTTTATGAACATTATAAATACACATATGGCACATTTTAGCATTTTTGACCTTTGGACTCGGCTTACATGTACAGCTGTATCATTATAAACTATTATCAACAAAACAACCTTGTATATGAAAACATGACAAAACAAAACAGAAAAAAATAACAGTAACGCATATAAAATAAAGGCTCCACCCTACCCCTGTCAAAATCAATGGTACATGTACACAAGTACGCTCAATATGTCAAGATAGCGCCAGTGGTAGTATAAATAATTACTCAAGCAATTAATCTTGAGCTACTTCTGCCAAATACCAATAAATTAGCATTTTAACATTGCATAACTACATATTTTGCTGACTTAACACCACTTAAATTTTTCAACAAGGCTTTTTTCAGCTGGATCACTACCATACGCACGCGACACGCGTGCAAATGTAAATATGGATGCAAATGTAGTTTATTCCCGGTTATAACATAGATGTGGCAGTAGAAGCACGATATACAAAGCAAAATACATCGACTTTACCTTTTAAATTTCGAATATCCTCGAGAAAAAAATCCAGCAACATAGGCAATATCTTCCTCCCGCCAAATAGCCAAAAGACCGCGCGCCCGATTTCCCAAGCACTTGCGCCTCAGTGGTGCTGGTCAGCGACAGTCTGCATAAACGTTCGAGAACGAGGCACAACAATTGAAATTGCGCCCAAATTTCGTCGACCGTTACCACGTTCCATTGCCATTGATTTGCCATCAGCTTTTACTTCATACGTTTAACGCCATATTTATCAAGAGGTTTCGAATATTCCTTCTTTGTTGGGTTGACTGTCGAGTATGGAGGAATCGGCAAGTCTTATTTGTTCGAATTTATCGAACGAATGTGTCCTCGAAGAACTTATAAAATCGAGGGAACTGCATACTTATAGACCGTTCGACGAAAAGGAAATTGTACTTATCCACCATGAAAGACATCTAGATAGCTCCATCGGCGACGATCAAGTAGTAACGAGTGGATCCAAGAAAAGCAGCTGTTAGTACTTAGTACATAGACTTCGGTGAATCGTTGCTGTTAGCAGGCATTGTAAAACTAAGAAGAGGCGGGAGAAATGCTAGGACAAACAAATGCTGAGGGAGCAACTAATCGGGAGTAAAAGAAATGCTCAGTAAGTATAAGAAAGTTCATTGTTACTGTTAAGCCATTAATGATGCTATTTGATAATACCTACATGCATTTGCATTCCAAATATTCAGTAATCAACAAGGACTCACCCCTACTCCTAAAACTTTATTTGTCCTGTTGTTGTAAAAAATACTGTAATCTTTTGTTTGGTTGTTCTGTTCAGATAAATGGTCTTGGAAAATTTAATAAGAATTGAAGCAAGTGTTAATTCCCCTCTATTAGGCCAAAATTAACCTTATCCTCTAGTGCCTACTTTCTCCAAAGGCTTTTCCAAAATTTAAAAGGGGAGTAAAGGCAGTGACTTCCATGGTGCTGAAAACATAGAGTAGCTAGAATTTAGATCATGGTACCCTGCTTTCACTGATTGTTTTTTATGATCACCCCAGGTAAGGGATTCTGGAATCCGGGAAATTTTTGCTTATGGAATCCAGAATTCGTGCAATTTTTGTTGCGGAATCCTAAATTCTGAGCTTTGAAACCTGAAATACAGGTCAAACGATTGGAATCCAGAAACCAAGTAATCCACTGAAAAATGTTCCGGAATCTGCAGCGTGGAATCCAGAATCTAAAACTGTCTTGGATTCCCTCATATGGGGCAATTATATAGTATAATTAAACTTTTGTTCCCAAGATACACTGTAAGTGATGGCAATATTGCAGAAGAAGCAGGTCCATGAAGTTTTAAGTAATATGTCAATAATGTTGTTATGGTAGTGATGTAGTGGGACACTCACTATAAAATTAATACAAAGATTTACCTGGAGTCAGTTGTCTTGTTACAAAAGGATTTCTCGCATTCATTTTTTTGTTTTGTTTTTGCTCAAAGACGGTCTTAGTTTTCACAAGTACAGTGTAATCAGGATTATGATGACTACTTGGGGTTAGATTTGAGACATGAAAGTTACAAGCCAGCAATTTGTTTAAACTAGTTAATTTTGATATCAGTTAACTCAGGAAATAAGTAAGTTTAGTCACCTAGTGTGACTGCAGCCACTAATACATGTAATATCTAATAGCAACCTTAATGCTATAAAAGGCTAGGATATTAATTTTAGACAGAAAAGGACAATAGTATTTTTCATGACTACTATCTACAGCTTTAGTTTCAATATTAATGGTCTCAATTATGTATAATTTCTGTTTGTTCCAGAAAAAGCTAAAGAGACAACCCTTTTCCAGTCAACCTCTATTTCGAAGAAGGATTGTTGTAAGTTCAAAGCTTGTATAAATGTGGAGTACATGTCTTCAGAGCAAGGCAATACAGACAAAGGAGATGACAAATCCGAGAAAAGTGCTTTGCAGGAGGCCTCTAACATGGAGGAGTCAACAACTTAGCCTGTAAAAACCTCTTTGCCAAGCTGAACAGAAAAGCAAAATTAAAACAGTCACATGTAAGCCTGTCATTACTCAATGACAATAGAAAGGAGGAATGGCTTCTCCTCAGAGCAGGAGGCACCAGATAATGCCCTTGAATTTGCTTTGTGACAAGGAAATATAAGTTAATCCAAGGCTCTTAAAGAAATTCCAGATTATTTATGACTGGTCATACTTACAGGTACATGTACTTGTAGCTCTGCAAATACAGTAATCCTTTAATCACTCTCTGTTTATGACACTGTTTTTTAGAAAAAGATAAATCTGTGTAAACAGTACAAATCCTGATGGTGTTGATTTGTCCTGAGAATTCTGGCGGCAGGTAGATCAAATTGGTTGATGTAATAAATTTTTCTTTAGAATCCTTTGGCTATTGTTTGCAAGTAATGTACCAGTCAGCAGGTTAAAAAGGCCAATTAATGTACAAATGTTTCTTTTAAATCTATTTGCTTAACTGCAGGCATTTGAGTTGTGCTGGCACCACTTCACAGTACATGTGTACCGATTACAGCAATTGCAACTGACCTGCTTGAACAAAAAACAAAACAAATTTAGGTACACCCTGCTTTTTGTCGTGATTTAGTATGGAATTTTGCAAAGGATTGCAACATGACTCAAGAAAAGAGTAATGAGAGACAGCAGTGTAGTTATTTTACAGGTTAGCCAGATCAACCTTCTGTATTACATGTACATGTATACTGAGTTTAAAATAATTATTAGCTTCTTTCTTTGGGACCAACTATAGTGACAATGGTAATGTTGACATGCTGTGGAATACTTACAGCTGGTCATTACTTTAATGACCCTCAATTTTCTTAGAACAGGGCAAGTACTAGAAGCTCCGGCTGGTACTTCCTCTAAGAGCATATCCAATACTATACAAAAACCATTAGCAACAAAAGTCTGATCTGAATTTGAATAGCTACATGTACCTAAACTATTTCTTAGTTTGTTAAATGCTATAACCCAGTTGTTATACCAGCAAAAATTGTAAATTGGTAGCAAGAATTAGGCCTTTCATTCTAATACAGCCTAAAGAAAAAAATGCCACCAGAATCAAATTTTGTTTAATCTGTAAATAGCAATAAATACAAAAATACTAATTATTTATTAAAATGGGTGTCTTGAGGGTTCCATTTAGTTGGAACAGGATTTTGTCCTTAGATACAAAAGTTTAAGTAAGAAATAGTCTTGTCATAAGTAAATATTGGTCCAAGGGTAAAAGGATTTTTAACCTGTTTCTGAGTTGCAAAAACCTAAACAACTGAAATAGGTTTGAGGCAACTCTGAAACACCTACAGCTGTATGTAGAATATCTTACACATTTAGATGAAGAACACTTTTCTTATAATATTAATAGTTAGTAATGCTCTGATAGAGCATAGAGTGGAGACAAGTAAACATCAACGAACTGTAAAATTGGGAATTAATGTGAAGAGCTGTATGTACAGCTGTATACTGTAGTTTGTAAAGTTCTTTGGTTTATTGAATAAATCATTTGAACATATATGGGAGGTCACTGCTAGAATTTCTTTCAGTAACTTTAATGTTTGAAGCCATAAACTTCAAGATTAATTATGACCACTTGTTAAGAACCTGAAGTGAGGCATGTTATAAGTGAAAATAGTTTAAAATTTTATCGCATTTGCTACAACCCAAGCAAACTCGTTTAAACCTTGGAATTTACATTTGCTACTTGAGAAAACATGCTCAATTTTATGGGTTTGATGACATTTGCTAACCAAATTAAAGTCAGAATTTGATTACATTTGCTACCTGAGCGAAAAATTGTACAATAGTAACAGTTTGATCAGATTTGCTGCCCAAGCAACTTTGTTCAAAACTTGACTTTTGCCGCTACAAGCAAAATTTTGTGTTTGATCAAATTTGCACACCCTAGAAAATTTGTTCAAAGTTTAGGTTTGCTAACATTTGCTACGTGAGCAAACATGTTTAATACAAAGAGTTTGGTTACATTTGCTATACAAAGCAATCTGGTTCAATTATGAAAATTTGATCACCAATGATAACCCAAGCAAACATTGTTCAAATTAGTTACTTCGCTCACATTTGCAAAGCTGCGTAAACGTTCTGAAAATAACAGGTTTACATGCTTTTACATCTAAAGCAAAAGCTGTGCAAAACAGCAGATTTGCGCTATCATTTGCGTAATGTGCAAAGATAGTTCAAAGAAACATATTTGCCTACACATTTGAACCATCTGCAAATGATCCTCAAATCCATGGCTGCCCATTATCTTTGCACCAAGATGTAAATGTTGTGCAAATGTGGCATTTACCGTCATTGCTACGGATAGCAAATCTAGTGCAATATCAGTCTTTGCTCTTGCGCAAACTTGTGCAAATGTGGTATTTGCTACACATTTGCTGTAATTTGGCTACCCTAGTAAATCCATTTTTTCGTCCAGTGTCAGGCATAATTATATCATGCCAGGACGTCTACCTGGGTGAACAAGAAAGGATATAGAACAACTGCCTAATTTTTTATGCTAGAAGTGCTCAGGCATAATTATATACCAGGATATCTGCGACTGAATTTGCGGTGTGTAAGATGGGATAAATGTAAATATAGGCATTTACCCGACTTGGAAACAAATATTTCCTCCAGCCGATCGAGTCACTGGTTACACAGGAGAATGTCTGCGTTGTTTTGTTTTTATGAAAGTTTAACCAAAGAAAGGTTTAGCGAAAATAGGGAGATCGCAATTGTTATAAAAACTACAAATTGGAGCTGACCTGAAAGACATGTTGAATTGTGCCGCCATCCTGGAGAATATAATCTGGCCGTATTTAGGGAGACAATTTCATCTTCAATTCTATCCACATTTACTTGTTTGTTTGCCAGAATCCTCAGATAAATAATAGGGTGGAGAAATCGAATGGCTTGAGAAACTAAGCAGGGGCACCCAACGAGAATATAGTTCAAAACCACTTAAACATAGCATTGTTAAACGTATTTTAGTATTTAAACGGTAGATATAGGCATATTTTTATCCCCTAAAAATTTTTCATCTGTTCGGATTTCCTAGCTGAAAGTCTAGTGATCCGAAAATTATAGGGATCAAAACTTACCTTTTCGAAAATTTCAGCCAGAAAAAAGGCTTCCGAAAATTCTAGGTGACCTTTTTAGGGTAAAAATCCGTTAAAAAAGAGGCAAATATACCCTTTTTTGGATGTTCGAAAATCCTAGGAGAGGCAGGCAAGCAAGAAATTTTACAACAAATGTTTCGAAAATTCTAGATCTCAAACCGTCTTCCGAACAGATATTCTTCCGAAAATTGTCGTTGGGTGCCCCTGACTAAGCCCTTGAGTCTACTTACCGATCACAACATGTTTTGGAAGTATTGAGAAGCGCGCCAAACGAGGTCGTCGCAGCCTTCTGGAGCGAACACGGTCGCGACCTGGATTGATACAATTATCATTGCAGGAGCTATCATGCCCGGGGGGGGGGGGGGGGGGGGCACTCCCATACGTTACCTATAAGGGTATGTGCCGCCCAACGGGGTCGTGATTTTGAAGCTCCTGGTTTAAAACGGGGTATCCATTTCAGTGGCGTTTTCTAGAACGGGGTATAATATTTCGAACGCACGAAAGCTCCAGTTTTGTAAGCAGCCATTTGAAATTATTCAAGGACAGATTGCTTTTAAAAATACGGTTCAATGCGTCAACAAGCAAACTGTTATACTCTTGTTGCACCCTGGAACGGAATATAAAAAATTGGGCCATTTCTAGAACGGAGTATCTATTTCAGGGGAAATTTTTTTTAGAACGGGGTGCCAATTTGGAGTCCCGGGCGGCACATACCCACACGAAAAATACTCAAGTGCCCCCCCCCCCCCCCCGGGCTATCATGCCAGTGATTTCACCTTTCGTTGCATAGATATAGTGAATGGTTTGTAAGCACATCCTAGACTCTCGAAACATTCGTCTTGCGCCACTATAGAGTTCCGTTTCCCGCGAACCATAGGTAGATTTCCCGCATAACCCATTCGGCATTCGCTCCTGGAGATTTTGCCGAAAAACGCGTTTTGAAGCTAGTCGAGTGGTTTTTTGGTCACTGTCGTGCTATAAGGAGCTAAAACTTAGCACAAACCGGTTTACAGGTCGTACATTTCACGGCCTTCTGATCCAGATGCAAAATATCAGCTTCCGAAGTTCGGGCATGCGCAGAAAGCAAAATTTTGGGTTTAAAAGTGACAAAGCAGTCTTGACTTTTACTTTTCGCTTTCTCTCCTCCCCTCTTTTTTCGCTTTCCTTGCCTCATTTTTTTTCTCTTGCTGGGCATTTAGTAGGCTTCGTTTTGGTGGGAAGAGTTTTTAGGAAATCTTTTAGGATCTTAGGATTAGGTGAAAGGAAAGGTAGGTGAGCAATGGAACAAGATTTTTCATGGAGATTTTCAGGTCAATGTTACATGGTTTTTTGCCTCTTTCTCCGTTGTCCTTGACTGAATTGTGCTCATTCTGGTATGGTTTCAAAGATCTCTTCAATCTGCACAAGTTAGCGGACAAAGTTGTCCTTGACCGTTAAAACTGATGACGTCACAAAGGGTAGAAAGGACGTGGATCCGCACGGGCGGTTCAGGGGCGAATGTGTTAACAAAATGTTTGATAATTTATGCAAAATTGAACCTCGTGAACGTCAGAAGTGCAGTTATCGACTCAAAAATAAACAGACTTCCACATGGGTTTGAACACGATTTTAATTAAAGTACTTTACGAGCGCTGCGGTAGTTGACCGCAAAAGTGTTACGATGACAGATACTCAACTGGATGATTACGTCACTACATAGCAACCAGACCCTACTCATTTATTAACTTCCGGAACGCAAAGGCTTGTGATGCACACTATAGAGTTTGCAAAACGGATAAACATTTGAAAACAAATGGCGTTGGCCAAATTTAAGACCCTTCTCGATCTTCTTTTATCAGATCATTCTCAGCCTCGTCCAATGATTGCTAAATGTTCACAAGAACCACAGGTAGCCCCAGCTCACTATGAGAGCCCCGAACAACATTATCCTACTTAGCTAATTACTTATTCATACAGCAAGAAAATTATAAGACGTTGTATGGAGAAATGTTCTTTGCTCACTGAATTAGCAAAATGCAGTCAGAATACAAAGAAAAACAAGAAGACGCTAAAGGTAAGCTTCAAAGCGATATTCAATGTACATTTTGCTAATTTAGTGAGAAAAGAACCTTTCTCCATACAACGTCTTATAATTTTCTTGCTGTATGAATAATTAGTTAGCTAAGTAGGATAATGTTGTTCAGGGCTCTCATAGTGAGCTTGGGCTACCTGTGTAAGAACAGGTGACATTCAATAGTCATAACCTAGCGGGTAATTACTATATACAAGGATAAATAAGCTTTTCCACTCTTAATAACTGGAACTGGAATCACTTAGCATATGTAATTGAGCTAACTTTTAGTTCAGTATAAATCAATAAATAAACAGGCTTGTGCAGGCAATTGGTTTTTAGAAACGAAAGCAAAAATTACACTGAAATTCTACTGCTGTTCATGACATAACCGTCAAACCTTTGACAGAACAACTGCTGAGTAAAATGTACTTTTATATCATGATGATGGACTTTAGACTTCCCGTTTTTAAAGCATATGTTTCACAGTTCTTCCACCAGCGTCGATAGAGCAAGCAGAGGAAAAACGCAGGATATAAAATTCGCAAAGCCACTTTCCAGGTATTTGCAAAATCACTAAAAACTGTTTCTTTTTATTTGAATACCTAAGTCGTGCGAAAAAAAAGATAATTATGATAATAAAGCTGGATGCATGAAGAGGAAGCTGGTTAGGAAGGGGTCGATGTGTAAAACGGAGTCATCCATGAGGAAAGAGCTAAAAATAATATTCCACCTCGACAAAAGTTATGTGACATAAAAACGTTCATTTTAAGGAGCTATTGCAGGGGCATCCAACAATGGTTTCATATTAAATAGCTTGAAAACACTTTTTAGGCTATCCAGAGTACTTTTAGACCGCTAGAAATGCATTTTAAGCAGCGCTATAAAATTTGGATCTGTTCGGTCATCCTAGGGGAACTTGAGTCTTTTTGACATTCCAAGGGCTTCATTATTATTTTCCCGAACATTTTAGATGCAATTTGACGTATTACGAAAGTGAGACATTTTCTGATTCCCCTCGCCATCACATTTGTGAATCCGAAAATTGTAGGTTCCCTTTTTTCTACGAAAAAAAACCTAACTTGGGAAGAAGAATCTCAAAATTAAACCTCTGAAAATCGTAGGGAATTTATAAGATAACCTTCGAAAATTGTACATGAATGGAACGGTCATCTAGAAATTTTTTGCCGTCTTCAAGTAATAGAAAATTCTAGGCAATTTTTGCTTCTCCGAACCGACATTTTACAGAAAACAGTCGTTGGGTGCCCCTACTATTGAGTCAAAGACCAAAACAATTAACCAAGCAATGCAGAGGAACTTCAAGTTCTATGCCATACAGATATAACGTGGCACTTTATAAACAAATGCGCGCCTTTAGGTAAACATTGGTACCCGTGATTCAGAGTGAACATTTTCTTTTCGCGCTTCTTTTTCATTGACATGTTATTTGTTCATAGTACAATAGATACTTAACACGGATTACCTTTTGCGACAGGGCATTAGCAACCGTAAATAACTTTATAGAGGTTTATTTATTTCTTCCACGCAGAAGTTCGATCTCATTGGCCCAGCTTTTTTAGTCGGTCGACTTAATGCTATGTATAATAATATATATTATAACAAAAAGACTCAAAAAACGTAAATATCGATAACCTGATCCTATATAAGATCTTTATGGGTAAAAAATGTCTCAAAATCCTCTTTTTTTTTTTAATTGTAGGAAGCAATGGACTTTATCTACAGGGAGCAAGGCCCAGCCGAGATCGCCGTAACAACAGTGCAATCGTTACTCATTATTGTAAACATCACTGGAAATTCTTTGGTTTGTCTCATCATAGTAAAGAACAAAGACATGAGGTAAGTGCCGGTATACCTATACTGTCCGCAACATTTAAACGTTTTTTATAAGAAAAATAGCCAGTAAACTTCTCCCTCCAGAGCATTACTCAAAGCAACAAAAGCAAAAAGTGAAAAGACAAAGTAAATGTTGTTTTCGACGTTTTAGGGTACATTTCCTAATTAACCTTGATCCGAATGCTCCGTACTCCTTAATCCGAATGCTCCTAAGAACTGCAGATTTCAATTTCTTTGTGATTCGCGTGGACCTCTAGGCCGTTTTACAAGAGCCTCTCTCTACGACTTAAAGGTGCCATGCCCACATAGCAACTCTGGGAAACGCCATTTGCCTATAGTGCTACTAAACTTTTTAATGACCTCAGTTCCGACTTAAAAGAGTTTTCTATTTCTTCTTCTCCACTGATATTTAAATTTCTTCCCTCCTCCATTAAGCCTATATTACGAAGTCTGTTTCTCTCACGCCTATCCTCGGCCGAGCACTTGGAGGATCTCCTGTTCTCGACTTGCCGCTATTCTATTCACTGTCACTGTTTTTCATAGTCCTACTACAACCACTATTACGTCTTTTAATTTATATTTACATATATATGTATACAGGTTCATTTATAGTGCATATTTTGCCCCCCTTCGTCGATTTATATATTATTCATTACGTGTTTATAGCCTACTCTACTTTAAATATTGTCTCTTTTGTGTATGTATATATCTGTCTGATTTCGTTAAAACGTGGCCACTGGGTTTCGCCTGGCGCCGGGCGAAGCCCGGCTCCAGGCCAGCCCGCTGCCCAAAAATGTAGGGGGCTTGCCGTCTTGGTCGGTACAGCTGGATAGCCCAGGGACTGCCCTAACAGTGGGTGGGTGGATCAGGCCTTGGGGTCAAAACTAGTGGGGTAGGGAGGGGGCTGTATTGACACAACCCCTTCAGTAAGCAGCAGTGTTTAGTGCAGGCTTTGACTGGCGAGTACCTTGGTCTTAATTTGCCCTAGCCAGCTGAATCAGGCCTCTGCTGAGAATGATTATCATGATAATTGCAGAGCTCAGTGGGAGGTGCAGACAGTCACCCATTGTCCTGGGTGGGGAGGGTCAAAGTCTTGGTACCAAGAACGCTCTTAGCAGAGGACCTTTAGACACTCACTGAAGCCATGTTTTCATAAATCCAGTCAGATATATATATATCAATTTATTTGCTTTTTGTGTTCTAAATTTATTTATCTATTTATTTATTTTTAGAGTGCCGTAGGTTAGAAAACTGTAATAGGTTATTGCCCTTCCCTCTTTAAATAAAGTTATTGTATTCTCGGCTTGCACTGTCACGCAATGAAAAATAAAAATGCAAACCATTCAATACAGAAGGACTAGAATCTGGGAAATGAAAAAAGATAAATATACAAAAACCCTTGCCAAGAATCAGGTCTGTGAAATATTTCAAATGCGAGATATTGGGAAAAACGGTTTACCTAAATTTATAAAGCTTTGTATGGAAACGCCATGTTGGTGTCCCTTTCAGGAACACCAATATGGCCGCCGGATACCAACAGAAACATTTGTTTTCGAGTTTTCCTACTAATGCTTGAATTCTTCGCTTGAGGAACTCAAAAAGATTACAGTAATATTTATTCTGAGACAAGGAATGTTTAGACTGCAAAATCTCCCAAAATCGGTAATTTTTTTAACCCACATAAGAGCTTTCCCGACCGCCGCCAGCTAAATGCCGCGTCACGCAAAAGCCTGGAAATTCAAGCGTCCTGTATCGCAAAACAAAGAACCCTTTCGAACCAAAAAATTGTTTATGTAAAGATGTTTAGGTACTGTAATACCTCGTGAAAGTAGAAACTCAGAAGAATCGATAGATTCCTAGTTTAATTTTTGGTGACGTCACGTGCAACCCAAGAATTGTATTGTATTGTATTGGGGTCGAACTAATGGGCTTGCAGGTTGAGATTGCATAATTATTATCTCCCCTCAAGGAAGTTTTTGCCGCGCGATCCGCAAGTCACCCTCAGCTCATGTTCCCCCTCCTTTTTTAATCTTTATACAGTTGTCTCCCGATAACTCGAACCCTCGCTAGCTAGCGGGAACCTTGCGCAAACTCGAATCAAAGTCGATTTCCTCTCGCTTTTTGGATTCATACTTCCACTGAAATTTTACCCTCGGTTACTCGAACCCTCGATACTCGAACCTTCCGCTAACTCGAAGTAATTTTTGTTTTCCTTCGGTCATCTCTACATAATTTTACCCTCGATAACTCTAACCACGTTTTAAGCCCGTGACAAGTCGGAAAATAAAAACAGTGTACTGAAGTCCGAAACATGGAATTTATTTCAAAACAATCGTGTCAATTCTTTGTCTTTACATTTTTGTCACTCCACTGGTTAGTTTAAATTCAGCGTCTGTCCCTGTATCTTAATCAAGCTTTCTTGCTTAACTCCTTTTTCAAAATATCAATCATGCCGTATCTCTTGCTGCCCTGACTAAGAAAAGTCAGCATGATACTTGCATTCCACATCCATTTGCTTATTTGCTTGTGTCCGGCTATTTGCTTCGAACTCCCATTAACTCGAACGTCCGAGTAACTCGAACTTTTTTTCGATTTCCCTCGAGGGTTCGAGTTATCGGGAGTCGACTGTTTTTAGAAATATTTAGTCTAATCCATATCAAATATTCCGATTTCGGAAATTTCGTATTAGAACTCCTATATCAGAATGCGCACTCGCATATCGCGCTCGCTCACAGATTATCGAGCTCAAGAGGGGCTGCTCGGAGTCTATATATGATCAGGACACCGTGGCCCTCTTTTTTCTGCCGTCCTCTTACCTAAACTCACTATTATCATGTTTCTTTAAATACACTTTTTCGAGGGGAGCTAACTAAGACAATTTTTCTGGTTTCCCTAAGGACATCAATAAACTATCTTCTTATGAACCTCGCCATCGCAGACATGACTGTGGCCACATTTTTACTACCAAGGTATGTTTTTGTTCACACTTTCACTCATCCTGATGGAGTTGCTGGAAAAGTGCTCTGCACACTGCTGACCGGAGGAAATTTTGCCTGGATTGGAGGTGGCACGTCAGTTTTTACACTTGTTGCTATAGCAACTGAACGCTACTTTGCTGCACTTCATCCCTTTGATAAAAAGGGGAAGCTTAGTGCTCGTAGAATAAAGGTATGCTCATCTCTTTTGTATTGATTTGCGTGTACACCATTTAAAGCGAATGAACTCTTTCTTCTGGAGTTAGCGTAAGTGGTTCATCGGCTTTGTCTACAGCTACATGTAATAGCGGAGCTCTCTCGTGCGCGAAGCGCGCGCTTGTGGAGCACCATGGGTAAGAAAATTTGGTAAACTATTCATCCGAGAAAATTTGGTTATGACGTAGCGTACGCCCACCCGTTCACACACTTCATGTAAGCTGATGTCAAATGTCACATTAGATGTTGAAGAAATTAACACTTTGTAAGCCCTCCGTATGAGGATGAATTGACAGCTATCAAAACCAGACATCCGCTGACAGTAATCACAGCGGGCTCAGAAAAAAGACCAGTCGTTTTTCCCTACATGTAAGCTGATACAATATGTCACACCAACATGAAAATGAAAATGAAAATGAAATGAAACTTCACTTTCACCGGCCAGGGCTGTCAGTTGGCTACCAGTAGTTTAAAGTTATATGCGCTAGCCAAATCAAAGTTAATTGTCAGCTGTCAAAATCGAGCATGTAAAGACCACTATCAGATCACCAACAACGCGGGCTCAAATACACGATCTGATACTTCGCCCCATTAATCCTCCATTACAACCCAGACTGAAAAATGTTTTACTCACACTCGCAGTCAACAGTCCGTTTATTCGAAAATTCACCAATCTAATGAAGTTCAATTGGCAGCTGTCAAACTAGAGCATCCGCTGACCACCATCACCTGAACGTATCGCGGGCTCAGGTATCGGCCCACTGAGTTCGAGTTTTTTTGAAGTTATCCGCTGACAAATATTACTTTTCAAATGATTGCAGGCTCAAGTTTAATTTTTTTAGCTCATAGGAAATTCGAAAGTGTGTTTATGAGCCGCACTATTAAACTTTTAATGTCAAACTGACCTCGGATGCTAGAATTCAGCCAGCTTTTACAGACAGGGAAGTTGCTTTTGACCTTTCTCACCATGGTTACGCGTTGGTCATGCTCTACGTCCAATTTTTATGTTCTGATTGGTCAAAAGTTGACAGGTGAGTTCATGAAAAAAAAAATTTTGCAGCATCTTGAAACTTTATTACTGACAGCTGAAACTGACAGAGTTTTGTGTAGCGTTGTGAATTGGTGGTCGGTTCCGGCAATTCTACTTTTTGCAAAAACGCAGATTACGAAAATGAAAAAAGCCTAAACATCAAAATCTTTATTTGTATTCGGATATTTTTAGGATTTGTCTTCGATATAAAGTGAACCAGCTTTCTTGAGTAATATTTATATCTCACCAATCAAAAAAAGTTTCAACTTTGTTCCTTTTTCTTCAAAGTAAAAAAAAAGTGGACTTTTTTCCTCTTTCTTTGTTTGGTCTTTATGGCGGACAGTTGTCAAATAAAGGCGGGACTCCCAATCTTCGGTCCTCCCGACTGACAGCTGTCAAAAATGACAGGTAATTGTGAGCAATAAATTGTGACGTTAATTTACATGTGATTATATGTAGTTACACACTTTGTGTTCTGGCAATGTTTCAAGATGTCGGACGTTTACGTCAAGATTAAGATTGACGAGAAATAAAAGAAGGGGTAAAACCAGAAACTCATAAGGGGTTGAAACGTGTAACTCTAATATGTTTGCTTTGTCCGATGCTCGTGATTATTCATTTTCGAAAGTACCATATTTGGAACGAGAAGAAGAGACAACTGACCAATCAAACTTCGTAAACAAAGTGACGTAATTTTACTTCAGCTTCCCGCGCCCGCTTGAAAAAAATGGCCGACAAACGGGCAAAAACTCCCGAAAGCAGAGAAAGCTTTCAAAGGTTGAAACCAGGAATCTTACCAAAACGCTGAGCAGGATATTATTGCCTCACCACCCGGGCCAAACATAACATTATGAAACCCATTGACGTCCTCGCAACTTCTTCAAGTTGTCACTTCAAACAACGATGCCTAGTTGATCCTCTGCACAGTAAACTTATACTGCAAATAGGCTTTTAAAATTCTCATTTTAAAAGTCTAGAATAAACAGTGAAAAATACTAATATTCATTAGCTGCGTATCGAAAAGTGTTCAAAACCTGAACCTGACATCTTCGCAAAAAGTGATGCGTGTAATGAATGTGAGAAGCATTTAAGCTTAAATTCAGCTTGGATGTTCTAGTCACGATCGTGTTTTGAGCTAATTTTATGAATGAACAAACTCAAAACAATAGACAGAGAAGCCGTTTCTTGAAAATTTTTATTTGAAATCCAACATTCAACACAAAATCCATCTCAAATCGGGGCACATTTTGTAATTTTTCTTTAGCGCCGAAGAGAAAAATTTATAAAACGTCTATGAAACATTTAAAAATACATAAATTCCCTTTCAAAAACGTAATTGTCTTGGCCATAGAGTGCAAAATGTACCTGAAAATTCAGCAAAAACTTCACTGCCTTGGTTGCATTTCAAAACAGACCATGCGCTCCGTCGTGAAGAAAACAAGGTTGAATTCCTCGAAGGACGATTTCTTGATGAAAAGCTTCCCTTCCTCCACAAAAAGGGAGCTGAGCATTCTTTTAAACTTTCTCTTTCCATTTTTTGTCTTTTAACGGTGTATTTTTATAAACTTGAAATGCAGAACTCTTGTCTTAAAACATCTGCATGGTGCTCGCGTGGCGGCCATTTGTTTAAAATGGCTATCTGCCACTAAGGTTTCCAAATATGGTAAAAGTGAATATTTACGAGCATTGAACGCGAGTTACAAGTTTCAACCCCTTATGAGTTTCTGGTAAAACTTATAAGTCTTTAACTCTGAACAACGATGCTCTGGCCATGATATTTAGGCCCGTTCTAAACCAGGAAATCTACGTACGTTTCCTTCTAAGAAGGGGAGATCATTGTCTTATACTGGCTTTTAGCACGTCGAGGACTTTGAGAAGACGTACTTGGTCAACGGAAAACGAATGACTGCGAACTCAGTTAGCTCAGTAGTGCCCGCAGTGCAGTCTACAGCGCTTGGTGTACCTCTCTTCTTACCAAAGGACGGCAGCACGAACAAATCTCAACTAAAACGACCGACCCTCACCATCACTAAGAATGGTCTAGCGGTGTGGAAGAAATGGCTTGTATGATGGACGTGTCGCCGTCTGGCGAAATCGGAGAAAAGTTCCAGGTGCACCGTGTCGCTGACGGAGGAAACTTCGTCCGTCGATGAAGTATTTGCATCCAGAAGAATCACTTCAAAGTATAATTGAATGTTGTTTTTAGTAGCCTCTGTACTTCATGGACCGACGAAGTTTCTTCGGTAAGCGACATGTTCACTTGGAACTTTTCTCTGATTTCGCCAGACGGTGACATGTCCACCACTTCAAGTGATTTCTTCCACTCCACTTAACCCTTCTTGGTGGTGATGAAGGTTGGTAGTTTTAGTACGGCCAGCGCTTTCTGCCCAGGTGGAGGGTTGAGATTTGTTCTTGTCGCCGTCCTCGTGCCCGTCTTCTCAAAGTCCTCGACGTGCTGAAAGCCAGTATCTAAGGGTGGAATTATCTCACTTTCTTCGAAGGAAATATAATGTATGTAGATCCCCTGGTTTGTATCGAGCCTAAATATCATGGCCAGATTACCTTTGTTTACTAGAGTTGAAGGCTTTAGTTTTACCCCTTTTTTATTTCTTGTTCATCTTAATCTTGACGATAAACGTCTGACATCTTAAAACGTTGCCGGAACACAAAGTGTGCAACTACATATAAACACATGTAAATTAACGCCACGATTGCCCAGAATTTCCCGCCATTTTTGCCAGCTGTCAGTGGAGAGGACCGAAGATTGGGATTCCAACCTATGTTCCCAAAAGGACCAAACAAAGAAAGGGGCCGGGAAAAAGTCGACTTTTTTCGACTTTGCAGAAAAAGGCAAAAACCTGAAAAAACTAGAGACATTTCTCTTTCCAGCTTTTTTTGCGATTAGAGAGATATAAATATTACTCAAGGAAGTTGATTCACTTTATATCGAAGACAAATCCTCAAAATATCCGGCTTTACATGAGAAAAGGGGGCACTTTTCTCAGGTTTTCATAATGGCGAGTGAAAGTGAAAAAAAAGTATCTTTTTTTTTAGTTTTTAGTGTTAAATACAAAGAAACACCTTGATTTTTAGGCATTTTTCATTTTCATAATCCGCTTTTTTTGTAATAAGTAGAATTGCCGGAACCGATCTCTGATTAAGTCTGTCCTACCAACTAAAAGGTGCTTTGCATTTGCATTTGTTTCTACATCACTTTTAACTTTTGGAACTTTTGGAATTTTTTAATAACAGCAAGTTTATTTGTCCGAGGGGCAAAGTTTAAGAGGGTTCCATTTGTTTTTGAAGAAAGACATATTGTTATTATTAGAGGCAATCTCTTTTTCAATTTCCATGGAGTTCATAACGGTTTGTATATAAAACCTGTAGCGCAGGGTTGCGGTTATTTAACTTACATGTGTAAATATATCGTTTGGCGATAAGGAAAAGGTGATGTAGTAATAAATCAGAGATATTATCAATTAGTCCAAGACAGATAAGAGGAGAGAAGGCAATGGATTTGTTTAAGGTGGTGTTTTAAGTTATAATTATCCATTGATAAATGTCTTTCCAGAGTTTTTTGGAGTGTAACTGCAATTCCAGAACAATTGGGCAAGGGTTTCAGTAAATTCCCCGCAGAAAGAACAGGAGTCTGCTTGTTTTAGGCCGATTTTAAAGAGGAAGTCGTTTGTTGCTATTCGTCTGTGGAGGAACATGAATTGGAACACTCATAACTTTGTTTCTGTTGTACACAGAAAGGGGACTGGAGGTGCATTTCCTATTATATTTTCCTCAGACAGCCATTTTCCCTGGCTTTTAAGAGGAGTGGTGGCCTTTTTTTCGATAATTGATTTGTAAACGGTTTTACAGGCTTTTTTAAAGGTTAATAATGTTTGCCCAAAGGTCTTGGTTTTGGGTCCTCTGTTGGGTTGTTGAGAACACTTTTGCTTGAACAGTTTAACGGCTGATACTACCTTATAGAATTCTAGAAAGTTAGTCTTGATTTTACGTTTAGAAGTAAATGCACCGTATAGCTTAATATAGAATTTCAGTCCGTATCAAGGATGTCTTTAACATTTTTCACACCTGCGGTGAACCAAGATTTATAGAAACTAGATTGGTTTGTTCTCTATTCCTATGAGAGAGTTGTGCCAGATCTGAGCTGACACGAAATCTAGATTGTTGTCCTTATAATTTAGGGTCATCCAATATTCCATAATCACAGCTAAAAATGGATCTCGTAGATTAAGTAAACGAACGTCTTTAGGGCTTAAGTTTCCCCAGAAAACTAACTTCCCTCCGAATTGTGCTAGTCGAAAATTGAAAAAAAAAAGCTTCCATTTCCTGTATCTTGATCATCTAAATAGCTTTTTCCACATTTCATTTTTAAGGCCTGGTTAAAACTAGTAATATCGATTATCTTTAGCCCTCCCTTACTGTAATCGTTGATCATTTCTGTTCTTTTCATTTTGTCCCCTTTATTGTCCCAAAGAAAATCGTATAATAGAGCGTTAATTTCCTTTATGACCCCTTTCGGTGTCGGAAGGGAGGACAAAACGTAAACAATATGAGATACCGCAAGAGCTTTTAGAATGGCAATTTTACCCATAAGTATGAGTCTTCTGGCCGACCAGCTCCCGAGGATTTCTTTAATCTTTTCGATTTTCTCAGTGAAATTATTGTCAATATTGGCTGGCCTCGATGTCGAGAACCAAACTCCTAAGGCGTAGACCTTTCCCTCTGCCCAAAACATAGGTTTACTCGACGGAATAACAGCATTAGTATTCTTGTATGAACCTATCCAGAGGGCTTCAGTTTTCTCATAGTTTGCTTTCAAACCTGATACATTTGCAAATATGTCTAGTACGTATAATGCTCTCGAAAAAGAGCGTTCTGAGCCATCTAAGATCATTGTTGTGTCATCTGCATATTGGGACAGTTTATAATCTGAGTTACCCAATTTGATACCGCGAATTTCTGTATCCCTTCTTACTGCGTTACCCAAGATTTCAGCACCTAAGATAAATAAATAGGGAGACAGTGGGCACCTCTGTGTTACTGCACGATGTAAAGAAAAGAAGTCGGATGCCCATCCATTGTTAAGGACACAGCTACTTATGTTCGTATAAAATAGTTTAACCCAGCTTACCAAGGATGTTCCAAAGTTAAAGTGTCTTAGTGTTTTCTCTATAAATGACCACTCTAAACTATCAAAGGCTTTTTCAAAATCTACAAATAACAAAAGGCCCGGTTTTTGTTCCACATTTGTGTGGTTAATAGTACCCTCAATAAGTCTGATATTTTCTCCTATAAATCTGTTTTTCAAAAAACCGGTTTGATCATTATTTATTATGTTCGGCAAAAATTTCTTTATGCGCTTTGCTATGGATTTAGCTGCGATCTTGTAGTCGCAATTGAGAACAGTTATAGGTCTCCAGTTCTTTAAAAGTTAGCCGGTTTGTTTTTTGTGGTAAGAGGGTAATTATACGTCTTCTTTGAGAAATTGATAAACAACGTTTTTCATATGCACCATTTAGTGAATTAAGTAACTAGCCTTCAATGTCTTCCCAGAAAACCTTATAAAATTCGGCTGGAAGGCCATCAGTCCCAGGAGTTTTGTCTGATGCCGTAGTTTTTAGACTATTTAGGCATTCCTCTTTTGTTAAGGGCCCTTCGCATTCTTCCTGCGCGTGTTGGTCGAATTTTACAGTAGATTCTTCGGAGAAGAAAAAAGCGTCATGAGCAGAGATATCAGGCGCGCGTGATTCATATAAGTTTTGATAGAAAGATTTTGCTACTGTAATAAGATTTCCTCATCTGTTTTGATGACGCTACTATTCTCAAGCTGAAGTTGCCTCATGGTTTTGGTATTAAAATGCCTTTTTTCCAAGTTTAAGAAGTATTTCGTGTTTTTTTCTCCTTCGTTATGCCAGCGGGCTTTGGATCTTATCATGGCTCCTCGAGTTTGACGCTGGATAAAGTTTTTTAACCGTAATTTTTTAACTTCTAATTCATTATATATAGTGGTCTTGATGGTTTGAGATAAGTCATTTTCTTCCAGTTTCCTCTGTAGGGACGTTATGACAGACTTCAGATTTGTTTCTGTTAACTTCATTTTGCCTCTCTTATGTTTTGCGTATTGTATTGACTTTGAAAGAATTTGCATCTTCATTGTATACCAGAGGAGCCTGGCATCAACCTCGGTGTTATTTTGGTATTCATTTGCAACTTCAGTGATTGTTGTTTTTATCAAATTAATATGTTCACTGTCTGATAGAAAAGACGTATTTAACTTCCAGAAGTCCTGGCCCCTGGGATTGGTATTGTTTGCAAGGTTGAGCGTTATCAAAGAATGGTCTGTTTTGTACCCTGGTAAAATATCAGCTTTTGTAATTGCCGAACTTAGACTATTACTCGTCAAGAAAAAGTCTAAGCGACAGTGAATGTCGGGCTTGCTTTTTCGCCAAGTGAATCTTTTGATATCCGGATTGGAGACCCGCCAAATGTCGATAAGGTCTAGCGAATTTATTATGTTCTGAACTCCCTTCAAAGAATTTTTGGGAGTTGTCAGTCTTCCTCCCTTCTTATCATTTTGGACGTCCAATACTAGATTAAAATCGCCACCCAGGATAATGTCCTCGCACTCGTAAGAGAGGAGGTGGCTGAGAACATTTTTAAAAAAATTCGGATTGTCATCGTTTGGCGCATAAATGTTTCCCAAGGTTATAGTCTTATTTTCAAGTTTCAAATCTACTAAAATAAATCTTCCATCTGGATTAGAAAATTGTTTCTTGATTTCGAATTGAAAGTTGCTGTAAATAGGATGCATACCCCTGCACTTGAGCTAGAAACACTACTAAAAATAGCTGAGAAGCCCCATTCTGATGACCACGGTCGTTCTTTTTCTTTGGTGCAGTGGACTTCTTGAAGAAAGAATATTCCAAATTCTAAGCCAACGAAAGGTCTCTCGCTTCTTAAGGTTGTTGGATAATCCCCTCACATTAAGAGAACAGGTTATCAATTCAATTCGTCAATTGGGAACTTGTTGATGATTAAAAGTAGTGTACTGGAATGCAGAAACAGAATGCAAATTACGATAGTTAACACTTCGTAGGACTGAAAAATATTTTCTACTGACCGAAAAAACAAAACAACGGCTACACTGAAAACATAAAACTATAAACACAAACAAAAAAAAGGTAAAATTTTTAGCGGCTTAGGGAGAACATACCTTGAAACAGAACGATTGGCGAATCTGGAAAGGACGGGACGCCAAATAGTTTAACTTTAGAACTTACAATATACAAAAAGGAAAGAATCCGTTGTGTGCAAACGGCGAAGCAAACGTGGAGTGCTAGTCTCAGTCTTAAAGGTTGTAATAGCAATTAATGAAAAGGCAACTGAGAAAAATCGAATTGTACTGACCTGAGTAAAGAAAACCTTCTACGAGCGTGTAGATTCAGCTGCAGGTTTAAGTTCGTCGGGTATGTTACCAACGTGATAAACGTTATCATTTATTATTTCATGAATCACACATTTTCTTTTGTTATTCAACATCCTTTATGTAACTTACATACTTCAAGAATATTTAACGAACTGAAAGTCCGGGGAGGGCTTGATAATGTAGCAGGGAAGAGCGGGGCTGATGAATTGAATAAAATGCTAATTATAAATGCAAGGACAATATCTATATAAATACCCGGTATTTATCTGTATATTGCCCTGCTGCCCTGGGCAATATACAAATAAATCCCTTCCATTTATAATGAGCAAATAAAGTAAATCATACATGTCCTTTGACCCCGCCAAACATTCTGAGAAAATTTCTCCCTTTAACACAAATATAGAAATTTATTCTGCAACTAACCGCTGTAAACCACAACACATACAGGGTATTAGGAGGATACACGCTTCCAGGTTCTTTCTTCTTCCGAATTTCCAAAACAAACTTCCCAAACCAGTAGTCAAGCTGCTCATTAGCGACTTTCTTAATGTCAGGATTGACTTCGTAGTATTTCTCTTTGCTGCTATTCTTTTTAACTTTTACATTGCGTTCGACGGCCCATTCCTCCCTACAACGTACCGCCCATGAAGTATTAACTTTCGTGTTTGCCGGTATTCTGGACTCTCTTCTCTTCTCGACTTCGTTATCACAAACAACAACGATATTACGCCCAGGATTTTCTTTCTTGTCGACTTCAACACTATCTCGTTCGCTTACTTCTCTAAAGTCTCCCACTAACTCTTCCAAATTCAACTCAGGGGAAAAAGGCTCCTGAGAGAGAGTATTTTGCGTTAGGAAAATTTCGTCGTCACTATCCATTGCCGCTCTCACAAGTGTACTGGCCCCCCAAAGAATACCAAGACAAAAATAAAAAAACACAAAAGGTTTGAAATTTGATTGTTGTCGGCTTAGCAAACAAACAACCGCTATTGTTCTCCGTTTCTCACCTAAGTGAGAACAAGTGGTTTGAACAAATTATGACCCGTGAAACGCCCTTTCTGGATGCTGTGTGAAAACCTTTACAATAGTTACAATGAAATACGTCATTGTCTGCGGTCGGATCAAAGAATGACAAACAACCAGATGTCAAAAACAAGTGGCCAGTTATTACCCTGTGAAAGACGACCTTTATGTAACCTAAACCTCATGAATAATATCATGAAATAAGTTAGATAAACCCCTCGAACGTCGGTATTAATCCATATACATCCCTCGGGCCTACGGCCCTCGCGATGTATATGGCTTAATACCTCCGTTCTCGGGCTTTATCTCTTACTTACTAGATTTCTGTCTACTACTTTGGCGCTCATGCCTTTCTTCCGCGCTATGAACACCGCTTTAGTTAGTTCCTCTCTTTCAAGCTGTATCGCCTTTGCATAGTCTTTAGTTATGTACGCGTTTGGATAATCCGTCGGGTGTCTCAATCTTCCTTTCGCTTTAAGAAGACGGTCCCTATCTTCCCGGCAGAGAAAACGCGCAATGATGGGCCGGGGATGGTGATGGGAGTCCTCAGGCGAACGTGGCTTACCGATTCTGTGGACAGCATGAAAGTATATATTCTGTGTGTTTATGTTCAACCCGTTCTCGACGATATCATAAACGGTGTCAGTGCAGTTCTCGTGTTCTTGCTCCGGTATATTCATAAATCGGAGGTTCTCTCGGTGAGAGTAGTTTTCTAGTGCAATGATTTTTTCCTGTTCTTCGGATAGCTTCGTATTTAAAAGGTTGATTTGACTCTCCCGCAGAGCAATTTTCACTTTAGCGCTTTGTGAAACACCCATCGCGTAGAATGCCCGGTCACATCCGGGAATTGAACAGGCTAGAGCCGCATTCGAGCCACGATTTGGTCTTTAAAATATGGCGGAATAATAAGACTGAAGCGACTTTGAGAGTTTTTTGTCTCTGATTGTGAGTTACTCGTAACCAAATCTCAATGGGTACCACCGAAATATTAATATCAAAAAACATCAAATTCAAGATCTTACCTTCGATTAATGCCAGGTTATCGGATTTCACTGGGTTTTTCGCGTTAAAAAGGAACCAAACTGAATCGCCATTTTTGTTTGGAATTTCGCTTGCGTAGACTTTCGCGGAAAGATTACAACCAAAGTTTGCAGAAATCGCGAACGGTACCACCTGATATCGTGACATCTCTCGTCTGCCTTTAAAACCACCACAGCCTTTTAAACGAAGGAATGTGATAAAAAATGGGTTTTTTGTTTTCCCTTGAATTTGACCTGAACCCGTGAGGGGTAGCCAGCGCGAAGAAAATTTCCAGAAAACGCCTTTGAAAGCCCAAAAAAATTTCTCCTCGTTTCGGCCGCCTTTTTGTTTTTCAAACTTGTTTCCAGTACCCCTTGACCGTTTTGTTGTTTTTACCTCATGTATGCTTCATTTAGAAGTGTCACGGCTAAAAATAGCAAAATACTAACCCCCACCCGGACGGGAAATTTTTTGTTGACCTCAATGGACTGGGAATTCTACGCGACGTGATTGTCCTCGAGGTGTTTTTCCAAACTTTCTTTATGTTTCTTTCGGAATTCTGCGTGTATTTTTAATTCATCTTGGAGATCTTTGATTGTGTCCCACACCGCGTTCCATGATGTTTCCATATCGTTTACTGTCGATTTTAATTGCTCAATTTCTTTGTTGAGTTCATGTCTAAGACATGATAATTCGGATTTTAGACTGCCGAAGAGGTCTTCCATTCGAGATTCCAAATGACACAACTTATCCATAATGTTGCTGAGTGAGACGTGATCGTCGTCCTTACCTGGCGTCCCATCGCGGAGCAAGCGTTTCGGCGATGGTTGATATTGTGAAGAGGATGAACTCAAAGAGCGTGTTTCACGTTGATTCCGTTTAGACATTGATTTAAAGATGATTATATGATCAGAGAGTGTATATATAGCGGCGTCTGTCCCTTTCCGAATGAAGGAATCAGAGAGATTTTTTTTGTGACTTTCGGACATCATGCTCTTCCTAGTCCCCTTTATTCAATGTACCTTAAAGTTAACTAATTAAACTGATTAAGCTCACCTTAATAAATTAATAATTTCAATAACACAATAAACATTAATCAGTTAAATTCAATGTACCTTAAAGTTAACTGATTAATGTTTATTGTTTTATTGAAATTATTAATTTATTAACGTGAGCTTCGCTTTTAGCCCTGGCTAAATCTATATTATTACTCATTCAAAATATTTCCCAAATTCTGATTGGCTAAAAGCACACGTTTAATTCACCATAACCAGTTACTGATGACCAAATTTGGAAGAATTTTGACTTTAACGAGGAAATGACGTCAAAAATGCAGCGTATTCGCAGGTTAAGGCACCCTTAACCGAGAAGACCTGGGGACGAGGTTGATTTGTTTTGCTTGTGAACTTGAAAAAATGGCGGACACTTCACTCGTTTCAAGAGTAAGAACTAGGCGAAAAAATAGCTAAAAACATGGCAAGAACAGCAAGAAGACAACTCGAAGGGCGACATCTGCTATTTGGAGAATATTTGCGGAGCTGGACAAACCTAAACGTACACTATCGAAGATGAACTGAACATCGATGGATAGATAGATCTCGGAGGGTGTTATCCGCCTCGGCCAACGGCCTTGACGGATAACACCCTCCTCGATCTCCATAATTCTTCATAAGATACTCAGCTTCATTCATTAACTGTTAATTATAATATTACCTTTTGCGTCATCAAAGCACTCGGCCTTGATAACCAAAACACTATTTACACAACGATAAAAAGTTAGTTTTCATAACATTTAGAAGTTTCTCTTGGTATCGTGACTAGCAGATATACTCTGACAGGGAAGTGGAATGAAGATTGCAGTACTTTCACTGCATGATAATTCACGTGATTACGCGAGGCACGAACCCATTTCCTGGCCGATAGAAAGCCCCTGGTAAAAATTGTGCGGCAGCAACAAAAACGTAGTGTATAAAACAGAGAAAAGTTAGATGAAAGGCGAAATTGGAATGTTGGTGTTACCGGGTATCACTTCTAAATATAAACGGGCATTGCAAAGCAAAGGAACGTGTAGCTGGGGAAAACCTTACCTTGGGGATCCGAAGCAGAAGTGCTAATTAACATTTGTAAACTTTCGGTTTTGTTTGACTGATTTGCTAGTGGGTCTGGTACAGCATTTCATGAAACATTACAATTTTGTATACATATTTCAGATGACCATTGCTTGCTCTTGGATCTTTGGGATCGTCATCACTTTTCCAATGTTCCTAGGAAGGAACTTTGACAAGGAACTTGATTGGTGCGTTTATTCTTGGCCTGAAGAATGGATGGGTAAAGCCTATAGCATGGTTTGGTTTCTGTTCACAGGATTTTTCCCGGTTACTTTCATGATCGCTCTCTACTCCCAAGTCGTGTACACTTTGTGGTTCACACGTTCAAAGCTCAGAGGACGTCAGCATTGTGTGCAACAGGTTCGAAACTAAAATAAAAACAAAATGCTATATACCATTTTATTCCTGCAAGAAAAAGATATCTTTAATTTTGTTCGGTCAAGACAGCTGGATATTGGCCACGGTCTTTTATGAGCTTTTAGCGACCTTAGATACTCTGGACACGGCAAAGGAGGATATCAACCGGAAGTGAAATTTTCAATTCTTGAAACCAAGAGACTATAAAGGGGACAGAGAGGGCATCCCCCATATACACCCTATTCCATAGGTAATTCGTCTCGAGTTATTTTTAACACCACAGATCTCAAGGGGGATTAGACAACAGCCAATCACATAGCGCGAATGTGTTCCGCGTGGATGACCCACGCTGAGAGCCACGCGTCCTTCACGAAATGACGCAGAACAAAATGGGGGAAGACGCGGAGAGCGATTTTGCTATTCCTTTTGTCGACGAAAACGACTACAGCGAGATTTCTGCGAAAGCTGTGTCAGCGAAACCGAAATTAAAAAAGAATCGCCCTTCCTCTCTTGTATAGAGCTAACAGTAGAGCAGGGAAATCCTTAACACACTGAATATTCTCTCAGGACCATTTATAATTTACAGTTTGAAGAGAGCAATTTCTGGTTTGATGTTTATTTTTTTCAGTCTTTATAGCGATTATTCCTACCCACTTACTTTGTCAATTGTAGGCGAACCCTCGTAAAGCTGAATTTCAAGGGACCATATTCAAGCTCAGAAAGAGAAATAAAATTTCGTCGTTGCTTATTTACGTCCTCCATAAAACGCGAAATTAGGCATTTTCACGTCGTAGTCGTGCAAAAACGGGAAAGAAATGAACAAAAAAGTGTGTTGCACGTGCGAAGTTGTTGTTTTGCTAATTAAACCTACTGTTTTTTTGACGTTCTAGTTGTCGTCCGCGTCGTTGGATCTTAAACTCCCTAAATTGTACAAACGACCGGTTTCAATAGACCGGCGAAATTTCTCATTTTATTAAAGCACTGAGGTTACGACAACTTCGAGTTAAACTGATTTCACGGGTTGTCAAAGAGTCCAGCAATTCCTTTTTCCCAGGTGAGCGCCGACTCATTTCGCTTCAATATTCAGGAATGCTCTCGATCTTTTTACCCTTTCATTGCCTCTCGCCCGACATGTTTTGCACGGCGTTTGGTCATGCGAAACCTCCACGAAACATCCACGCCTCGCGCGAGGTAACTTTATCCCGATTCTAAAAATAACTCGAGACGAATTACCTATGGAATAGGGTGTATATGGGGGATGCCCTCTCTGTCCCCTTTATAGTCTCTTGTTGAAACTAAATAGCATAATGCCATAGCGTCGACCTCGAGTCGCGACGGTGAAAACTAGAAGTTTGACCGCCTCGTTAAACGGTGAGTTGGTTTTCTTGCTTTCAGTACAGAAATTGCTTTTCACACAGGACTTTCGATCCATTTTACTTCAAGAGACCCATTTAAGTGTTTTTAGTGTGGTGTTTCCTCAAGATTGTCTCTTATCTTTTTGCTATCAAGCCTTTTGGGTTCAGTGTTTTGCATTGGCGGGCAACTGAGAATGAAAGCGCAGAGTCTTTCGACACAAATGTAGCGCTATAACTGCTTATTTTCAAGGGGTCGACGTTCTCGCTTTAGGATAGTATTTGAAAAATTTAAGAGACGAAAAGAACTGAATAAAAATTGTCGGAAAACAGAAATCTAGGCTGTAATAAACTCGGCGAAAATTGAGATCTCGAACAAGCCGCCATCATGGTCCATTTATTAACTTTTAAAATTTCATTATGTTCACTTTCAGTTCAGCGATGGAGTGGTCTTAAGATCAAAATGATCAAAAGCTCGGGGTTGGCCCCGCGGTGGGCAAATGCCCGACCCCCGGCGCCGGGCCACGCAAAATTTGCTAATGTCAGGACTGACAAGGTGGGCAAATGCTCCGCAGTGGCCCAGGGGAGAGGGCAGGGTGCATTTGGATTTGACTGATGCATATTAAAACATGCAAAAAAGAACTTGGCCAATATCCATATCATTTTGACCTCAAACTTGGTCAATAAAGCATATGTGTAGGTTTACGTCACCACCGTCATTTAGTATAAGTGATTTACCTACACTCCTAGCTGCTGGTCCCGTATACTCACCCGCACCAGGGTTTATTCTGTTCCACAAATAACAAGTTGAAATTTTTTTAAATTTTTGTTTTCAGGGTGTACTGAAAGTACGCAAGCGGGTCACCTTGATGGCCATAACAGTCAGTATCATTTTTGGAGTAACCTGGCTTGCAGACTCGTTTAACTGGGTCCTCTACTATTATAAGCCTTTCTTCAATCAGCTGACACTCGCAGCAACTGCCATTTTGATCCTGTTCAATTCTGCTATCAATCCTATTTTGTATACTTTGATAAATCAGCGATTCAAAGAGAAAATGAAAGGAATATTAAGATGCAAGTGCCGTCCAGAACCAAACAGGATTTCTGTTAAAAATCATGAGAAAGTGGAAATAGCCGTTATCTCCTTTCACCAAAACCAACTAACGGACAAACGTAGCTAAGGGAGTGATTTCTGATAATTTAATTTATTTAAAGAGTTTGCCTTAATTAATATCTGTCTGGATTTGTTAAAACGTGGCTAAAGAACTTTCAAGTCCATTTTAACTATTTGACATCTAAGTGGAATGGGAAGCAGTTAAAAGTCACTAGCTGAAGCTAAACAATGACATCGTTATCTCTCGCAGAAGTAAGAGGATTTTGTGATGAAATAAACAACATTTGAAACGTCAAGAAATTGTAATCTTTTAGTCAGTCAAACCGTGAGGCCACAGCTCAGTGTCGGCCGAAAACAGATTAAGAATCCACAATCTTTGGGCACAGAATAGGCTTTCTAAGACAAAATTACCTAAACTAAACACTCACGAAGCGTTTTTAGGCTTGACACAAAGTATTCTAGTAACCCGAGCTCAACCGCACATACCTGAGATTTGTCTGTCAACACTTTCAGTAAATCACACAATAAATGACGTTCGCGGCAATCACAACACTTCCCAAAACCACTCATAATATTACCACACTCAACACGGGCAAAACATCGTCAAATTACTCCGTAAAACTTTCGCTTTCTCCACATAAATCGTCACATGGAACTTTTCTCGACTCACTGACAGTCGATTTATTCAAGATCCCGGATGTAAACCAGCGGTTGAAAAGAAGACATACAGCCCCCGCCTTCCACACAATTTTTTACTAAGTCTTTGGCCTGCTCAGAAATCAGCATGAATTTCCATCTTGCCGAATAGATTTCAACCCTAGTACCTACTTTGTGAGGCCAAAGACTTGTTACTGCCAACAAAAAAGCTCGCAATATCCAATCTTTCCGTCTCAAGCCCGGGATGTAGCCCGAAATGAGACGAAATACCAGAAGATATTGGACGCAGCAGACTTTGCCAGACGTGAGAATTGTTCCTTCATAAGGCTTAATGATGCCTTCCGGAAAACTTTGCTCAACGCAGCCCAAAAAACTCCAAGACAACCCACTATGAGAGCCGAGTTTAGTGTAATACAGTAAAAACCCGCTAGTAAGAACCTACATTTTCCAGGGTTAGCCTAAACAGGTTCTTACATAAACGGTGGTTAACATAAATTCAGGCTATCTAGGTTCTTAATAGGTTCTTAATTTCTTGCAAAAAATTATGCCGTTGCTAAGAACATTTTAGTTATCAGCACCCTTAAATTTGCAAACCTAATGATTGCTTATATTTTAACATGACCATAATAGAGATCAATTCTCACATGAATTTTAATTTCTTGAGTCAAAACAACTTTATATACATGATTGTGCTATAAAACACAATATTACAAACATTTTCTCAATGACCTCAATCAAACAACATTTATATAAGAACCTTTCTCCAAATTTTAGGCTAAAGAGGTTCTTATATAGAGGGCCGGGTCTAAACTGCAAATTTTAGCCTAACAGGTTCTCAAATCCTAGGTTCTTACTCGTGGGTTTTTGCTGTACGCGCGCTGATTTGAAACTAACATAGGCAGAGAATTATGGGAAGTTAACAAAAACATTTTTTGGGCGGGTGGGGAGGGGGGGGGGGGGTTAATAGGTTAATAGACAGTGAGAAACTCATTGAAGTCTATCTACTTTTGCCTATCCGGTACCGATTAAATAAATTTAAAAAAACTATGAAAAAACAAAAAACAAAAAAACATGCTCCACTACAAGACACCGTCACAGGGTATATAAGAGAGATTTCTGTAGCCATGTTTTTGCAAATCCAGACAGATATGTATTTAAAACGTGGCCGTAAAAACAGCAACTGGTTGGTTAATTAGAGGTCAACCTTTTACCTTTGAGACGGAGAAAGGGGATTGAGTCAATGTTGGTGGGAAGTGCTGTGTTTGCTGGCGCGCAGACTAGGCTGTGAGGGTCAATAGGGACCTTACGAAACCACGACGACGGCAGCAAAGGGAAGTAAAAAACAATAGGTTTAATGAGCAAAACAACAAGCACGTACATCCCGCTTTTTTTGTACATTTCTTTGCCTTCACTGCACAACTACGACGTGAAATGGCCAAATTTTAAGTTTACTTGGGAACGGAAACGGCAAGGCTATAAATTCTACCATCTCTGTCCGAACTTGAGCGCGTTCCACTCTTTAGCCTCGCACGCAGGCGTTTTTAGGGGAACTCGTTTTTCATCCCTCCCCACAAGCACCTGCTCAACCGAAGACAACATTCCTTTCCCATGCTTAGCCAATCTCATGCTACTTTCCAAATTCTGGAAAGTTTACCTTGACCGCAAGGTAATCTGATAATTACTCGATCTGCATGAAACACTGGAAAAACTTTCTACCCTCCAATAAATGTTAGATTCAGAGCGGCAAAAATAAGATTTAATCAACTTTTAGAATACTCCATGCACTTCATAACCTTAAGGAAGGAAATAAAAGAAGGAAAACGGTAACTGTAGGGTCACGTTTTAGTCGCGTTTAGCCGGTCAACACTTTATTGCACAACTGTTTATTGGTCACTTACCACGCAAATAAAACAATGGGAAAGGAATGTTGTTTCCGGTTGAGCAGGCGTTTGTGGGGAGGGATGAAAAACGAGCTCCCCTAAAAACGCCTACGTGGGAGGCTACCCTCTCTTCAGCTCCAGCTAAAATCCCCTTCTTTTAAGTAACAGGGCGAATTATAAGATAATCGCGAAAAAGTTTAAAATGATGCGAAGTCTGTGTTTCAGCAACGTTTTCATGGACGTCGCCGTTGTCTGATAGTAAGGTTCCTCTTAATCAAGCCAAAAAGTCATAAAGAATATGGCATATAAAATAAGATGGGACTTTTGTTTACGGTTATCAACTCTACAACATACCATACACGTGTATTAGATTGAACCGGAGAACTTTTTGAAACAATTGCAAAGCGGAAAGCTAAGTAGGAATAATACTTGCAATATTGAAATTAAAAAAAAACTGTTCATGATCCAAAAGGTCAATTAGATATCGGTTTGGACTTGTCAGGGAGGATAATCTGAGATTTCACTTATCGTTTTTCCGCGTATTCTTGAATGAGACACCCCGGACAGCTTCATTGTACATCTTTTTCACCAAAAAAATTAGCACGCACTGTTATCTTGATTAAAGGAGGTTAAGCTATCTCCTAGCCGCAAAATATTAACAGCTATAACACTTTATAACTTGTGTCCGCTAACACGACATTCTCGCTAAACCTCCCAATAGAATGACGACGACTATCATGTTTTCCCGCCAAAATGACGCTGGTTCACGCGCTCGCACTCGTACTCGCACTCGTCTTAGAGTCTAAAGTTCTCTATTAATGTTGTTACTGCGAAGAAAGAAACTGATATCGAGAGTACTTCTTCGTGACAGGAACAATGAAAACGTTAAAATAGCCATCCTCGCCCTTCCAATTCAACCAAGTCAATAATAAGAACATTGCACCAGATATCTGATAATTGAAGCGTCTATGGGTGAATTATTGCGTGTATGTTGTCTATGTTGTCATTGTACTGTTTTGCACCCATGTATACTGTGTCCATACTGTGTATAAAATTAAAAAACTAAAACCCTTCAATTCGGTTATACCAGTCGTAACATAAAGATAGAACCTGGCGCAACGTTAAAGTGCCTACAAATGACGTTATTGGTGTTAATACATTCCACAAAAAGTTAATTCAATCAAAAAACAGGTTAGTTCAGTTAATAATATACTACTACTGATATGTTTAGATTTAGACTTATCAGATAGAGTGTTTTTCATAACGTCACGGCGGCCATATTGGTGTCTCAAAACAATGAAACGGTGGCAATGTTGGTATCCCAAACCGTTCTTGTGGGGTTGAACTCTTTTCTTATGCAAACACTTTCTTTTGTTCTAATAAATTTGCATAGATGATGGCCACATGAGTGAAAACGCTCCATAAATTTAAAAAAATGGTAAACGTGCGGCGTGCAGCAATCGAGTTATGGATACAAAAAGAAGTTATCGTCACACTAAAAAGAACATTTTTTGCTACCCGCCAGAGAAAAAAATCATTGCAACAAACAGCATTTTGGCACGAGGTAAAAGTAGTATGTTGCCCACCGACTCCCCTTTTACACTGTAATTTAGTTTAGTAACAAAAGGCAACGCGCGTTTCATAAAAAAAAAAAAAGTTAAAAAGTAATATACAGTCCTGCCGATGTAAGAATTTCATTCTCAAACAAGCGTCAGGTCTGGATCCGCCACTCCTGTGTGTGTGATATGTCAGTACATGTGCTCCATGGAATAAAAGGTGCTATGTATTTCTTTTACGATGTGTTGCACTAGTTGTCGTCGATTAGTGCCAGACCATCCTACTGGCACAGCCTTTCTGACTTGCACGATTTTGGTGTCTTCGAGAAAAAACTCTGCGTGACTAAGGTCTTAATTGAGAATGTTTTTTCTTCTCCTGGGATACACTTTTTGAACCCAGGCCCAAAAGTCCCACGCTTGGTAAAGAGGGCTCAGTTGTGACCAGGAATTTATCAAAAAGTGGACACTATTGACTAGTGCGGACGTTTGGTCATCGGCGACTTCAAAGGCTAGGTAGAGCCAGCCTCGTTCCCAGTCGTCCTCGACGATTTCGGATGTGACGTCACCTGTCAAGCTTGTCGGAAAAATTCGCGCTATCGCACTCGTTTCCAAGCCTCCTCTGGTAACTAGGATAGCGCGAACTGGCCTGGGTACGAGGCTGGGGCAGAGCGTCTTTTTTTCCCTCAATGAACAAGACAAAAGGAGGCTCTGCTCGCAGGGTCAAGGATGCAGGGGGTTTTACATGACTTAAGCTCTTACACAGAGGGGTTTTTTTTTTCTACACGATATACTACATTAAGGCTAAAAACTACAACGTAAAGCAACTATTGATCATTTTGCTGGAAGATACCAAACCCTATGGAGGCAGAAATTAAAGGAACGGTACTCTACATTTGGGTAGACTTTGTACTTCAACTGAAAATTCTACTTGAGTATTTGTGCTAAGATTTCAGTTCTACTCAGTTTAGGCTAATTTTGGAGCCAGCTTTCTTAGTGTTGAAATATCACACTTTAGTAAAATCCAGCTGGTGATCTATTATCAATGCTGCGTTCTGATTGGTTGAGCTACTACTACGCCATAAGTTATAGCCCACTAATAGCTAAAAGCGCCAGCTTTTTGGCGGCAAAAAAGGATTAAAGTCTAGTTTTAACCAGCTAAGGTTGTTTCGTCTCCATATTATTGACCAACTAGTTGGTTTTTACTAAAACAATTATTCCTCTCGCCCTCATGGCCTCTGAGTCAATAGCCCATTCGACCTTCGGCTTCATAAGCTATTGGTAGTCTTTACACTAGAGCCTAAATAAGCCAAGAAATATTTCAAGACAAGTAAATTTTAAATTCTTCAAGTAAAAGAAAGCTTCACACACAACCTATCTTTTTTACTTCAGGTTTACATAAGCCTATTTTCCCACGCAACATAATTAAGGTTGATTGACATGTTTCGCCTTTCTCAAAGCTTAGAAACCGCAAGTTCGCTAAGTCGGTTTTAAGGATGGTTTTCAAGTCACTTGAAACTTTCTTGAATCGTTTAAACTTTCCGACTTTAATGAGATGCAAAGTAAAGTGTCTTGAGATTTTACTTTGGCCTTCACAAGTATTGTTTGGTTAAGTAAAACCTAGGAGTTCTTAAGTCTTACTTAACAGCCTCGTGTAAAGACAACCATTGACTCAGAGCCCGTTCGGGCTCGTGTAATAATTGTTAAATGGAGTTTGCAAAAGGGATAAACCCTTCTCGATCTGCAGAATACTTTAGATCATTCTCAGCCTCGTCCTAAAGGTTTTTAAGAACAGGTGCCGTTCAGTAGTCATAACTTAGCGGGTGATTACTATATACAAGGATAAATAAGCTTTTCCACTCCTTATAAGAAACGATGGAACCTCTTTTTAGAAACGAAAGCAAAATTACATTGAAATTGTACCGCTGTTCATGACATAACGGTCACCCTTTTAACTGAACAGCTGCTGAGTAAAATGTTTATATCATGATGATAGACTTTAGACTTTTTAAGCATATGTTTGACAGTTCTTCCACCAGCTTCGATAGAGCAAGCAGACGAAAAACGCAGGATTAGAATTCACAAAGCCACTTTCCAGGTATTTGCAAAACCGGTAAAAACTGTTTCTTTTTATTTGAATACCTAAGTCGTGTGAAAAAAAAGATAATTATGATACGATAATAAAGCTGGATGCATGAAGAGGAAGGTTAGGAAGGGATCGATGTGTAAAACGGAGTCATCCATGAGGAAAAATATTCCACTATAATATTCCACCTCGACAAAAGCTATGTGACATAAAAACGTTCATTTTAAGGAGCTATTGAGTCAAAGACCAAAACAATTAACCAAGCAATGTAGAGGAACTTCAAGTTCTATGTCACTCGAAAATAAAATTCATATCTTCGCGCCACCGTGTAATATCCTCTATATATTACAACAAAAAGACTCGAAAAAACGTAAATATCGATAACCTGATCCTATATAAGATCTTTAAAAAAAAATCCTCTTTTTTTCAATTATAGGAAGCAATGGACTTAGTCTACAGGGAGCAAGGCCCAGCCGAGATCGCCGTAACAACAGTGCAATCGTTACTCGTTATTGTAAACATCACTGGAAACTCTTTTGTTTGTCTCATCATAGTAAAGAACAAAGACATGAGGTACGTACCGGTATACCTATACTGTCCGCAACATTTACACGTTTTTTATAAGAAAAATAGCCCGTAAACTTCTCACTCCAGAACATTATAAGAGCAACAAAAGCAAAAAGTGAAAAGACAAAGTAAATATTGTTTTCGACGTTTTAGGTTGCATTTCCTGATTAACCTTGAATATGGGGGTCGAACTAATGGGCTTGCAGGTTGAAATTGCATAATCTCCCCTCAAGAAGGTTTTGACGCGCGATCTGCAAGTCACCCACAGCTCATCAGTGTTCCCCTTCTTTTTTAATCTTTATACAGTTGACCCTAGATAACTCGAAGCCTCACTAACTTGCGCGATCCTCGCGCAAACTCGAACCCTAGTCGATTTCCTCTCGATTTCTGGATTCATACTTCCACTGTAATATTACCCTCGGTTACCGTAAATGATCTAATAAACGCCCCCTCTCTAATGAACGTCGCCTATCTTAGTAAAGCCACCTTAAGCTGACAAGTTTGTATTAAACGCCCCTCTCCAAAAAACGCCCTCTGTCTAATAAACGCCCCCCTTCCCTGAAAACCACACATAAACTGGAAACAGATGTACAATACAATCAATCAATTTATTTGCATTCTTGCTTAATTAACACCGGTGTGGGAGTTGCGTCTTGCTCAATTTCCAGTTCAAAGTGAGGATAGTGTTCTTTAATGTTCTTGATCCCATTTCAAGCAATAACTAACTCAGACATAGAAGAGGCCGGCGATGAAAATACCATGGTGCTCGACGAGGACTCGGATGGTGACATTGAGCAATAAGAACTACCAGTACGGTACCCTTTTCCGCCACTTTGTATGTACCATATACCGTTATGGATCTGTAGACGGTTTAGACTTATCAGCGGACGGACTTGATAGTCTACTAAAACTCTGTCATTTAGAATATTATAATACCGTATTTAGGTTACCATGTTACAGTTATTAGAATAAACGCCTCTTATATTTTAAACACCCCCCCCCCCCTCCCCCTGGACCCTTGAAATTTAATAGACACCCCCGGCGTTTATTTATACAGTTGACTCCCGATGACTCGAACCCTCGCTAACTCGCGCGAACCTCGCGCAAACTCGAATCATAGCCGATTTTCTCTCGATTTCTGGATTCATACTTCCACTGTAATTTTACCCTCGGTTACTAGAACCCTCGACAACTCGAACCTCCCGTTAACTCGACGTGATTTTTGTTTTCCTTCGGGTCAGCTCTACCTAATTTTACCCTCGATAACTCTAACCATGTTTTAAGCCCGTGACAAGTCGGCAAAT
>OZ037780.1:22092335-22114835 GCA_964035525.1 Porites cylindrica
CAAGATGGTGTTGATGGCTTTGATGTTGGCGTTAATGAAAGTATATTTTTCTCTTTTGTATGCCCAATGACCCATATGAATGCCCAAAAGTGTTATTGAATGTTGATTAAAATGCAAAAATCGTAATTGAATCTGATTTATGCGCAAAGGTTCGTATTTTCGCGCTAATGAATGTATCTCCGCACTATTGGTCGCCGTTTCACGCAAATGATTGCGTATTTTCTCCTAATGAACAGCAAAAGGTGTATTACTTATTATCATGTTTCTTGTAAAATTAATCGCCTCCTCATTTTTCTATCTAATCTCCAAGCAGGCGAGACCAACACCGCGGCAAAACGTCTACGGATGCGCCAGGTTGAGCATTTTCGGTCAATTTTTCAGTCACAGTTTCCAGTCAGATCATAGTCCGCGCACTCATTCTCGTCCCCAGAGCCCGTCGTTTCTTGGTCACGTGGTCGGGAAACGAGGGGTTGGTTACACTGCTTACACTGGTTGGTTACAAATTAAGCCGAGTGGCTCTGGGGACGAGAATGGCGCGCGCTCGGCTTCATTCTGTGTGCAGCTTGTGATTCAGTTGTTCTGCTTCATGCTGCTCGTGTTTTTGACTATTTTGTAGTTATTGAAATTGATTTTATGGATAACCAGGCAAAGATCACTGAAACAATTAGTCGATTAGATTCAGAAAAGGTAAGTTGATAATAACTTGTGTAATTTTGGCTAATTTGAGCGTCAGGTAAACTGATCAGTTTTCTTTCACAAAAACAAACATTTTTCACTTAATCTTGCTGAAACTAAGACATAAAAAGTTATAATTGCAAGCTTGTGTATTGTAGGTCTAATTTTCCGTTCTTCATTTTCTCAGTCTTAATGTCTTAAAACCGCTTCGAGCTTTATTTGGAAAACGGCAACACACAATCGCGTTGTAATTTTATTTACCAGTGAGTTTTACCGTGTCTTAATCATGAAATGAAGTTCTTCTGAGTTGATTGCCATGAAACATAAGCTGAATTATACTGTTGAGGTTGGCAGCAAGTTGCCAATTCTATTTTTTTTTTTTTTTTTTTTTCATTCCCAGAATCAGAGAGCGAAAGCTGGTTCGATGGCTTTTAGAAGTCGAAATTTTCATGCCATGTATTTAGCAGCTGGAAGTTTCGTGTTTGCATGAGATGCAGCCGAGCCGCACAGTCTGAAATTATTGAAGTCTTCAACCAAAGAACAACCATGTAAAAGAATTAAATAGGCATTTTCTTGAATGAAAGCACGTTTTAAGGCATGTTTAGTTTCCCGGCACCGAAAGCTCCAGGTAGTCGTGACTGCGGTCATCAAAGTCGAGGTTGTCATTAAATCCCGCCCATCTTTTGTCTTGCGTAATTGTTTTCTCTGATAATAAAATAATTACTAACTAAACTTTTATTTCTTGGTTCTAATGTTAAATGATAATAATGACGTCTTTATTTTGACTTCTTTCATAAGTGTTGCGATAGATTCTTTTCTTAGTTATCGCCTTCTCTCAAATTAACTTTTGCCAAACCAGTAGCATGCAATAAAGCCAGTAAAAACAAATTCGCGCGTCTTGTCGAGCGCTAGCGACCTACGGACTTCAAACATCATTTTCAGCGTTGGTGCAACCAGATAACCATGTGGCGCAAAAGTTTGACACTAGAAAAATATATAAGCTATCGAATGAAGTGATTGTTTTTCGCCCCTTTTTTTGTCTGTTTCTCCTTTTTTGCTTTGAACTTGGCTCGACGGTAAAGTTATGCTTACGCAATTGGTTTATATACTAGACCGGAAATAAAAAGCTGACCGGATGTTACATTTTGTGCTCATGCGCAGTGCGTTTTGCCGCGGTATTGGCGAGACCTGCAGCCGCTGTAAGCGCGTTCTTATTGCAATCTTGTTCGGTCAATAGCTGGATATTGGCCACGGTCTTTTATGAGTTTTTAGGGACCTTAAGATACTCTGGACACGGCCGAGGAGGATGTCAACCGGAAGTGAAATGTGCAATTCTTGGAACTAATTAGCATAATGCCATAGCGTCGACCTGAAGTCGCGACGATGAAAACTAGAAGTTTGGCCGCCTCGTTACTGCGCTTTTCACAAACACGCGAACTCTAAAATTCAAAAGCCGCCTTCACAATTGCCTTTTTCGCTGCCGTCAATCATAATTACGATCACAAGCAATGAACCTTGAAGCACAGAAACACACAAAATGAATCGAAATCCACCAATCACAGATCACAAACCTTGACCTTTTGAACCCGTTTAAGCAAAGTTCTGTTTCCTAAGAGGTCCGTTAAGATGATTGACGGCAGCGAAAAGCGCAAAGGTCAGTTAGTTTTTGAACTTCAGAGTTTGTTTATGAAAAGCGCAGTAAACGGTGAGTTGGTTTTCTTGCTTTCAGTACAGAAATTGCTTTTCATACAGGATTTTCGATCCATTTTACTTCAAAAGACACATTTCGGTGTTTTTAGTGTGGTGTTTCCTCAAGATTGACTCTTATTTTTTTGCTATCAAACCTTTTGCATTGGGTTCAGTGTTTTGCAATTGGCGGCAACTGAGAATGAAAGCGCAGAATCTTTCGACACAAATTAAGCGCTATAACTGCTTGTTTTTAAGGGGGCGACGTTCTCGCTTTAGGATATAGTATTTCAAAAATTTGAGAGACGAGAAGAATAAAAATTGTTGGAAAACAAAAATCTAGGCTTGTAATAAACTCCGCAAATTGAGATCTTGAACAGGACGCCATCATGGTCCATTTATTAACTTTTAAAATTTAATTTTGTTCACTTTCAGTTCAGCGATGGAGTGGTCTGAAGATCAAAATGATGAAAAGCTCGGGGTTGGCCCCGGGGTGGGCAAATGCCCGACCCCCGGGCCACGCAAAATTTGCTAATGTCGGGACTGAAAAGGCAGGCAAATGTTCCGCAGCGGCCCGGGGGAGGGGGCTGGGCGCAGTTGCATTTGACTGATGCATAAACACGCAAAAAAGAACCTGGCCAATATCCAACTATTTCGACCTCACGCTTGGTCAAAAACCCATGTGTGTAGGTTTACGTCACCACGGTCATTTGGTATTAGTGATTTACCTACATTCCTAGCTGCTGGTCCCATATACTCACCCGTACCAGGGTGTATTTTGTTCCACAAACAACAAGTTGAAATTTTTAATTTTTGTTTTCAGGGTGTACTGAAAGTACGCAAGCGGGTCACCTTGATGGTCATAACAGTCAGTATCATTTTTGGAGTAACCTGGCTTACAGAATCGTTTCACTTCGTCCTCTACTACTATAAGCCTTCCTTCAATCAGCTGACATACGCAGTAACTTCCATTTTGATCCTGTTCAATTCTGCTATCAATCCTATTTTGTATGCTTTGATAAATCAGCGATACAAAGAGAAAATGAAAGGAATGTTAAGTTGCAGGTGCTGTCGAGAACCAAAGGGGATGTTTTCTGTTAAAAAACATGAGAAAGTGGAAATGGCTGTTATCTCCTTTCACCAAAGCCAATTAACGGACAAACGTAGCTGAGGGAGTGATTTCTGATAATTTAATTTATTTATAGAGTTTACCTTAATTAAATGTATTTAAAACGTGACCGTAAAAACAGCAACTGGTTGGTTAATTAGAGGCCACCTTCGAGAGGGAGAAAGGGGCTTGAGTCAGTGTTGGCGGGAAGTGCCGTGTTTGCTGGTAGGCTAGGCTATGAGGGTCAATAATCAAAAAGTCATCAAGGATATGGCATACAAAATAAGATGGGACTTTTGTTTACGGTTATCAACTCTACAACATACCATACACGTGTATAAAATTGAACCGGAGAACTTTTGAACCATTGCAAAGCGGAAAGCTAAGTGGGAATAATACTTGCAATATTGAACTAAAAAAACTGTTCATGATCTAAAAAGTCAATTAGATATCGGTTTGGACAATAGTCCTGTAAGGGAGGATAATCCTTAGAAAGAGTTGTCCGATAACAATCTACAAGGATTACAAGCTTTGGCGTCCTTTCACATTGAGTGATTGACACTTTTAGTAATATGTCCTGCTTTGTGTAAGATTAGAGACCTTTAGATTCTAGGACGAGTAGGACTACGAGTACGAGATTTAATTTAAAGCTTTTTCGCGTTTGCTCACATAATAGACACCCCGGAAAGCTTTATTATACATCTTTTTCGCTACAAGAAATTAGCACTGTTATCTTGATTGAAGGAGGTTAAGCTATCTCCTAGCTGCAAAATATTAACACCTATAACACTTAATAACTTGTGTCCGCTAACGCGACATTCTCGCTAAAACTCGTAGTAAAATGACGACGACTATCATGTTTTCCCGCCACAATGACGCTGGCTCACTCGCTCGCACTACTCATTATTGAGAAAACATCGTACTCGCACTCGTCTTAGAATCTAAAGGTCCCTATTAATGTTGTTACTGCGAAGAAAGAAACTGATATTGAGAGTACTACTTCCTGACAGGAACAATGAAAACGTTAAAATAGCCATCCTCGCCCTTCCAATTCAACCAAGTCAATAATGCGAATATTGCACCAGAGATCTGATAATTGCAGCGTCTATGGGTGAATTATTGCGTGTATGTTGTCTATGTTGTCATTGAACTGTTTTGCACCCATGTATACTGTGTCCATACTGTGTCTAATATTAAAAAACTAAAACCCTTCAATTCGGTTATACCAGTCGTAACATAAAGATAGAACCTGGCGCAACGTTAAAGTACCTACAAATGACGTTATTGGTGTTAATGCATTCCACCAAAAGTTAATTCAATCAAAAAACAGGTTATTTGAGTTCCTACTATACTGCTACTAATATGTTTAGGTTTAGACTTATCAGATAGAGTGTTTTTACATAACGTCACGGCGGCCATATTGGTGTCCCAAAACAAGGAAACGGTGGCAATGTTGGTATCCCAAACCGTTCCTGTGGGGTTGAACTCTTTTCTTATGCAAACACTTTCTTTTGTTCTAATAAATTTGCATAGATGATGGCCACGTGAGTGAAAACGCGCCCATAAATTTAAGAAATGGTAAACGTGCAGCGTGCAGCAATCGAGCTATGGATACAAAAAGAAGTTATCGTCACACTAAAAAGAACATTTTTTGCTACCCGCCAGAGAAAAAAAATCATTGCAACAAACAGCATTTTGGCACGAGGTAAAAGTAGCATGTTGCCCACCTACCCCCTTTTTACACGGTAATTTAGTTTAGTGGCAAAATGCAACGCCCGTTCCAAAAAAAAAAGCCAGTTAAAAAGTAATATACAGTCCTGCCGATGTAAGAATTTCATTCTCAAACAAGCGTCAGGTGTGGATCCGCCACTCCTGTGTGTGTGATATGTCAGTACATGTGCCCCATGGAATAAAAGGTGCTATGTATTTCTTTTACGATGTGTTGCACTAGTTGTCGTCGATTAGTGCCAAACGATCCTGCTAGCACAACCTTTCTGACTTGCACGATTTTGGTGTCTCGAGAAAAAAATCTGCATGACTTGAGTATGGTCTTAATTGAGAATATTTTTTCTTCTCCTGGGATACACTTTTTGAACCCAGGCCCAAAGGTCCTACGCTTGGTAAAGAGGACTCAGTTGTGACCAGGAATTTATCAAAAAGTGGACACGATTGACTAGTGCGGACGTTTGGGCATCGGTGACTTCTAAGGCTAAGCAGAACCTGCCTCGTTCTCAGTCGTCCTCGGCGATTTCGGATGTGACGTCACCTGTCAAGCTTGTCGGAAAAATTTGCGCTATCGCACTCGGTTCCAAGCCTCCTCTGGTAACTCGGATAGCGCGAACTGACGTGGGTATGAGGCTGAGGCAGAGCGTCTTTTTTTCCTCAGTGAACAAGACAAAAGGAGGCTCTGCTCGCAGGGTCAAGGATGCTAAGGTTTTTCGCGACTTTAGCTCGTACCCAGGGAGTTTTTTCTACACGATATACTACATTAAGGCTAAAAACTACAACATAAAGCAACTATTGATCATTCTACTGAAAGATACCAAATCCTATGGAGGCAGAAAAGAGCGGTACTCTACAGTTGGGTAGCCTTTGTACTTCGCCTTAAAATTCTACTCGAGTATTTCTACTAAGATTTCCTACTCAGTTTAGGCTAATTTTTGAACCAGCTTTGTTAGTGTTGTTTAGTAAAATCCAACTGATGATCTATTATCAATGCTTCGTTCTGATTGGTTGAGCTACTACTACGCTATAAGTTACAGCCCACTAATAGCTAAAAGCGCCGGCTTTTTGGCAGCAAAAAAGGACGAAAGTCTAGTTTTAACCAGCCAAGGTTGTTTAAGTTTGTCTTGATATTATTGACCAACTAGTTGGTTTTTACTAAAACAATTATTCCTCTCGCCCTCATGGCCTCTGAGTCAATAGCCTGTTCGACCTTCGGCTTCATGGGCTATTGGTAGTCTTTACACTAGAGCCTAAATAAGCTAAGAAATATTTCAAGACAAGCAAATTTTACTTACTTCAAGTAAAATAAAGCTTCACACACAACCGATTATTTTTTACTTCAGGTTAACTTAAGGCTATTTTCCCCACGCAACATAGTTAAGATCACCTTTCTCAAAGCTCAAGAGACCGCAAGTCAGTTAAGTCGGTTTTAAGGATGGTTTTCAAGTCGCTTGCAACTTTCTTGAATCGTTTCAACTTTCTGACTTTAATGAGATGTAAAGTAAAGTTACTTGAGATTTTAATTAGGCCTTCACACAAGAATTTTTGGTTAAGTAAAACTTAGCAGCTCTTAAGTCTTACTTAACAGCCTAGTGTAAAGACAACCATTGACTCAGAGCCCATTCGGGATCGAGGAATAATTGGTTGTCTTTTCGATCTGCATAATACTTTAGATCATTCTCAGCCTCGTCCAACAATTGCTAAATGTTTTTAAGAACAGGTGCCGTTCAGTAGTCATAACTTAGCGGGTAATTGCTATATACAAGGATAAATAAGCTTTTCCACTCCTAATAAGAAACGATGGAAGCACGTAGCAAAGGTAATTAAGCTAACTTTTAATTCAGTATTAACCAATAAATAAACAGGCTTGTGCAGGCAATTGGTTTTTAGAAACGAAAGCAAAAGTTGCATTGAAATTCTACCGCTCTTCATGACATAACGGTCAACCCTTTAACTGAACAGCTGCTGAGTAAAATGTACTTTTATATCATGATGGTAGACTTTAGACTTCCCGTTTTTTAAGCATATATTTGACAGTTCTTTCACCAACTTCGATAGAGCAAGAAGAGGAAAAACGCAGGATTAGAATTCACAAAGCCACTTTCCAGGTATTTGCAAAATCGGTAAAAAACTGTTTCTTTTTATTTGAATACCTAAGTCGTGCGAAAAAAAAAAGATAATTATGATAATAAAGTTGGATGCATGAAGCGGAAGGTTACGGAAGGGATCGATGTTTAAAACGGAGTCATCCATGAGGAAAAAGCAAAAAATAATATTCCACCTCGACAAAAGCTATGTGACATAAAAAGGAGTATTGAATCAAAGACCAAAACAATAAACCAAGCAATGTAGAGGAACTTCAAGTTCTATGTCACTCGAAAATAAAATTCATATCTTCGCGCCACCGTGTAATATCCTCTGTATATTACAACAAAAAGACTCGAAAAACGTAAATATCGATAACCGATGCTATATAAGATCTTTATGATTAAAAAATGTCTCAAAATCCTCTTTTTTTGACTGTAGGAAGCAATGGACTTTATCCACAGGGAAGAAGGCCGAGCCGAGATCGCCGTAACAACAGTGCAATCGTTACTCGTTATTGTAAATATCACTGGAAACTCTTTTGTTTGTCTCATCATAATAAAGAACAAAGACATGAGGTAAGTGCCGGTATACCTATACTGTCCGCAACATTTACACGTTTTTTTACAAGAAAAATAGCCCGTAAACTTCTCACTCAAGAGCATTATAAGAGCAACAAAAGCAAAAAGTGAAAAGACAAAGTAAATATTGTTTTCCACGTTTTAGGATGCATTTCCTAATTAACCTTGAATATGGGGGTCGAACTAATGGGCTTGCAGGTTAAAATTGCATAATCTTCCCTCAAGAAGTTTTTGGCGCGCGATCCGCAAGTCACCCACAGCTCATCAGTGTTCCTTTTTTGATCTTTATACAGTTGACTCTAGATAACTCGAACCCTCCCTAACTTGCGCGAGCCTAGCGCAAACTCGAACCATAGTCGATTTCCTCTCGATGTATGGATTCATACTTCAACTGTAATATTACCCTCGGTTACCCGAACCCTCGATAACTCGAACCTCCCGCTAACTCGAAGTAATTTTTGTTTTCCTTCAAGTCACCTCTACATAATTTTACCCTCGATAACTCTAGCCACGTTTTAAGCCCGTGAGAAGGCGGAAAATAAAAATAGTGTACTGAAGTCCGAAACATTGAATTTATTTCAAAACAATTATGTCAATTCTTTGTCTTCACATTTTTGTCACTCCACTGGTTAATTCAAATTCAGTGTCTATCCATGTATCTTAATCAAGCTTTGCTGCTTAATTCCTTTTTCAAAATATCAATCTAATAATAATAATAATAATAATAATGGTGTATTAACAGTGTATCCACCTAGTGGCTCTTCGCCTGTTAAAAACTACAATATAAAAAACGAAAAACTATAATATACTACAAAAAAAATTGAATTGAAATCTACAATACAAAAAGCAAAAATATCGGACTATAAAAGGATATTGTATAAAAATAAAAATGTTATAAAGATTATAGTAATAGTAATACAACCCTATATACAATTTACAAACTATTTACAAATGTTATTTAATAGATAGGCATTAACTTCCCTACAATATAAATTTGAAATCGCTACAGTTTCTAATATTTGCCGGAAGGACATTAAATAACTTGGCAGCAGAGTCTTGAAAAAGTGCCCCTCTCCATTGGTATAGTAACTGCTTCGAGCCCCCGAGTCACTCGAACTTTTCTCAATTTCCCTAGAGGGTTCGAGTTATCGGGAGTCGACTGTTTTTAGAAATATTTAGTCTAATCCATATCAAATATTCCGATTTTGGAAAGTTTGTATTAGAACTCCTATATGAGAATGCGCACCCGCATATCGCGCTCGCTCACAGATTATCGAGCTCAAGAGGGGCTTCTCGCAGTCTACATATTATCAGTACACCGTGGTCCTCTTTCTTCTACCGTCCTCTAGCCTAAACTCACTATTATCATGTTTCTTTAAATACCCTTTTCCGAGGGGAACTAACTAAGACAGCTTTTCTGGTTTCCCCAAGGACATCAATAAACTATCTTCTTATGAACCTAGCCATCGCAGACATGACTGTGGCCACATTTTTACTACCAAGATATGTTTTTGTGCACACTTTCACTCATCCTGATGGAGTTGCTGGAAACGTGCTCTGCAGACTGCTGACCGGAGGAAATGTTGCCTGGATTGGAGGTGGCACATCAGTTTTTAGACTTGTTGCCGTAGCAACCGAACGCTACTTTGCTGCACTTCATCCCTTTGAAAAAAAGGGGAAGTTTAGTGCTCGTAGAATAAAGGTATGCTTATCTCTTTTGTATTGAATTGCGAGTACACCATGTAAAACGAATGAACTCTTTCTTCTGGAGTTAGCGTAAGAGGTTCATTGACTTTGTCTACAGTTGATACCTTTTGCCTCATCATAGCACACAGCCTTGATAACCAAAACACTCTTTACACAAAGATAAAAGTTAGTTTTCATAACATTTAGAAGTTTCTCTTGGTATCGTGACTAGCAGATATACTATGACAGGAAAGTGAGATATGTCCAGAAATGCACGCATTGGCGAAAATGACAGAAATGGCGCTTAATTGCCAAAATCGCCAAACTGTAAACAGAAATTCAAATGAGATGGCAAAGGGACCCTTTGGAAAGTGCCAATTTCGGCGAAAATGGCGTATTTGGCGAAAATGGCAGAAATGGCAATTAATCGTCAAAATCGCCAAACTATAAACAAAAATTCAAATGAGATGGCAAAGGGGCCCTTTGGAAAGTGGTGATTTCGGCGAGAATGGCGTATTTGGCGAAAATGGCAGAAATGGCGCTTAATCGCCAAAATCGCCAAACTGTAAACAAAAATTCAAATGAGATGGCAAAGGGGACGAATGGAAAGTGGCGATTTCGACGAAAATGGCGTATTTGGCGAAAATGGCAGAAATGGCAATTAATTGCCAAAATCGCCAAACTATAAACAAAAATTGAAATGAGATGGCAAAGGGGCCCTTTGGAAAGTGGCGATTTCGGCGAAAATGGTGTATTTGGCGAAAATGGCAGAAATGGCAATTAATCGCCAAAATCGCCAAACTGTAAACAAAAATTCAAATGAGATGGCAAAGGGGCCCTTTGGAAAGTGGCGATTCGGCGAAAATGGCGTATTTGGCAAAAATGGCAGAAATGGTAATTAATCACCAAAATCGCCAAACTGTAAACAAAAATTCAAATGAGATGGCAAAGGGGCCCTTTGGAAAGTGGCGATTTTGGCGAAAATGGCGTATTTGGCGAAAATGGCAGAAATGGCGATTAATCGCCAAACACGCCAAACTGTAATAAAAAAATTCAAACACGATGGCAAAGGGGCCCTTTGGAAAGCGGCAATATTGGCGAAAATGGCGTATTTGGCGAAAATGGCGGAAATGGCGATTAATCGCCGAAATCACCAAATTATAGACAAAAATGCAAATGAGATGGCAAAGGGGCCCTTTGGAAAGTGACGATTTTGGCGAAAATGGTGTGCACTAATTCTGTATCTTTTCATCAACCACAAATAAAAAAAAAATATAGAGTGCATGTTGGCCTCGTTCTTAAAACGTGTTTCGGCAGAAATGGCAATTACTCGATGAAATACCTAATTTGTCAAGACAAATTGAAATGACATAGCAAAGGGTCCCTTTTGAAATGGCTATTAATTGCCAAATAGTTAACCAATAGTATGATTGTATACTAATAATGACAACGCTACTGTAACTTAAGTGTCATTAATCTGTTTTTAATGCTTTTACCTTTAATTGATAACCTCTTGTGATTTGAAATTCGTCCCAGACAAGAGTGTTTGGTCGGGAATTACCACTTATAACTAATTTCTTGCTCAATTCAAATCGAATGGCCAACGAGTTGTATTCGATTATCAGTAAACGGTAATCTTCGTAAAGTTCATGGTAACTTTCTTACCAAAAAATCCAAGATAGGTATCCTTAATTTTCCAGGCTTGTAGGCATTGTTTGAATAGCGACAGTTCAACATTATATGTTATGAGGAATCCAGGTTGGTTCTATCCTACGTTCTTGGCTACGCATTCAGATAATTAGATGGTCCGTATTGCCTTGTATATCCATCCTGTTTGTTATAATGGTAATGGCGTTCAATCGTAAAAGTATATGTAAACGAGCTGGTTCATTGCAGTTTCACAGAACATGAACGTGTAAGGTTTAGTAGTTGTTATATAGACGCGGCGGCCATGTTAAAATAGTCGATTTGGATAACTACTCTATGTAAGTAGAAACGATTAGTGTCATTCCCAGCCGACTTTGGTGGTCACTCTATGTAAGCAAAACGATTAATGTCGTTCACAGGGACTCTCACGCAATTGTTAAAATAGAAGGTAAAAAGGCCGGGTGACGTGTTTCAACGAGCATTAGCATTAGCAATTTAATGGAACACATATTGTACTGAGAATTGGTTTGGTGGTCTCAGCGCAAAAAAGCAATACATTTTCTAAATTTCTGGCCCCACCTCATAAAGCAATAATGGGACACATTTTTTAAGAACGAGACAAACATATACACTCTCTTTTTATATATCTAGTTGATGAAAAGATACAGAATTAGTTTGAATGGGATATGTTTTATGAAAGAGACAAACAAGTTATTACTTTGATGTTTATGTTCAATAAATGCGGTGAAGTATCGGGCACAAGTGACATTTCGTGCAGGTTTACATAAAGCGGAAATAAGCGAATTCACACATTTCAAAATGGCGCATGCAAGCTGCTGGACATTGCTTTCGTTACTTTTAGGGGACCGTTTCTCTAAAGAGCAAAACAAGTAAGTGCGAGAAGAAAGTGAAGAGTTTAAAACGACGGAAGAAGATAATGTGTATAGTGGAGAACCAAAAAAGAATGAAGGGCACACACTGGTTATCGTGAAAGCATCTTTTAGCCAGGAACCATGCGTTTCGCAATCGCTTTTGAGTTAAGGCTGCCTCACAATTTAATGGAACCAGTGTGAAGAGAATTGTAACCAGTGAGGATTGTTAAGGTCTACATCGAACCTCAAAAGTTACAGTGTCCATGGCAAGGAATTATTATGATTTCAAGGACTTGGTAGTTCTCTCCTCGAGTAATTAGTGGACTTGTAAGTCTTTGAAAGGAATGAACCATACAAAAGCAAATGATGCTAGTGTGATATTTCAGCGCATCACATCACTTTTGGTAAGTCAAGTGACATCGAAAGTAAGGAAATGTTTACTTAACCTGTGAAGTACATGGCACAAATACATATTAGCTTAACTGAAACGACTTCCATTTGTTGTTTTCAGATACCGTATATTTGATTCAGTTGTATTTGATAAAATAATGTTGTTTGACAGTTAGGTAAAGCTGTTTTGTCATATATTTGATTCAGTTGTATTTGATAAATGTTGCCTCACAGTTACTGGGGCCTCAGGCGGTGTGCGCACTACGACTGCGATGCATTGTGGATTCAAAATTTTCAAGATGGCAGCGAAGGTGGAGAAATTTCGCAGGTTATATGCTTTATTTTTCAATAGATACAGTTCTTACCTTAGGTAGTTTTTCTCGATTTCACAAGCTAATATTTGTTTAGATTTTTTCTGTGAAGAAAAACAAATCAATATTCTTCATTTCAATCTAAAACGTGGAGCCCGAAGATTCCTCCTGTAAGAGCATGAAATTTGAACCCGGTTTTTAAGAGGCTATAATTTCCATTATATTGCCCGTCGAAAGTAGAAGATAGTTGTAAGTGTTTCTACAAACCTTGTTCTACTCTAATTTTTTATCGCTCCCCAACGCGCCCCACGTTTTGTGATACTTTTTCCGAATTGAAACCGGCATGTTTTCATGGGAAAATGTAGCCTCGCGAAGACCAATGTGACATGTTACTTGAAGTGTTACTGTTGTAATCACATGCTGATCACAAAATAGCGGGGCAGCGGCGACTGGTTCCTCCAAACAATAGCATTAGGTGAGCATAAAATGTTCGAAACTGGTATATAAATAGGCTGATGAGTACTCTGATGTAGGAATGTCTGTTTTTGTAATAGGACTAAAAAGCATAATAAAATTGCAGTCATACATGTGACTCTCTTTATGCAGGTATAAAATCAGTAGGATTAGAATTACAGGTATTAAATAAAAAGATAAGTTTGATTATACAGTTAAGCCCTGTGCATTTTGAAACCAACAATCTACTTCCAAGATTGGTGTGTGTTGTTGTGTGGATGTTATGACTTTGTCAGTTTCTTGCCTAGTCCCTGTTTTATTCAGTGGTGATTAGCCTCCATAGCAGGCATTTAAAAGGAAAGGGAGAGGGGTTTTGGGCACAAGAGAAATGCGAAGAGTGCACGAGGAAGGAGGGAGTGATTTCAACATTCACCTGGCTGATGTATATAATGCAAAAAACAATTAGTCTCCTGTATGGCAGGCATTTCCCTCCCTCCTTCCCTCACATTTCTCTTGCACCAAGACCCACTTTCCCTTTTCTTTGAAATGCCTGCCACACAGGCTAAGTGATGTCATTCAATCTGTTTACCCGTTTACACTGTTTAATATATATCAAACAATTTGCATATTTTGGTGGCTTTAGTTAAAATATAAATTGCTTGATCATTGAATGTGCTTTTGCTATTGGTAAACCGAGGCTGAAAAAATGGTGACAGGGAAAGGAAATAGAAAAAGTGGAACAATGGGGCAGTAAAATCATGAGACTAAGAACCTGAATTAACTAAGTAAGCCTAAACAGATTCTTATATAAATAGTAGTTAGCACAAGTTTAGGCTATTTAGGTTTTTAAAATTTCTGAAGTAAAAATGTAGCTAAGAGTATTAATTTGTGTTTCACCTTAGTCCTCATATTAAGTCTGCATACCAAATTAGAAGTTATGTGAGAATGGACATAAAAAGAGGAATGTATTTAAATTTAAACATTGGCATTTACATTACAGTTGGAGTGATAAGACAGCTTTGTCTCCAAAGAAGATTCTAAATGTTGATTTATCTCTGCTTAAGTGTACAGAATTTTTTCATAGATTTCAAAAATAAGGACCTGTTTCAAATTTTAGGCTAAACAGGTTTTTATATAGAGGTGGCTCATCTGGCATAATTTTATTTTAGCTGAACAGGTTCTTGAAATTCAGGTTCTAAGTCAGGGGGTTTTATTGTACCACTAGGATCCACATCTGCAATAACTGGTAACCCAAAAGCCCTGTTTACGGACAACCGCTTCATACAGACACCTGATCAAGGCTGTGCTCTAGCAGAGCCCTGTGGTCCCTGGCACCTAACTTTTGCTTTTGGGTGACTAGAAAATCTCAGACTTTTCATACAAACCATATGCTGGGCAGCCTAGATTTTACAGGTTCAGAGAACTAGGCTCCTTTCAGTATTCCTTAGAGCACAGCCTTGCTCATCATTACAGATAGCTTGCTTTGTTCCCTGGAAAAAAGCCCTTAAATTTCCTCTAAATGAAGATGGTTAATTTCTACAGTCCCCTCAGTGTCTGTATAACAGAGTTGACTGTGAGTATGATGAGACCTATGACACCATATTTAAATTATAAAATTGGGGTGAGGAGAAAGGAAAGGGGTCTCAAGCTATGTTGGCCCAGCCCTGATTACAGGAGATTTGTAAACATGTACGAATTTCACATTTTGAAGAGTTTTTATAATCCAAAAAAATATGTGATAACATGTGTTTATACATACTGACACAATCATTAAACAAATATTGGCTGCAGCTTTTAAAATCTATTGACTGCACCAGGCTTTGTAATCACAAATATGCCATTTTCAGTTTCAATCCAGTTATAAGACATTCTATGACTCATACCAATGGAAAAATATGGCAAATAAAGATGCTCAATATTATATTATCTATAAAGAGGACACAAGTTCACTGTACACAAATACTCTCTACTTTATTTACTTGTCTTCATGTGATGATAAATACAGATGTTAAGCAAAACGAAATGCCGACTTGGCGCCAACAGAGAAACAAGTCCTCGAAACGAAGACCCCCTCAACTTCGATTCTCTTATTACAGCTAGCAACTGAACGTCTTGCAATGCTGAATGACAAAACAAAATAAGCTCACTGTGTTTAAATACCGTTGCCGGGTATTCTGAAGAAGCTCCTAGTATTTTACGAGTATATCACAGCTATGCACATCAGTACCTCTTAGCACTAGTTGCACTGATTTCACGGTGAATTCAAAAATTTTCGGCGAACCGCGGGTCTTACCTCCAGTGCTTTTCATGATTGAAGCATTGAACAAAGCGTTTCTGTGCCGACTTTTCTCGGTCAGTTGCAAACAGGATGCAAGTGATTACGAACAAAATACACCAGAATACACTTATCAACGGAATGAGACTGTTTTTTCCCTGAGAATTGGACAGACTTTCTTTTTCAAGGGCTTCCGGAGGACATTCAAAGCAAAATCGTATATATCTACGGCGTAATTAACGAATATTCACTCCGCAGTCGAGATGTTCACTCCACGCCATCGTGACACAAATGATCAGATTTTGAATACCGCCCATGATGCTTTGCGATCGTTGTGCGCACACCGCCTGCTGGGGCCTCTTATTAGGCAAGTAATTTGAACTTTTTTTTAGTACTGTTGCCTCACAGTTATAAGGACCTCTTTAGTTATGTACTTTGAAGGGGCCACTTTTGGCATCCAATTTGAATATTTTGCCACATATCGCCAGCCCTCTGGCGATTTTTGCCAAAATCGCCAATCTCGCCAAAATCGCCATTTTCGCCAAAATTGCCAGCTTCCAAGGGGCCACTTTTGGCATCCAATTCAAATCGCCAGAGGCTGGTGATTTTTCGCCAGTTTCGCCATTGCATGCATGACGATTTTTGCCAAAATCGCCATTTTCGCCAAAATCGCCAGCCTCCAAGGGGCCACTTTTGGCATCCAATTCAAATCGCCAACGGCTGGCAATTTTTCGCCAGTTTCGCCATTTTCGCCATTACATGCATTTCTGGACATAAGTGAGGAAAGTGGAATGAAGATTGCAATACTTTCAATGCATAATAATCCACATGACTGAGCGAGGCAAGAACTCATTTCCTGGCCGATGGAAAGCTCCTGGTAAAAATTGTGCGGCGGCTGCAAAAACGTAGTGTAGAAAACAGAGAAAAGTTAGATGAAACGCAAAATTTGAAAGTTGGTGTTACCGGGTATTACTTATACTGATATAAACGGGCATCGCAAGGCAAAGAAACGCGTGGCTGGGGCAAACCTTACCTTGGGGAAGCAAAAGTGCTGATTAAAATTTGTAAACTGGTACAACATGTCATGAAACATTGTAATTTTGTATACATATTTCAGATGACCATCGCTTGCTCTTGGATCTTTGGGATCGTCATCACTTTTCCAATGTTCCTAGCAAGGAACTTTGAGAAGGAACTTGATTGGTGCGTTTATACTTGGTCTGAAGAATGGATGGGTAAAGCCTATAGCATGGTTTGGTTTCTGTTTACAGGATTTTTCCCCGTTACTTTCATGATCGCTCTATACTCCCAAGTCGTGTACACTATGTGGTTCACACGTTCAAAGCCAAGAGGACGTCATCATTGTGTGCAACAGGTTCGAAACTAAAATAAAAACAAAATGCTATATACCAATTATTTATTCCTGCAAGAAAAAGTTCTCTTTAATTTTGGCCATGCAAAAATTCCTTTATTGATCAATCTTGTCCGGTCAAGATAGCTGGATATTGGCCACGGTCTTTTATGAGTTTTTAGGGACCTTAAGATACTCTGGACACGGCCGAGGAGGATGTCAACCGGAAGTGAAATGTTCAATTCTTGGAACTAATTACCGTATTTATTCGAATTAGCGCCCACCTCGAATAAGCGCCCATCCTAAAGGCAGAAAAAGTTCATAAGCGCCCACCCCACCCCACCTCCTCCTATTCCCAGTAAAACTCAAATAAGCGTCCACTCCCACCCCAACCCCCTTCCTCTCCCAACCCTCAAAAAATTGAATAAGTGCTAATAAGAGACTTCCCCGAAGACAGAGTTTTCTTCAGAGTATTTTGCAGAAACCTACAACCCTGGTCAAAACGTCTAGGGACACCTGAGGAAATTAGGCACGAAGACGCACTTTGCTTAATTAACTCATATTCTACCTCTTAAAAAAGCTTTGCGATGTTGTTATAAGAGGCTATTTCTGCTGTCCCCCTCTCCCCCAAGCAGTGTTGATTGTGTTGAATTAAAACTTGAATGCATAACGTCAACATTGATTGTGTTGAATTAAAACTTGAATGCATAACGTCAACATTGATTGTGTTGAATTAAAACTTGAATGCATAACGTCAACATTGATTGTGTTGAATTAAAACTTGAATGCATAACATCAACATTGATTGTGTTGAATTAAAACTTGAATGCATAACGTCAACATTGATTGTGTTGAATTAAAACTTGAATGCATAACGTCAACATTGATTGTGTTGATTTAAAACTTGAATGCATAACGTCAACATTGATTGTGTTGAATTAAAACTTGAATGCATAACGTCAACATTGATTGTTTTGAATTAAAACTTGAATGCATAACATCAACATTGATTGTGTTGAATTAAAACTTGAATGCATAACGTCAACATTGATTGTGTTGAATTAAAACTTGAATGCATAACGTCAACATTGATTGTGTTGAATTAAAACTTGAATGCATAACGTCAACATTGATTGTGTTGAATTAAAACTTGAATGCATAACGTCAACATTGATTGTGTTGAATTAAAACTTGAATGCATAACGTCAACATTGATTGTGTTGAATTAATACTTGAATGCATAACGTCAACATTGATTGTGTTGAATTAAAACTTGAATGCATAACGTCAACATTGATTGTGTTGAATTAAAACTTGAATGCATAACGTCAACATTGATTGTGTTGAATTAAAACTTGAATGCATAACGTCAACATTGATTGTGTTGAATTAAAACTTGAATGCATAACGTCAACATTGATTGTGTTGAATTAAAACTTGAATGCATAACGTCAACATTGATTGTGTTGAATTAAAACTTGAATGCATAACATCAACATTGATTGTGTTGAATTAAAACTTGAATGCATAACATCAACATTGCACCGACGGGGAAGGGGGGAGGGAAGATGCCTCAATTTGACAAGCTATTGCGTTAGTCAGGGGCACCCAACGACAATTTTCGGAAAATATCTGTTCGGAAGACCATTTGAGATCTAGAATTTGCGGAAAATTTGTTGTAAACTTTCTTGCTTGCCTGCCTCTCCTAGGATTTTCGAACATCTAAAAAATGGTCTAATTGCCTATTTTTAACGGATTTTTACCCTAAAAAGGTCACCTAGAATTTTCGGGAGCCTTTCTTCTGGCTGGAATTTTCGAAAAGGTAAATTTTGATCCCTATAATTTTCGGATCGATAGACTTTCAGCTAGGAAATCCGAACAGATGAAAAATTTTTAGGGGATAAAAATATGCCTATATCTACCGTTTAAACACTAAAATACGTGTAACAATGCTATGTTTAAGTGGTTTTGAACGATATTCTCGTTTGGTGCCCCTGGTTAGTGTCCCAAGAGTTTTGACCAGGGTTGTAGCTTTGTTACATCTTCGCGTTTTGTTATTACCATTTATTGTTTTGTTGCATCATGATAAACATGCTACACTTGCTTAAATGGCAAAAAGTGTAATAAGCGCCCAGCCTCGAATAAGCGCCCACCTCGAATAAGCGCCCACTCTCAAGGTCCAAAAATTTAATAAGCGCCCAGGGCGGTTAATAGAATAAATACGGTAGCATAATGCCTAGTTTGGCCGCCTTCTTAAACTGTGAGTTGGTTTCTTGTTTTCAGTGCAGAAATTGCTTTTTTAATGTGGTGTTTCCTCAAGATTGACTCTTATATTTTTGCTATCAAGCCTTTTGGGTTCAGTGTTTTGGCGGCAAATGAGAATGAAAGCGCAGAGTCTTTCGACACAAATGTAACGCTATAACTGCTTATTTTTAAGGGGACGACGTTCTTGATTTAGGATAGTATTTGAAAAATTTAAGAGACGAGAAGAACAAAAATTGTTGGAAAACAAAAATCTAGGCTTGTAATAAACTCGGCGAAAACTGAGATCTTGAACAAGACGCCATCATGGTCCATTTATTAACTTTTAGAATTTCATTTTGTTCACTTTCAGTTCAGCGATGAAGATCAAAATGATCAAAAGCACGGGGTTGGCCCCGTGATGGGCAAATGCCCGACCCCCGGGCCACGCAAAATTTGCTAATGTCGGGACTGACATGGTAGGCAAATGTTCCGCAGGGGCCCGGGGAAGAGGGCTGGGCGCAGCTGGATTTGTCTGATGCATAATCAAGCAAAAAAGAACTTGGCCAATATCCAACCATTTTGACCTCCCGCTTGGTCAATAACGCATGTGTGTAGGTTTACGTCACTACAGTCATTTAGTATATAAGTGATTTACCTACACTCCTAGCTGCTGGTCCCGTATACTCACCCGCACCAGGGTTTATTCTGTTCCACAAACAACAAGTTGAAATTTTCAATTTTTGTTTTCAGGGTGTACTGAAAGTACGCAAGCGGGTCACGTTGACGGTCATAACAGTCAGTATCATATTTGGAGTAACCTGGCTTACAGACACGTTTAACTGGGTCCTCTACTATTATAAGCCTTCCTTCAATCAGTTGACATACGCAGCAACTTCCATTTTGATCCTGTTCAATTCTGCTATCAATCCTATTTTGTATGCTTTGATAAATCAGCGATACAAAGAGAAAATCAAAGGAATATTAAGTTGCAAGTGCCGTCCAGAACCAAACGGGATGTTTTCTGTTAAAAATCATGAGAAAGTGGAAATAGCCGTTATCTCCTTTCACCAAAGCCAATTAACGGACAAACGTAGCTGAAGGAGTGATTTCTGTTAATTTAATCTATTTAAAGAGTTTGTTTTAATATGTATTTAAAAAGTGGCCGTAACAATAGCAACTGGTTGGTTAATTAGAAGCCAACCTTTTACCTTTGAGATAGAGAAAAGGGCCTGAGTCAGTGTTGGCGGGAAGTGCCGTGTTTGCTGGCAGACTAGGCTGTGAGGGTCAATAGGGACCTTACGAAACCACGACGACGACGGCAAAGGGAACGTCAAAAAACAATAGGTTTAATGAGCAAAACAACAACTCTGCACGTGCATTCCACTTTTTGTACATTTCTTTGCCTTCACTGCACAACTACGACGTGAAATAGCCAAATTTTAAGTTTACTTGGGAACGGGAACGGCAAGGCGATAAATTCTACCATCTCTGTCCGAATTTGAGCGCGTTCCCCTCTCTTCAGCTCCAGCTAAAATCCCCTTCTTTTAAGTAACAGGGCGAATTATAGGATAAACGCAAAAAAGTTAAAATGATACGAAGTCTGTTTTTCAGCAACGTTTTCATGGACGTCGCCGTTGTCGGATCGTAAGATCTCTATTAATCGAGCCAAAAAGTCATCAAGAACATGGCATACAAAGTAAAATGGGACTTTTGTTTACAGTTATCAACTCTACAACATACCATACACGTGTATTAGATTGAACCGGAGAACGTTTTGAACCGTTGCAAAGCGGAAAGCTAAGTAGGAATAATACTTGAAATAGTAAACTAAAAGAAATGTTCATGATCTAAAAGGTCAATTAGATATCGGTTTGGACAATGAACAGCCTTATCCGGGGAGGAGAATCCTTGGAAAGAGTTGTCTGATAAAAATCTACAAGGATTACAAGCTTTGGCGTCCTTTCACATTGAGTGATTGACACTTTTATAATATGTCCTGCTTTGTGTAAGATTAGAGACCTTTAGATTCTAGGACGAGAACGACTACGAGTACGAGATTTCACTTAACGTTTTTTCGCGTATTCTTGAATAATAGACACCCCGGACAGCTTCACTGTACATTTTTTTTACCAAAAAAAATAGCGCGCACTGTTATCTTGATTATAGGAGGTTAAGCTATCTCCTCGCCGCAAAATATTAACACCTATAACACTTTATAACTTGTGTCCGCTAACACGACATTCTGGCTAAAACTCGCAGTAGAATGAAGACGACTATCATGTTTTGCCGCCAAGATGACGCTGGTTCACGAGAAAATCTCGTACTCGTACTCGCACTCGTCTTAGAATCTAAAGTTCCTTATTAATGTTGTTACTGAGAAGAAAGAAACTGATATTGAGAGTACTACTTCGTGACAGGAACAATTAAAACGTTGAAATAGCCATCCTCGCCCTTCCAATTCAACCAAGTCAATAATACAAATATTGCACCAGATATCTGATGATTGAAGCGTCTATGGGTGAATTATTGCGTGTATATTGTCTATGTTGTCATTGTACTGTTTTGCACCCATGTATACTGTGTCCATACTGTGTCTAATATTAAAAAACTAAAACCCTTCAATTCGGTTATACCAGTCGTAACATAAAGATAGAACCTGGCGCAACGTCACAGTGCCCACAAATGACGTTATTGGTGTTAATGCATTCCACAAAAAGTTAATTCAATCAAAAAACAGGTTAGTTCAGTTCCTACTATACTACTACTGATATGTTTAGGTTTAGACTTATCAGATAGAGTGTTTTTACGTAACGTCACGGCGGCCATATTGGTGTCCCAAAACAATGAAACGGTGGCAATGTTGGTGTCCCAAACCGTTCCTGTGGGGTTGAACTCTTTTCTTATGCAAACACTTTCTTTTGTTCTAATAAATTTGCATAGATGATGGCCGCGTGAGTGAAAACGCTCCATAAATTTAAAAAATGGTAAACGTGCAGCGTGCAGCGTGCAGCAATCGAGTTATGGATACAAAAAGAAGTTATCGTCACACTAAAAAGAACATTTTTTGCTACACGCCAGAGAAAAAAAATCATTGCAACAAACAGCATTTTGGCACGAGGTAAAAGTAGTATGTTGCCCACCGACTCCCTTTTTACACTGTAATTTAGTTTAGTAACAAAATACAACGCGCGTTTCATAAAAAAAAAAAGTTAAAAAGTAATATACAGTCCTGCCGATGTAAGAATTTCATTCTCAAACAAGCGTCAGGTGTGGATCCGCCACTCCTGTGTGTGTGATATGTCAGTACATGTGCTCCATGGAATAAAAGGTGCTATGTATTTCTTTTACGATGTGTTGCACTAGTTGTCGTCGATTAGTGCCAGACCATCCTACTGGCACAGCCTTTCTGAC
>OZ037780.1:22117335-22187335 GCA_964035525.1 Porites cylindrica
TTCTCAGCCTCGCCCTAAATATTTTTAAGAACAAGTGCCGTTCAGTAGTCATAACTTAGTGGGTGATTACTAAATACAAGGATAAATAAGCTTTTCCACTCCTAATAAGAAACGATGGAACCACTTTTTAGAAACGAAAGCAAAAATTACATTGAAATTCTACCGCTGTTCATGACATAACGGTCAACCCTTTTAACTGAACAGCTGCTGAGTAAAATGTTTATATCATGATGATAGACTTTAGACTTCCCGTTTTTTAGGCATATGTTTGACAGTTCTTCTACTATTTTCGATAGAGCAAGCAGAGGAAAAACGCAGGATTAGAATTCACAAAGCCACTTTCCAGGTATTTGCAAAATCGGTAAAAACTGTTTCTTTTTATTTGAATACCTAATTCGTTTGAAAAAAAGATTAATTACGATAATAAAGCTGGATGCATGAAGAGGAAGGTTAAGAAGGGATCGATGTGTAAAACGGAGTCGTCCATGAGGAAAAAGCAAAAAATAATATTCCACCTCGACAAAAGCTATGTGACATAAAAACGTTCATTTTAAGGAGCTATTGAGTCAAAGACCAAAACAATTAACCAAGCAATGTAGAGGAACTTCAAGTTCTATGTCACTCGAAAATAAAATTCATATCTTCGCGCCACCGTGTAATATCCTTTATATATTACAACAAAAAGACTCGAAAAAACGTAAATATCGATAACCTGATCCTATATAAGATCTTTATGAGTAAAAAATGTCTCAAAATCCTCTTTTTTTTAATTGTAGGAAGCAATGGACTTTATCTACAGGGAGCTAGGCCCAGCCGAGATCGCCGTAACAACAGTGCAATCGTTACTCGTTATTGTAAATATCACTGGAAACTCTTTTGTTTGTCTCACCATAGTAAAGAACAAAGACATGAGGTAAGTACCGGTATACCTATACGGTCCGCAACATTTACACGTTTTGTATAAGAAAAATAGCCCTCATTCCAGAGCATTATAAGAGCAACAAAAGCAAAAAGTGAAAAGACAAAGTAAATATTGTTTTCGACGTTTTAGGGTGCATTTCCTAATTAACCTTGAATATGGGGGTCGAACTAATGGGCTTGCAGTTTGAAATTGCATAATCTCCCCTCAAGAAGTTTTTGGCGCGCGATCCGCAAGTCACCCCCACAGCTCATCAGTGTTCCCCCATCTCTTTTAATCTTTATACAGTTGACTCTAGATAACTCGAACCCTCGCTAACTAGCGAGAACCTCGCGCAAACTCGAACCCTAGTCGATTTTCTCTCGATTTCTGGATTCATACTTCCACTGTAATATTACCCTCGGTTACCGTAAATGATCTAATAAACGCCCCCTCTCTGATGAACGCCTCCTATCTTATTAACGCCCTCCTAAGCTGACAAGTTTGTATTAAACGCCCCTCTCCAAAAAACGCCCCCTGTCTAATAAACGCCCCCCTTCCCTGAAAACCACACATAAACTGGAAACAGATGTACAATACAATCAATCAATTTATTTGCGTTCTTGCTTAATTACCACCGGTGTGCGAGTTGCGTTTTGTTCAATTTCCAGTTCAAAGTGAGGATAGCGTTCTTTAATTTTCTTGATCCCATTTCAAGCAATAACTAACTCAGACATAGAAGAAGCCGGCGATGAAAATACCATGGTGCTCGACGAGGACTCGGATGTTGACATTGAGCTATAAGAACTACCAGTACGGTACCCTTTTCCGCCACTTTGTATGTACCATATACCGTTATGGATTTGTAGACGGTTTAGACTTATCAGCGGACCGACTTGATAGTCTGCTAAAGCTCTGTCATTTAGATTATTATAATACCGTATTTAGGTTACCATGTTACAGTTATTAGAATAAACGCCTCTCTCTTTTAAACGCCTCCCCCCCCCCCCCCCCCCCCACTCCTTGGACCCTTGAAATTTAATAAACGCCCGCCCTCTCGCTAACTCCAAGTAATTTTTGTTTTCCTTCAAGTCACTTCTACATAATTTTACCCTCGATAACTCTAACCACGTTTTAAGCCCGTGACAAGTCGGAAAATAAATTAGACAGTGTACTGAAGTCCGAAGCATTGAATTTATTTCAAAACAATCGTGTCAATTCTTTGTCTTTACATTTTTGTCATTCCACTGGTAAATTCAAATTCAGTGTCTGTCCCTGTATCTTAATCAAGCTTTGTTGCCTAATTACTTTTTCAAAATATCAGTCTATATCTCTTGCTTCCCTGAAGAGAAGTTAGCATGATATTTGAATTCCCTCCACATCCATTTGCTTATGTGCTTGTGTCGGGCTATCTACTCCGAACACCCGAGTAACAAGAACTTTTTTTCGATTTCCCTCGAGGGTTCGAGTTATCGGGAGTGGATATCAAATATTCCGATTTCGGAAAGTTCGTATTAAAACTCCTATATCAGAATGCGCACTCGCATATCGCGCTTGCTCACGGATTATCGAGCTCAAGAGTGGCTGTTCGCAGTCTATATATGATCAGGACACCGTGGTCCTCTTTCTTCTGCCGTCCTCTTGCCTAAACTCCCTATCATCAAGTTTCTTTAAATACCCTTTTCCGAGGGGAACTAACTAAGACAATTTTCTGGTTTCCCTAAGGACATCAATAAACTATCTTCTTATGAACCTCGCCATAGCAGACATGACTGTGGCCACATTTTTAGCGCCTCGGTATATTTTTATCCACACCTTCATTCACCCTGATGGAGTTGCTGGGAATATTCTCTGCCGGCTACTAACAGGAGGAAACTTCGCCTGGGTCGGAGCTTGCGCATCAGTATTTACCCTTGTCACCATAGCAACTGAACGCTATTTTGCTGTGATGTATCCTTTTGAAAACAAAGGAAAGCTTAGCAGTCGTAAACTTAAGGTGAGGAAATACAATGCGGTTAAAGGCGAGTGATTTTATTTCAATTTAATTTTTACACTCATACAAAAATATCAATACCGGAGGGAATTTTGCCTGGATTGGTGGTGGCACATCAGTTTTACACTTGTTGCCGTTGCAACTGAACGCTACTTTGCTGCACTTCATCCCTTTGATAAAAAGGGGAAGTTTAGTGCTCGTAGAATAAAGGTATGCTCATCTCTTTTGTATTGATTTGCGTGTACAACATTAAAAGCAAATGAACTCTTTCTTCTGGAGTTAGCGTAAGTGGTTCATTGACTTTGTCTACAGTAATAGCGAAGCTCTCTCGTGTGCGACGCGCGTGCCTGCGGAGCACCATGGGTAAAAAAATTTGGTAAACTAGTCATCCGAGAAAATTTGGTCATCATGACGTAGAGTACGCCCACCCGTACATACACCTCATGTAAGCTGATGTCAAAGTCACATTAGATCTTGGAGAAATTAACACTTTGTAACCCATCCGAATGAGGATGAATTGACAGCTGTCAAAATCAGACATCCGGTGACAGTAATCACGGCGGGTTCAGATAAAGGACCAGTCGTTTTTTCCCTACATGTAAGCTGATATAATATGTCACACCAACATGAAAATGAAAATGAAATGAAACTTCACTTTCACCGGCCAGGGCTGTCAGTTGGCTACGAGTAGTTTAATTAAAGTTATAGCGGAGCTCCCCCCGCGCGCGAAGCGCGCGCGTGGGCGGAGCCCCATAGCTAAGGAAATGTGGTAATCTACCCATCCCAGAAAATTTGGTAATCACGTGACCGTACACCGAGCGAGTGACCGTCCGTCCGCACCACAGGCATACCAATGTAAAATAACTCAATCAACAGGTATGGGAACACAAATGCAACTCAAGGTTTTGTTTGGAAGGAAATCACATAGCCGCCCGGACTTTTAGAAAGAAAAATGTCATGTCTTTTTCGGCGTTATTTTTTATGTGTACACTAACGTGGATAATGGAGAAAGAGTTAGAGCGAGTTATTGAAAATTCGTTGGAAGAAAAACATGGAAATTCAAAGCGGTGGTGAGAAATGAGAAATGCTAGCGGCCAGCAAGGTGAAAATGAGCGGCAGTGAAAAATAAAAGCGAACATGAACACTGGAAACAAAATATTGGGTAAGCACATACGACAATTTCTCCATAAAAATAGTGTGTAACTAGGAAGTTTGACGTTTTAGTCGTACAAAACAGTGTTGTAGTCGTGCAAAACAACGGCAAGGGAAAAACAATAAAGCGTGCTGCACGTGCAATTTGTTCTTTTGCTAATTAGATCTATTAGTTTCATTGTGGTCCCCCGTTTAGCGTTACACGATTTAATTTTTTTTCTTTACACGTATTATTAACCAGAGCTTTGCTTTTAGCCCTGGCTAAATCAATATATTATGCGCTAGCCAAATTAAGGTCAATTGTCAGCCGTCAAAATTGAACATGTGAAGACCACTATCAGATCACTAACAACGCGGGCTCAAATACACGATCTGACATTTCGTCCCCTTAATCCTCTATTGCAACCCAGACTGAAAAATGTCTTACTCACACTCGCAGTCAACAGTCCGTTTATTCGAAAATTCACCAATCTAATCAAGTTCAATTGGCAGCTGTCAAACTAGAGCATCCGCTGACCATCATTACCTGTCCGGGCTCAGGTATCGGCCCACTGAGTTCGAGTTTTTTGAAATTATCCGCTGACAAGTTTCTACTTTTCAAATGATTGCAGGCTCAAGTTCAATATTTTTAGCGCATAGGAAATAGGAAGTTTTTTTTATGAGCCGTACTATTAAACTTTTAATTTCAAACTGACCTCGAACGCGAGAATTCAGCCAGCTTTTATAGTCAGGGAAGTTGCTTTTGACCTTTCTCACCATGGTCACGCGTTGGTCACGCTCTACGTCCAATTTTTATGTTCTTGTTGGTCAAAAGGTGACAGGTCAGTTCATGCGGAAAATTTATGTAGCATCTTGAAACTTGATTACCGATACCTGAAACTGACAGAGTTTTGTGTAACGTTGTGAATCAGTGGTCGGTTCTGGCAATTCTACTTTTTGCAAAAAACGCAGATAACGAAAATAAAAAATGCCTAAAAAAGTCAAAGTCGAAATAAGTCGACTTTTTCCCGGCCCCTTTCTTTGTTTGGTATTTTTGGCGGAATGCACTCGACTGACAGCTGCCAAAAAATGGCGGGAAATTTTGGCAATCGTGGCATTAATTTACGAGTGTTTATATGTAGTTGCACACTTTGTGTTCTCGCAATGTTTCAAGATGTCGGATCTTTACGTCAAAATTTAGATGGACAAGAAATAAAAAAGGGGTAAAACTAAAGTCTTCAACTCTAGACAAAGGTCATCTGGTAATTTATGCTCGATCTAAACTAGGGGATCTACGAACATTTCCTTCGATGAAGAGGAGATAATTCCACCATCAGATACTGGCTTTTAGTAGGTCGAGGACTTTGAGAAGGCGTACCAGAGGACGGCGACAAGAACAAATTTCAACCCTCCGCCTGGGCAGAGTGCGCTGGCCGTACTAAAACGACCAACCTTCACCACCACCAAGAAGGGTCAAGTGGCGTGGAGGAAATCGCTTGTAGTGGTGGATATGTTGCCGTCTGACGAACGTTCAAGGTACGGTGTACATGTCGCTGACCGAAGAAACTTCGTCGGTCGATGAAGTACAGTGGGTACTAAAACAACAATTAGGATTTGAAGTGATTCTTCTGAATGCAAATACTTCATCGACCGACGAAGTTTCTTCGGTCAGCGACAAGGTGCACCTGGAACGTTTCTCCAATTTCGCCAGACGGCGACACGTCCACCATATGAGCGATTTCTGCCGCGTCTCTAGACCCTTTTTGGTGGTGGTAAAGGTCGGCCGTTTTTAAATGGCCACCGCACTCTATCAAGACGGGAGGTTGAGATTTGTTCGTGTGGCCGTCCTTTGGTAGGAAAGAGGTACCCCAAGCCCTGTACACTGTACTGCAAGCACTACTGAGCTAACTGAGTTGGCAGTCATTCGTTCTCCGTTGACTGAGTACGTCTTCTCAAAGTCTTCGACGTGCTAAAAGCCAGTATGGGAGAATTTTCTCCCCTTCTTTAAAGGAAATGTACGTAGACCTCCTGGTTTAGGACTAGCCTAAATCATGACCATGGCCAGAGTTTCGTTGTTTAGATTTTAAGACTTAAGTTTTACCCCTTTTCTTATTTCTCGCTCATCTTAATCTTGACTTAAACGTCCGACATCTTGAAACATTAATGTTTCAAGATGCCGGAACACAAAGTGCGCCTACATATGAACAATTGTAAATTAACGTCACAATTCACTGCTCACAATTACCTGTCATTTTTTACAGTTTTCAGTTGAGAGGACTGAAGATTGAGATTGCCGCCTTTGTTTGACAACTGTCCGCTCAAAAAGACCAAATAAAGAAAGAGGAAAAAGGTCGACTTTTTTACTTTGAAGAAAAAGGCAAAACGTTGAAAAAACTCGAGAAATGTCTCTTTCCAGCTTTTTTGCGATTCGTGAGATATGAATATTGCTCAAGAAAGTTGCTTCATTTTCCTGACATGACTTTATATCGAAGACAAATCCTAAAAATATCCGGCTTTTCGTGAGGGGGCACTTTTCTCAAGTTTCCATAATGGCGACTGGAAGTTAAAAAAGGGTTTCCTTTTTTCAGTGTTGAGTATTGAATACAAATAAAGATCTTGATTTTTAGGCGTTTTTCATTTTCTGAATCCGCGTTTTTTGCAAAAAGTAGAATTGGCGGAACCGACCACTGATTGTTGTGAAGCTTTGAACTGTCTTTTTCCAGTGGATGCACAAAATGAAATACAGCTGCTAGCAAGATTCTTAAGTTATTCATGGCTGGATTGTTTGTTGTTTTTTTGGTTGAGAAATGCGCCGCTTGTCAAAATCCTCGGAAATCCGATTTCGGATGGATCGCTTTTACTCACCTCCCCTAGCTTAATGCGTATTATAAAGAGAGTTCAAAAAAGTCTCAAGCGATTCTGTTGGCCTTCTGGAGCCGCATCTTGACCGGTAAGCCTGAGTTATTATTGTATTTTGTTTTTTTTTTCTGGTTTCCTAAAGTCGAGCGTAGTTTCTACGCCAGGCAATGATCTGACCTACAGTAGCATCAGGTTTGACATAAGGTTACAGATTTTTAAAAAGTCTTAACATTTTCTGACCACAAAATTATACAAAGAAAACGTTCCGAAGAATACAATGTATTTAAAACTGTGATAGGTTTGAACCCAGGAGTCATTTCAAAAGGTTGAGTTTGATCGTCCGGGTGAACGTAGTCCTGAATAGGACTGTTGTTGTTGACAGTGACTGACGTTTCGACAACCTGTGCGGTAGTCATCTTCAGAGTCAAAGTGAGTTGTGTCACGTCAGTTGATGGTATTATACTCTGGTTATTGATCTGGCCCCGGTTGTTCAAACGTCGGATAGCGCTATCCACCGGATAAATCACTATCCAGCGGATACCGTAATTGACTTCCGTAATACTTATCCGCTGGATAGTGATTTATCCGGTGGATAGCGCTATCCAACCTTTGAACAACTGGGGCCTGATTGGTCAATTATGTCGCGATATTATTGGTCGTCTGTCAGTTAAGCCGTGATGTTATTGGCTATGAAGACTCGTAGTCAGTAATTGGTGCGTTTCGATCCGTCTATTGTCACAGTTAAACAGTCGTCTATGGTTAGTCAAATTGTCAGTTCTCCAGTTGTTCTCTCGTAGTTAGTTTTCCTTGATCTCGTCAATAAGTCGTTTGTAAGGCGCTGGTAACTGTTGGCTACGATTCAGTGGCGTTTGTTCTAAGTTAGTAAACCAGCTTTCTAAAGTAAGACGTTGATAGTAGTCTGTAGAATACGTTATACATGTCGCAGAGTCCCAGTCAATTTGATGTTTCGTCTTTAAATGGTGCTCAGTAATGTGATTGTTGACGTCACCATTCCTCGTCGCGCGTTTGTGTTCGGTCAGTCGCGTGCTTAGGTTTCTGCCGGTTTCACCAATGTAAGAAGCCTGGCAGTCGCAGATTTGATCTTGTATACTGCTCCCTGTCTGTCCTCCGGTTTGTCTTTGTCCTTGACATTAGTAAGCAGTCGCCGTAAAGTGGTTATCGGTTTGTGCGCAACACGTATATTGTAAGGTTGTAATATACGTGCAATAGTTTCAGAGGTGCCTCTGATGTACGGTATAGTCGCTGTCGTAACAGGGCCAGAGTTTGTCTGAGAGTTGGAATCAGTGTTACTGTGAGTGTTCCGTCTAACAAAGTCCGTGTTGTAATTGTTCTTACTAAAAACGTTGTTAAGATAATCAGTCTCGTCTTGTAGGCTGTCAGGTGAGTCGCAAACTAGTTGCGCTCGTCTCGTCAGAGTCCGGATAGTAGTAGCCTTGTGAGAGGTCGGGTTGTACGAAGACTGGTCTAGTAATCAGTCGGTATGTGTCGGTTTTCTGTAAATAGTCGTTTTTAGTTTGTTGTTGTCGCGAGTGACCAAGCAGTCTAGAAAAGGTATCTCACCATTTTCTTCGATCTCCTTGGTGAACTGTATGTCCGCGTTCTGTCTGTTAACTAAAGGTGTTCGTGAAAATCGTCAATTACGTCTTTGTGTACGGCGGTGAATGTGTCGTCAACGTAACGTAACCAAAGAGGTACAGTTCGCGTGTAGGTAGCTAGGGCTTGTTCCTCGATGTTTTGCATTACAATTTCTGCTACAACAACAGAAACTGGAGAGCCCATAGCTGTACCGTGTAACTGTTTGTAGTGTTTGCCGTTGTACTGAAAGTACGTCGAAGTCAAACAGAGGTTGAGTAGGTCCATAATGTCGTCTGTAGGTAGTGGTAGTTAAAGACGAAACATCAAATTGACTGGGACTCTGCGACATGTATAACGTATTCTACAGACTACTATCAACGTCTTACTTTAGAAAGCTGGTTTACTAACTTAGAACAAACGCCACTGAATCGTAGCCAACAGTTACCAGCGCCTTACAAACGACTTATTGACGAGATCAAGGAAAACTAACTACGAGAGAACAACTGGAGAACTGACAATTTGACTAACCATAGACGACTGTTTAACTGTGACAATAGACGGATCGAAACGCACCAATTACTGACTACGAGTCTTCATAGCCAATAACATCACGGCTTAACTGACAGACGACCAATAATATCGCGACATAATTGACCAATCAGATCAATAACCAGAGTATGATACCATCAACTGACGTGACACAACTCACTTTGACTCTGAAGATGACTACCGCACAGGTTGTCGAAACATCAGTCACTGTCAACAACAACAGTCCTATTCAGGACTACGTTCACCCGGACGATCAAACTCAACCTTTTGACAATGTATTTAGTTATGATTTTGGCTGTAAAAAGAAAGCTGTGAGCGATATTCCTGCCTCGCGGCTCACCTTGAAGTAAACACCGGGAAGCCGGCTTAACTCTGCAAGGTTTTTGAAGTCTACGAGCTTATGCTTACCTGACTCATGATTTTCAGAGACACTTATACTCTCAAAACTTATCCTCGTGAATGAAAATTGTTGTCTCCGTACATGTTTCACTGAGTTATATTTATTTTACTGATTGTCAGTAGTCTCTTTCTCATTTTAATCGCCGCGCAGGTTGTTTTCAGTCGAACATAAAACAGAACACTGCACGCAGGACTACTCAAAATGCCGCGCGTAAATATCACCTAACAAAACCATAAATAAAGGGAAATAAAACCTAAACATCATAAGATCTCTATCATGTTGAAGCTGAACTCTGTTAATATTCATTCAAACGGCTCTGACAACTCGGACTGCAAATTTGGTGCTTGACAAAAGTGAGAACCCGTCCGGCTGGCCATATAAGTGATTTTGGGAATTTTTTGATCGTTTTCACTAAAATCCCTTAATTATTACCCTGCATATCACATAGGAGCAGATTTTTCCGACTAAACAGTCCCGGTATTATGGAGAATTCTCTTCATGAAAACGTTTTATAACGTGGTCAATTCTATAAATTTTTGCTCAAAGGAAGCGCGCGCTTCGATCGTCCTGGAAATTGAATGAGCGCAATTTGTCTTGCAAAATTGTGAAAAACTGCAGAATTATAGGTTTAAATAGGCAAGGAAGAACAAATCCTGTTCGAGGTCTGTATGATAAAAAACAGGCACACAGGCATAGCACTGTTTTCCTCAGACCTTCGGCTTAATTATGTATAAAAACACTGATAAAAAGTATATTGAAAAGACTATTTTACACACCACCAGATCTGTGGCCAAGATTTACTTGTAAAGTAAACCTGTAGAACACAAATCTTTTTCGAAACACAAAAAGACCGGCCTGTTTTATTATTATTATTATTATTTTGGCCTTCCTTTTAGACAGATGAATGCAACGTGTAAATTGGTTGCAACTGAGAACGATAGTGTCTTGCATAAAATTATGTTTCGGAGATCTCTCCAACGGAGTGGTTGGAGAGACTATGAATGAATCTTATAAAAATAAAAGCAGTGTAGGTGGGTGACTGGGTTTAACTTCTTTTGTTTGGGAAGAATTTGTTTTCTAGGCCTAATTTACTGTCAAATCGAATAAGATTGTTATTTTTTAGTGTACATATGAGACTATTAACTCGATGTAAAATTTGTGTCACTCTCTTGAACTGTCAAATTATTCTTCTCTAAGGAATTACTTTCCCTCAAAAGTCTCATGAATGTACCTTAAAGTTAACTGATTATTGTTTATTGTTTTATTAAAATTATTAAGTTATTAACGTAAGCTTCGCCTTTAGCCCTGGCTAAATCTACATATTACCTTTTGCGTCATCATAGCACACGGCCTTGATAACCAAACCACTATTTACACAAGGATAAAATGTTAGTTTTTATAACATTTAGAAGTTTCTCTTGGTATCGTGACTAGCAGATATACTCTGACAGGGAAGTGGAATGAAGATTGAAGTACTTTCACGAGGAGCCGCAAGAGGTGATATTTTTGCACGGCATCTGGCGGCACATCAAAGAATTTGGAATTGAAGGGCAAATTCCTAGAATATCTTCGCCAGTTAAGCTAGAGAAAAGGTGTTAAAAAACCTCAGGATCCAAAACAACACGTCAATCAAAATATCACTTGGACCTTTTCGCTAATGAGGAGCTATCACGCGGCTAAGTTTGAATTAGACATATATTGAAATAGGAACTCGTGTCAATAAAGTATCTTAAGTGAGTGGGAATCGCTCCTAGTTAAAAAACTGGTTCACAGGGATATGCATCTCTTCTAGTTAAGAGAAGGGAATCAGAACTGCTTTTCATGCAGGAACAGGTTTTCTTCGGGCTAACTACAAAACTTCAGCTTATTTCACTCTTGACATTGTCAAAGCGCATTTTGTAAAGATAACCTTTTTCCGCTTTATCAGCTTTTTTTATATTCTATTCCATTAATGTTTAACCTCCCTCAAAAAGCCAAATAATATAAATGCTGTTGTTAAAAAAAGCGTTTTACCTGTTTTCGTGAATTCGCTACCCAAAGATCACTATGCTCAAAGGACAGGGCAAAATTTCCAGGAGAGAGGCATTAATTTTTTTCCCATGAGGTTACAAAGAGAAAATTCAATGATTATTATTAACGTAACCTTCAGGTATGTTCTACCCACGAGGTTACAGAGAGCAAATGCAGTGATTATTATTAAATGTAACCGTCAGGTATATTCTACCCACGAGGTTACAAAGGGAAAATGCAATGATTATTATTAACGTAACCTTCAGGTATGTTCTACCCACGAGGTTACAGAGAGCAAATGCAGTGATTATTATTAAATGTAACCGTCAGATATATTCTACCCACGAGGTTACAAAGAGAAAATTCAATGATTATTATTAACGTAACCTTCAGGTATGTTCTACCCACGAGGTTACAGAGAGCAAATGCAGTGATTATTATTAAATGTAACCGTCAGGTATATTCTACCCACGAGGTTACAGAGAGCAAATGCAGTGATATTATTAATGTAACCATCAGGTATGTTCTACCCACGAGGTTACAAAGAGAAAATGCAATGATTATTATTAACGTAACCTTCAGGTATATTCTACCCGCGAGGTTACAGAGAGCAAATGCAGTGATTATTATTAATGTAACCATCAGGTATGTTCTACCCACGAGGTTACAGAGAGCATGCAAATGCAGTAACAATTATTAGATTTTAGTGCAACTATCAGGTTGAGTTCCTCCATTAAAAGAGTTTTTTGCTAGGGTTAAACAAGTTTGGCTTTCATGAGTTTCAAGGTGCAAGAAATTATCAGTATAATTATAGCACACAAACATTGTCATCTAATTTTTCGCACGTAGCCGGAATAAGCCAAGAAATGAAGCATATATAACGAAAAATCGTCCTCAGATGATCTCCATATTAAGTAAATGATACTAAACGTTGCGAAAGAAATTATTGTTTGTATCCGTCTTATCCATCGTAAAAGCGAGGGGTCATCGCATGACATCCGGTATATTAAACAGAGGTAATACTCACTGGTTTCACGAGTTGAATGCACTATTTTTCGCCGAGAAACAAATTTAATTTCAATTCTTACCTTACAGTAGTCCGTTCTTTTACCTTGCATTCGACAACAAATCTGTTAAAGGCGAACAAAGCGATTCCGGCACTCTTCTTTATGATGAGTAGCAAGCCGCAGGAACTGAAGCCGCTTGACTGAAGTAAAATCCACCGATATGCGCGGCATTCTCACTACAAATATAAACAAACGTCGCGGAGAAAAAAAGACGAGGAGGAAAAAATGCCAGATCTTCGCCTCGGCAATGTATTCCAGCTACCATACCGGCGTATCTCCAGAAGGTGGACTCGACGTGGGACAAACCTTGTGATCTTTTTTTAGAAGCCCTTTGCGTGCAAACTAATTTATTCTGGCGCGAAATGAAGAATATGTATACTGAAATCTAATCCACGACAAGAAGATTTTCGCACTGTAGCGCGACATATTAAATGCCTATTTTTACAAGTACGCGGGGAAAGTGGTCCACTAGTTTAACTTTTTTAAGATGAATTTACTCCACAAAAGCAAAATGAAATGTTTTATCTCTATGTTGTTTACGTGCACGATTAGAAGGCAGAAGTAAATTCATCATACAGACCCCATCAAAATGAAAGTACACGAATGAAACGGAATAAGTCTGGGACGGTTTAGTTTCTACTCAGCAGCTTCTTTGCTTTTATAACAAAAATTTAATGTTGCAGTCTGTTTTAAACGTTGGCATATCAACGCGCACAGTCACTGAATGAAAACAACAGTCACGATCACGTTCTTCGAAACCGACCAGACGCGCGCGACCTACCACTGTTATGGTAAGCAATTATCCTGAAGGTGTTAATGTTCCCGTGACAGTCTTCGCACTGAAGGTGTAAATGGTAAACCGAACGGTCGCTTTGATCATCAGAAAGACCTGTCAACTTTGATGATTTAACTGATTAAATTACGGGACAGAAATTTTACTGCTTGCGGCTCCTCGTGCTGCATAATAATGCACGTGATTAAGCGAGGCACGAACCCATTTCCTGGCAGATGGAAAGCCCCTGGTAAAAATTGTGCGGCAGCAGCAAAAACGTAGTGTAGAAAACACAGAAAAGTTAGATGAAACGCGAAATTGGAAAGTTGGTGTTACCGGGTATTACTTATAAATATAAACGGACATTGCAAAGCAAAGGAACGCGTGGCTGGTGCAAACTCTACATTGGGGAAGTAGAAGTCCCAATTAACATTTGTAAACTTTTGGTTTTGTTTCACTCATTTGCTAGTGGGTCTGGTACAGCATGTCATAAAACATTATAATTTTGTATACATATTTCAGATGACCATTGCTTGCTCTTGGATCTTTGGGATCGTCATCACTTTTCCAATGTTCCTCTCGAGGAACTTTGACAAGGAAAATGATTGTTGCGTTTATACTTGGTCTGAAGAATGGATGGGTAAAGCCTATAGCATGGTTTGGTTTCTGTTTACAGGATTTTTCCCGGTTACTTTCATGATCGCTCTATACTCCCAAGTCGTGTACACTTTGTGGTTCACACGTTCAAAGCCAAGAGGACGTCAGAATTGTGTGCAACAGGTTCGAAACTAAATTAAAAACAACATGCCTTATACCAATTTATTGCTGCAAGAAAAAGTTCTCTTTTTGGCCATGCATTTCTTTGTTGATCAATCTTGTTCGGTCAAGATAGCTGGATGTTCCCTGGAGCTGGTACACTTGAGCTGCCAAATGCCCCGTTCTCAATCCACACTGTACCAGTTTTCATTGATCGCCCAGTCGAATAGTGCAACTTAACGCATGTTTAAAGTGAAATTTTTCGTTTCATTTAACGTGCTCCTTTGTAATAGCGCTATTCTTGACAGCAAGCCGCGACAAAACCAATCATGATTCTTTATTTTATCATTATATTTATCTTGTTACAAATAGCTCCCGATTTCACAGTGTAGGCTCTGTCGTGATAAGCAATGAAGAAATGCACGCATAAATCGAGAGAAATCATACCTCTAAAAACCTCTACACATTTCGCATCCTTTATAGATGAGCCAATCTGCCAATCTCCTTGTTAATGTCAAGTTTCCAGTAAAATCCTCCACGTTTAGTTATATTAGAATCGAAATCCACGTAGTACGTGTCAAAAGCTCGGGGTGGGCAAATGCCTGACCCCCGGGCCACGCAAAATTTGATAATGCCCCACCCCCGGGACTGACAAGGTAGGCAAATGTTCCCCAGGGGCTGGGCGCAGCCGGATTTGTCTAATGCATAATCACACAAAAAAGAACTTGGCCAATATCCAACCACCTTGACCTCACGCTTGGTCAATAACCCATGTGTGTAGGTTTACGTCACCACCGTCATTTGGTATTAGTGATTTACCTACATTCCTAGCTGTTGGTCCCGTATACTCACCTGCACCCGGCTTTATTCTGTTCCAAAAAAAACAAGTTGAAATTTTTAATTTTTGTTTTCAGGGTGTACTGAAAGTACGCAAGCGGGTCACCTTGATGGTCATAACAGTCAGTATCATTTTTGGAGTAACCTGGCTTGCAGACACGTTTAACTTCGTCCTCCACTTCTATAAGCCTTCCTTCAATAAGCTGACATTCGCAGCAACTTCCATTTTCGTCCTCTTCAATTCTGCTATCAATCCTGTTTTGTATGCTTTGATAAATCAGCGATACAAAGAGAAAATGAAAGGAATATTAAGATGCAAGTGCCGTCCAGAACCAAACGGGATGTTTTCTGCCGGTTAAAAATCATAAGGAAGTGGAAATAGCCGTTATCTCCTTTCACCAAAGCCAATTAAAGGACAAACGTAGCTAAGGGAGTGATTTCTGATGATTTAATTTATTTAAAGAGTTTGCCTTAATTAATATCTGTCTGGATTTGTTAAAACGTGGCTAAAGAAATTTCGAGTGCATTTTAACTATTTGACATCTAAGTGGAATGGGAAGCAGTTAAAAGTCATTAGCTGAAGCTAAACAATGACATCGTTATTGCTGGCAATAGACGATAAAGTTCTCTCGCAGAAGTAAGAGGATTTTGTGATGAAACAAACAACATTTGAAACGTCCAGAAATTGTAATCTTTTAGTCATTCAAACCGTGAGGCCACAGCTCAGTGTTGGCCGAAAACAGATTAAGAATCCACAATCTTTGAGCACAGAATAGGCTTTCTAAGACAAAATCACCTAAACTAAACACTCACGAAGCGTTTTTAGGCTTGACACAAAGTATTCTAGTAACACGAGCTCAACCGCACATACCTGAGATTTGTCTGTCAACACTTTCGGTAAATCACGCAATAAATGACTTTCGCGGCAATCACAACACTTCCCAAAACCACTCATAATATTTCCACACTCAACACGGGCAAAACATCGTCAAATTACTCCGTAAAACATTCGCTTTCTCCACATAAATCGTCACATGGAACTTTTCTCGACTCACTGACAGTCGATTTATTCAAGATCCCGGATGTAAACCAGCGGTTGAAAAGGAGACATACAGCCTCCGCCTTCCACACAGTTTTCTACTAAGTCTTTGGCCTGGTCAGAAATCAGCATGAATTTCCATCTTGCCGAAGAGATTTCAACCCTAGAACCTACTTTGTGAGGCCAAAGACTTGTTACTACCAACAACAAAGCTCGCCATATCCAATCTTTCGGTCTCAAGCCCGGGATGTAGCCCGAAATGAGACGAAATACCAGAAGATATTGGACGCAGCAGACTTTGACAGACGTGAGAATTGTTCCTTCATAAGGCTTAATGATGCCTTCCAGAAAACTTTGCTCAAGGCAGCCAAAAAAACTCTAAGACAACCCACTACTATGAGAGCCGAGTTTAGTCTAATACGCGCGCTGATTTCAAACTGACATACACAGAGAATTATGGGACGTTGGTATCCCAAATTTTGGGCGGGGGGGGGGGGGGTAATAGGTTAATAGACAGTGAGAAACTCATCGAAGTCTATCTACTTTTGCCTATCCGGTACCGATTAAATAAATAGAAAGAAACTATGAAAAAAAAACCTGCTCCACTGCAAGACTCAGTCAGAGGGTATATAAGAGAGATTTCTGTAGGCATGTTTTTGCAAATCCAGACAGATATGTATTTAAAACGTGGCAGTAAAAACAGCAACTGGTTGGTTAATTAGAGGCCAACCTTTTACCTTTGAGTTGGAGAAAAGGGCTTGAGTCAGTGTTAGTGGGAAGTGCCGTGTTTGCTGGCAGACTAGGTTGTGAGGGTCAATAGGGACCTTACGAAACCACGATGACGACGGCAAAGGAAACGTCAAGAACAATAGGGTTAATGAGTAAAACAACAACTCTGCACGTGCATCCCGCTTTTTTGTACATTTCTTTGCCTTCACTGCACAACTATGACGTGAAATGGCCAAATTTTAAGTTTACTTGGGAACGGGAACGGCAAGGCTATAAATTCTACCATCTCTGTCCGAACTTGAGCGCGTTCCCCTCTCTTCAGCTACAGCTAAAATCCCCTTCTTTTAAGAAACAGGGCGAATTATAGGATAATCGCGAAAAAGTTTAAAATGATGCGAAGTCTGTTTTTCAGCAACGTTTTCATGGCGTCTCCGTTGTCGGATAGTAAGGTTCCTCTTAATCAAGCCAAAAAGTCATGAAGAATATGGCATACAAAATAAGATGGGACTTTTGTTTACGGTTATCAACTCTACAACATACCATACACGTGTATTAGATTGAACCGGAGAACTTTTTGAACCATTGCAAGGCGGAAAGCTAAGCAGGAACAATACTTGCAATATTGAAACAAAAAAAACTGTTCATGATTTAAAAGGTCAATTAGATATCGGTGTGGACAATGAACAGCCTTGTCAGGGAGGATAATCCTTGGAAAGAGTTGTCCGATAACAATCTACAAGGATTACAAGCTTTGGCGTCCTTTCACATTGAGTGATTGACACTTTTGTAATATGTCCTGCTTTGTGTAAGATTCTAGGACGAGAACGACTACGAGTACGAGATTTCACTTAACGTTTTTTCGCGTATTCTTGAATAATAGACACCCCGGACAGTTCATTGTACATTTTTTTCACCAAAAAAAATAGCGCGTACTGTTATCTTGATTATAGGAGCTTAAAGGAGCTGTGTCATGAAATTCAGCTACATTGGGTAATTACAAAATGCCCTTTAAGTTAAGAGAAACGTAAAAATAACGCAACAGATACAATAGATGCCACGGATGGGCAAACCTGAAGAAGATTTAAACGGATTGAAATTAGGGTTTTTGAAAACTGTTCAGCCTAACAGTTTTTCAAAGTTGATCTCGGCTGTTTGCAACTTCAAAAATAACGCTCAGGAACATATTTGTTTGTCTCGAATCTCTGATTTTGTCATTTCCATGTAATTTCTTTGCTTACTTTAAGTTCGATAGCGATTGAGGGCAAGTAATTGGAAAACATAAACAAAATGAACTCGACTTCCGTGACACAGCCCCTTTAAGCTATCTCCTAGCCGCAAAATATTAACACCTATAACACTTGATAACTTGTGTCCGCTAACACGACATTCTGGCTAAAACTCGCAGTAGAATGAAGACGACTATCATGTTTTCCCGCCAAAATGACGCTGGTTCAGGCGCTCGCACTACTTAGTATTGAGAAAATCTCGTACTCGTACTCGCACTCGTCTTAGAATCTAAAGGTCCCTGTTAATGTTGCTACTGAAAAGAAAGAAACTGATATTGAGAGTGCTGCTTCCTGACAGGGACAATTAAAACGTTAAAATAGCCATCCTCGCCCTTCCGATTCAACCAAGTCAATAGTAAGAATATTGCACCAGAAATCTGATAATTGAAGCGTCTATGGGTGAATTATTGCGCGTGTGTTGTCATCGTACTGTTTTGTACCCATACTGTATCCATACTGTGTCTAAGAATAAAAAAATAAAACCCTTCCATCAGGTTATACTAGTCGTAACATAAAAATAGAACCTGGCGCAACGTTAATAGGTTGCCTACAGATGACGTTAATGGTGTTAATGCATTCCACAAAAGGTTCAAAAACAGGATAGTTCAGCTCCTACTATACTACTTCTGATATGTTTAGGTTTAGACTTATCAAATAGAGCATGACGTCACGGCGGCCATATTGGAATCCCAAAACATTGAAACGGCGGCCATGTTGGTGTCCCAGGCCACGTGGCTGATAACGCTGTATAAACGTAAGAAACGGTAAACGTGCAGCGTGCAGCAATCGAGTTATGGATACAAAAAGAAGTTATCGTCATGTGTGTAAAAAGGTTAAGTATGGTGGTACCTTAACAGCTGAAGCTCTCAGGGATTTTATTTGGACGCCTTTTTTGGGGGGTTGGAAATGTTTTCAATGAATAATAAAACAGTTATTGAATTTGGAACCGCGGCATTGTTAGCTCAGTCGGTAGAGCACTTGACTGCAGTGCAGGAGGTCGCCGGTTTAAATCCTGGCATAGGGCGCCTCATCAATATTCGGGCTCTTAAAATAACTGAGAAATGAAGGTACTCCCTTTGCACTGTAACCGGCTAGACCTTCGCGTGTTTCGGATGCCGCGCGGTTTCGTGCTAAATACATTGTCACTCAAATAAAGTGAATTTTTTTTTTTTGGAGGAGGGGGGGGATTTTTTATGATATGAAAAATCGAGGTGTTACCTGCCGAGATCCCTGATCTGCCAAAACATTTTTCTTTACATTATATTCATCCTTATCCATAGTTAATCATACCATAGGATTTGTGTTAGGGTATTGTGCTATATAGGGTAACAAGCTGCGACTTAATATGAAAGAAGATCATTACAGTTATAGACGCAACTTTTGCAGTTGCGAAAAGATGCCTGAAAAAAATTCTGGCACAGGATTCGAAACCTTGACCTCTGCGATAACGGTGCAGCGCTCTATCAGTTGACACAACAAGCCAACTGGGAGCAAGACGTTGAATTGGTTCGTTATAAACCCGTCAAAGAATATGGGGTCATGCGCAATACCTAAAAGACGACGAGAATTTCAAGCACAAGCCATAAATTACAAATGTTTTAATAAGTTAGGAGTTATAGGCAAGAATTTGTAATTGTTATTTGCAGGCTGCCTAACCCTAACCTTTGGCTCCACAGCAAAGAAGCCATCTCTGAAGCTCTTTCACGGTGCATTCTTCTGTCAAGTTTTTTTTTCGAGGTAAAATCGCCCCAGGCACAACTTCTTTCTTCATCTTCACATTTTCATGTTTCGTTCTTTTGATCCCACCTTCCGTTTTACTATTTTGAGCTGTTCGAACCCCGCTGAAACACTTCACTTCGCTTTCCGCCATGTTTGTTTACATTTGCGTCCCCCCAAATAATCCCATAATGAAGCGGGCGCGCCTAGTTTGGGTCCCAGGCTATCACTCTTCTCCGAAGTGAGCTATTGATACGTCTCGGCCGTCTAGAGATTCATATCGCTCTTTCAATTCTCAGCCTCGTTGTCAGAATCCTCGCTCAGGATCATTGTGTTGTAAGTCTATCTTTACTTTGAACTTGCCATTGAACAATGCGTAACCCCTTGTTAATCAAGCAAAAAATTTGAATAAATTGAGTGATTTTGCTCCTTCTTGCCAACTGCTACAATTCTGGAGTGATTGTCATGCGGGCGGGAGAGGGTCGTCTAATTACAAACTTAATATAATGATTTTAGAGGGGGCGTTTTAAAATAAGAGGTGTTTCCTTAAGAGTGGGTGTCTATTAGATCATTTACGGAACATAAAAATTTGCTGGTTGATTGGGTTTGATCGACAGGTTTAGGGGAACGAAGATTCATATGTAGACGACATTTCGTAAGTACTACATAAGATCAACATCTTTGACATAAGGCTTGGTAAAGAGGGCTCAGTTGTGACAAGAGAGGATAAAGGGGCTAGCCCTTTTATCCTACATTAAGGCTAAAAACTGCAACGTAAGCAATTTTTGATCAGTCTGCTGGAAGATACCAATTCTTATAGACGCAGAAAGGAACCGTACTCTACAAAGAGGTAGCCGTTGTGCTCCGCCTTAAAATTCTACTTGAGTATTTATACTAAGAGTTCTTACTTAGTTTAGGCTAATTTTAAAGCCAGCTACGTTAGTGTTGGAATATCACACTATAGAGTTTGCAAAACGGATAAACATTTAAAAACAAATAGCGTTGGCCAAATTTAAAACCTTTCTCGATCTGCATAATACTTTTATCAGATCATTCTCAGCCTCGTCCAATAATTCCTAAATGTTTATAAGAACAGGTGACGTTCAATATTCATAACTTAGGGGGTAATTACTATATACAAGGATAAATAAGCTTTTCCACTCCTAATAAGAAACGATGGAACCACTTAGCATATGTATATTTAAGATAACTTGTGATTCAGTATAAACCAATAAATAAACAGGCTTGTGCAGGCAATTGGTTTTTAGAAACGAAAGCAAAAATTACATTGAAATTCTACCACTGTTCATGACATAACGGTCAACCCTTTTAACTGAACAGCTGCTGAGTAAAATTTTTATATCATGATGATAGACTTTTAAATAGAGTCTTCCTGTTTTTTAAGCATATGTTTGACAGTTCTTCCACCAGCTTCGATAGAGCAAGCAGAGGAAAAACGCAGGATTAGAATTCACAAAGCCACTAGCCAGGTATTTGCAAAATGGGTAAAAACTGTTTTTTTTTATTTGAATACCTAAGTCGTGCGAAAAAAATTAACAATTAGCTCATGCGTCAGCGTGCGTATGTCGAGATATTAAGCACGCGGGAAGTTTGGAGAGCACGAAAGAGGCGTAAGAGTAGCTCAAGGCGCATCCGAGAGCAACTCTAGCCTTTTGAGTGCTCTCCAAACTTCCCAAGTGCTCAATATCTCGACATACGCACTGCTGAAGCATGAGCTAATTGATTTATAGCATTATCAAGGCGATCAATGCAGCAGTTAACTTAAAACTTTATTATCGTAGGGCGTGCTCAAAGCAGTACGCGTCAATGTTTACGTGGCTATATTCTTTTTTCCTCATAGTTAATCTTATGTTTTATCCTGAAACTGAGAGAAAGTGTACTCTAAAATGATTGCAAAAACCATATTTAGGTCCCGGAAAACTATTAATTTACCGAAAAATTGTTATTGAGAGAAAACAACTTTGCAAAGAATGATCTCACGCCATAGCCCGCACAGCTCGCGGAGATGACAACAACAACGACGACAACACTCACCTCTTTTCCTTACTATCGGTTAACAAATTCAAACGTTTCCTCTTAAATTTCCTTAGAAACTCACGGTAAACGCTTCATCGTGTACTGCTAAGTTATGGATGCACTCAGGAGACTCAGGATTGCTAAGCTCCAACAACTCGAGGAATTACGAATAGTTTATTGACGTCATCAGCGTGCTCAATAGGAATATGAAGAACGCTCCCGCTATTAAATTTGATTAGGCGAATTTTCTAGCTATGTTATAAAGATAATGATGATACGATAATAAAGCTGGATGCATGAAGAGGAAGGTTAGGAACAGATCGATGTGTAAAACGGAGTCATCCATGAGGAAAAAGCTAAAAATAATATTCCACCTCCACAAAAGCTATGTGACATAAAAACGTTCATTTTAAGGAGTTATTGAGCCAAAGACCAAAACAATTAACCAAGCAACGTAGAGGAACTGCAAGTTCTACGTCATACAGATATAACGTGGCACTTTACAAACAAATGCGCGCCTTTTAAGGTAATTATTGGTACACGTGATTCGGAGTGAACATTTCCTTTTCGAGCGTCTCTTTAGTGTTGACATTTTATTCGTTCATATTGCAATAGATGCTGAACACGGATTACCTTTTGCGGCAGGGCATCAGCAATCGTAAATAACTTTATAGAGGCTTATCTATTTCTTCTACGCAGAAGTGCGATCTCATTGGCCCAGCTTTTTTAGTCGGTCGACTTAATGCTATGTATAATAATATATATTATAACAAAAAGACTCGGAAAACGTAAATATCGATACCTGATCCTATATAAGACCTTTTATGGGTAAAAAATGTCTGAAAATCCTCTCTTTTTTTAATTGTAGGAAGCAATGGACTTTATCTACGGGGAGCAAGGCCCAGCCGAGATCGCCGTAACAACAATGCAATCGTTACTCGTTATTGTAAACATCACTGGAAACTCTTCTGTTTGTCTCATCATAGTAAAGAACAAAGACATGAGGTAAGTACCGGTATACCTATACGGTCCGCAACATTTACACGTTTTTTATAAGAAAAATAGCCCGTAAACTTCTCACTCCAGAGCATTATAAGAGCAACAAAAGCAAAAAGTAAAAGGACAAAGTAAATGTTGTTTTCGACGTTTTAGGGTGCATTTCCTAATTAACCTTGATTCGAATGCTCCGTACTCCTTAATCCGAATGCTCCTAAGAACTGCAGATTTCAATTTCTTTGTGATTCGCGTGGACCTCTAGGCCGTTTTACAAGAGCCTCTCTCTACGACTTAAAGGTGCCATGCCCGCATAGCAACTCTGGGAAACGCACATTGGCCTATAGTGCTACTAAACATTTTAAGGACCTCATGATCAGTTCCGAGTTAAAAGAGTTTTCTATTTCTTCTTCTCCACTGATATTCAAATTTCTTCCCTCCTCTCTTAAGTCTAAATTACGAAGTCTGTTTCTCTCACGCAGTATCATCGGCCGAGCACTTGGAGGATCTACTGTGCTCGACTTGCCGCTATTCTAATCATTGTCACTGTTTTTCATAGTCCTACTACAACCACTATTACGTATTTAAATTTTTTAATTACATACATATGTATACATATTCATTTATAGTACATATTTTGCCCCCCTTCGTCGATTTATATATTATTCATTACTATAGCGTACTCTACTTTAAATATTGTCTCTTTATATATATATATATATCGATATAGATATACACCCGTTTTCAAAAAGGTTTTCATAGAGAGAGATATATAGATAGATATATAGTTTTGTTTTGTTGCACGTGCGCCCGTGCGCATTTTTCACTTCGTATTGTCCAACTCGTGAAAAAACTCGCCTCAACGATAAATTCTGTCCTTGTCAGGTTCTTTGTTCCAATTTCTCAATACAAAAGAGAATGCACGAATATTGTCTACAATTCACTTGATTTGCATTCTTTTGAAAATTAAAGAATGCGGAATTCGGTCAGTTGTAGGTCATATAATTGTTGTATTTACAGGATAAGGAGAAAATCATCAAAGATTTTCATTTTTACAACAACGCAGATGAAATGAAAAAAAAAGTGTTTTCGAAACCGCTGATTTTTTTTTTTTTCGGAGGAGGAAGATGTGACGGTGGATGTCGCTATTGGATATGTGGGAAGGAGCAAAAATATCATAGCAGTTGATTAAAACGGACCAAGACGTTGACTAGGTTCATAGAAGTAGATTTTATCATAACCATGATGAGCAGGTCATACATATTAATGTCTCACCCAGTTTTTTCGTGTAAAATCATGGCCTGTAAGGCAACGTCTCACTGAAGACAGAATAAACTCTCGGCCACAAATGTTTTCTAGTTAGTTTACTGGACAGCGCATTTTTTAATACACTCCGTCAATAAAAATGCTTCGCCAGTTGCTTCAGATGCCATGACATTTGGCCTATCAATTCGGTGACGCCGCATAACTCGGCTGCTTCGCGGGCTGTTTTCCTCACTCCCAAAATCAGTCATATAATTCGCCATTGCAAATTTGTATTGCAGGGCGGATGCTTTTTTCTAAAAAAACTCAAACGACATGTTTTTTTCAAATTGGAACAAAGAACCCGACGAAGAAAAAATTTATCGTTGAACCGAGGTTTTTCACAAGTTGGACAATAGCAAATGAAATATATAGATATATCTATATATATATACACCCGTTTTCAAAAAGGTTTTCATACAGAGAGATATATAGATAGATATATACTTTTGTTCTCTTGCACGTGCGCCCGTGTGTATTTTTCGCTTGTTATTGTCCAACTTGTGCAAAAATCGGTTGAACGATAAATTTTTTCGTCGTCGGGTTTTTTGTTCCAATTTGAAAAAAACATGTCGTTTGAGTTTTTCTTTTAGAAAAATACATGCGCCCTGCAATACAAATTTGCAATGGCGAATTATATGGCTGATTTTGGAAATGAGGAAAATATCCCGCGAAGCAGCCGATCCGCGAGTTATACCGCGTCACCGAATTGGTAGGCTAAATGCCATGGCATCTGTAGCAAGTGACGAAGCATTTTTATTGATGTAGTGTATTAAAAAATGCGCTGTCCTGGGGCGTGCTTAAGAGAAAATGTAAACTAACTTGAAAGCATTTGTGGCCAAGAGTTTATTCTGTCTTCAATGACACGTTGCCTTACAGGCCGCGATTTTACACGAAAAAAGGTGAGACATTAAGATATATGACCTGACTCATCATGGTTATGATAAAGTCTGCTTCTATGAACTTCGTCAACGTCTTAGTCCGTTTTAATCAACTGCTATAATATTATTGCTCCTTCCCACATATCTAATATCGATATCCACCGTCACATCTTCCTTCTCAGTGGTTTCGAAAACACATTTTTTTTTTCATTTCATCTGCGTTTTTCCTCTTATCCTGTAACGACAACAATTATATGACCTACAAGTGACCGAATTCCTCATTCTTTAATTTTCAAGAGAATGCAAATCAAGAGAATCGTAGACAATATTCGTGCATTATTCTTTTTAATTGACAAATTGGAACAAAGGACCTGACGAAAAAGAAAATTAATGTTGAACCAAGTTTTTTCACAAGTTGGACAATAACAAGTGTAAATGCACACGGGCGCACGTGTAAGAAAACAAAGGTATATATCTATCTATATATCTCTATATATAATTTGCACGGGCTCTCTTGCCAAGAGAAGGTGTCTAGGTTCAGCATGCTTCTCATTCCCCGTTACGGAACCTCCCTTGCGGTTTCGCACTGGAAATTAAGGATGGTACTTATGGTTGAGTACCGATCCATCCGTCTCGACCAAAACAAGGCATTTTCCGGACCGGTTTCGACTTAACTGTCTTCTTCAGCGGATTTTACAGTTTCAGCTGAGACATCACCGCTTATACAATCAGAGAAAAACGGTTCTCTAGTGGCAATTAAGTTAAAACTTCAAAAGTAGCACAAGCTAGCCTCAAATTGTAAGGATAGAGAAACATTTAGATTTAAAGTTATCCGCGTTAACACAAAAAACGCCAAAGAATTGTGCACGAAAATAAGTACAACTCATTAATCAATCTATTGATGCCATACCCACGCCATACACGTAATTGTCAATTTATGGTATATAAAGAGTTGTGACACATAGTTAATGAAAAAAGTCCAACGGCGCGTAAGCGACCGGACAAGCTGAAACTGTAAAATCCGCTGAAGAAGACAGTAAAGTCGAAACCGGTCCGGAAAATGGCTTGTTTTGGTCGAGACGGCTGGATCGGTACTCAATCATAAGTACCATCCTTAATTTCCAGTGCGAAACCGCAAGGGAGGTTCCGTAAAGGGGAATGAGAAGCATGCTGAACCTAGACACCTTCTCTTGGCAAGAGAGCCCGTGCAAATTATATATATATATATATTTATTTATTTACTTTTTGTCTTCTAAATTTCTGTTTTCCTTCGGATCTTCTCTACATAATTTTACCCTCTATAACTCTAACCGTGTTTTAAGCCCGTCACAAGTCGGAAAATAAAAATAGTGTACTGAAGTCCGAAACATTGAATTTATTTCAAAACAATCGTGTCAATTCTATGTATTTACATTTTTGTCACTCCACTGGTTAGTTTAAATTCAGTGTCTGTCCCAGTATCTTAATCAAGCTTTGTTGCTTAATTCCTTTTTCAAAATATCAATCTATATCTCTTGCTGCCCTGAAGAGAAGTGAGCATGATACTTGAGTTCTCTCCACATCCATTTGCTTATTTGCTTGTGTCCGGCTTCGAACTCCCTGTAACTCGAACTCTCGAGTAACTCGAACTTTTTTTGGATTTCCCTCGAGGGTTCGAGTTATCGGGAGTCGACTGTTTTTAGAGGTATTTAGTCTAATCCATATCAAATATTCCGATTTCGGAAAGTTCGTATTAGAACTCCTATATCAGAATGCGCACTCGCATATCGCGCTCGCTCACAGATTATCGAGCTCACGAGGGGCTGCTCGCAGTCTATATATGATCAGGACACCGTGGTCCTCTTTCTTCTGCTGTCCTCTTGCCTAAACTCACTATTATTATGTTTCTTTAAATACCTTTTTCCGAGGGGAACTAACTAAGACAATTTTCTGGTTTCCCCAAGGACATCAATAAACTATCTTCTTATGAACCTCGCCATAGCAGACATAACTGTAGCCACATTTTTTGCGCCTCGGTATATTTTTATCCATACCTTCACTCACCCTGATGGAGTTGCTTGGAATATTCTCTGCCAGCTTCTAACAGGAGGAAACTTCGCATGGGTCGGAGCTGTCGCATCAGTATTTACCCTTGTCACCATAGCAACTGAACGCTATTTTGCTGTGATGTATCCTTTTGAAAACAAAGGAAAGCTTAGCAGTCGTAAACTTAAGGTGAGGAAATACAATGTGATTAAAGGCGAGTGATTTTATTTCAATTTAATTTCTACACTTTTACAAAAATATCAATAACGGAGGGAATTTTGCCTGGATTGGAGGTGGCACATCCGTTTATACACTTTTTGCCGTAGCAACTGAACGCTACTTTGCTGCACTTCATCCCTCTGAAAAAAAGGGGAAGTTTAGTGCTCGTAGAATAAAGGTATGCTCATCTCTTTTGTATTGATTTGCGTGTACACCATTTAAAGCGAATGAACTCTTTCTTCTGGAGTTAGCGTAAGTGGTTCATTGACTTTGTCTACAGCTAATAGCGGAGCTCTCTCGTGCGCGAAGCGCGTGCCTGCGGAGCACCATGGGTAAGAAAATTTCGTAAACTATTCATCCGAGAAAATTTCGCACCTGCGGAGCACCATGGGTAAGAAAATTTGGTCATGGCGTAGCGTACGCCCACCCGTACACACACTGCATGTACGCTGATGTCAAATGTCACATTAGATCTTGGAGAAATTAACACTTTGTAAGCCATCCGTATGAGGATGAATTAACAGCTGTCAAAATCAGACATCCGCTGACAGTAATCACAGCGAGCTCAGATAAAGGACCAGTCGTTTTTTCCCCACATGTAAGCTGATACAATTTGTCACACCAACATGCATGAAAATGAAAATGAAATGAAACTTCAATTTCACCGGCCAGGGCTGTCAGTTGGCTACCAGTAGTTTAAAGTTATATGCGCAAGCCAAATTAAGGTCAATTGTCAGCTGTTAAAATTGAACATGTGAAGACCACTATCAGATCATTAACAACGCAGGCTCAAATAAACGATCTGACATTTCGCCCCATTAATCCTCCATTACAACCCAGACTGAAAAATGTCTTACTCACACTCGCAGTCAACAGTCCGTTTATTCGAAAATTCACCAATCAATTGACAGCTGTCAAACTAGACCATCCGTTGACCATCATTACCTGACCGTATCGGGAGCTCAGGTATCGGCCCACTGAGTTCGAGTTTTTGGCAGGTACCTGCTGTAAGCATCATATAGTGGTTCCCCGTTAGCTAATATATGGAATACATTTCTCTCAATAGCTTTACATAGCCCTACATAGCCCAACATAGCCCTACATAGCCATACACAGCCCTACACAACCCTACATAACCCTACATAACCCTACATAACCATACATAGCACTACATAGACATACATAGCCATACATAGCCCTACATAGCCATACATAGCCCTACATAGCCATACACAGCCCTACACAGCCCTACACAGCCCCACATAGCCCTACATAAACATACATAGCCCTACATAGCCATACAGAGCCCTACATAGCCCTACATAGCCATACACAGCCCTACACAGCCCTACACAGCCCTACATAACCCTACATAACCATACATAGCCATACACAGCCCTACACAGCCCTAAATAGCCCTACATACCCATACATAGCCCTACATAGCCCTACTTAGCCATACACAGCCCTAAACAGCCCTACATAGCCCTACATAACCATACATAGCACTACATAGCCATACATAGCCCTACATAGCCATACATAGCCCTACATAGCCATACACAGCCCTACACAGCCCTACACAGCCCTACATAGCCCTACATAACCATACATAGCCCTACATAGCCATACATAGCCCTACATAGCCCTACATAGCCCTACATAGCCATACAGAGCCCTACACAGCCCTACATAGCCCTACATAACCATACATAGCCCTACATAGCCCTACATAGCCATACATACCTCTACATAGCCATACACAGCCCTACACAGCCCTACATAGCCCTATATAACCATACATAGCCCTACATAGCCATACATAGCCCTACATAGCCATACATAGCCCTACATAGCCATACACAGCCCTAAACACCCCTACATAGCCCTACATAACCATACATAGCCCTACATAGCCATACATAACCCTACATAGCCATACATAGCCCTACACAGCCCTCCATAGCCCTACATAACCATATATAGCCCTACATAGGCATACATAGCCCTACATAGCCATACATAGCCCTACATAGCCATACACAGCCCTACACAGCCCTACATAGCCCTACATAACCATACTTAGCCCTACATAGCCATACCTAGCCCTACATAGCCATACATAGCCCTACATAGCCATACATAGCCCTACATAGCCATACACAGCCCTACACAGCCCTACATAGCCCTACATAACCATACATAGCCCTACATAGCCATACATAGCCCTACATAGCCCTACATAGCCATACACAGCCCTACATAGCCCTACATAGCCCTACATAACCATACATAGCACTACATAGCCATACATAGCCATACATAGCCCTACATAGCCATACATAGCCCTACATACCCATACACAGCCCTACACAGCCCTACATAGCCCTACACAGCCCTACATAGCCCTACATAACCATACATAGCCCTACATAGCCATACATAGCCCTACATAGCCATACACAGCCCTACACAGCCCTACATAGCCCTACATAACCATACATAGCCCTACATAGCCATACATAGCCCTACATAGCCATACATAGCCCTACATAGCCATACACAGCCCTACACAGCCCTACATAGCCCTACATAACCATACATAGCCCTACATAGCCATACATAGCCCTACATAGCCATACATAGCCCTACACAGCCCTACATAGCCCTACATAACCATACATAGCCCTACATAGCCATACAAAGCCCTACATAGCCATACATAGCCCTACATAGCCATACACAGCCCTACACAGCCCTACATAGCCCTACATAAAAATACATAGCCCTACATAGCCATACATAGCCCTACATAGCCATATATAGCCGTACATAGCCATACACAGCCCTACACAGCCCTATATAGCCCTACATAACCATACATAGCCCTACATAGCCATACATAGCCCTACATAGCCATACATAGCCCTACATAGCCATACACAGCCCTACACAGCCCTACATAGCCCTACATAACCATACATAGCCCTACATAGCCATACATAGCCCTACATAGCCATACATAGCCCTACACAGCCCTACATAGCCCTACATAACCATACATAGCCCTACATAGCCATACAAAGCCCTACATAGCCATACATAGCCCTACATAGCCATACACAGCCCTACACAGCCCTACATAGCCCTACATAAAAATACATAGCCCTACATAGCCATACATAGCCCTACATAGCCATACATAGCCGTACATAGCCATACACAGCCCTACACAGCCCTACATAGCCCTACATAACCATACACAGCCCTACATAGCCATACATAGCCCTACATAGCCATACATAGCCATACATAGCCATACACAGCCCTACACAGGCCTACATAGCCTTTCATAACCATAGATAGCCCTACATAGCCATACATAGCCCTACATAGCCATACATAGCCCTACATAGCCATACATAGCCATACACAGCCATACATAGCCATACATAGCCATACATAGCCATACATAGCCCTACATAGCCATACATAGCCATACACAGCCATACATAGCCATACATAGCCCTACATAGCCATACACAGCCCTACACAACCCTACATAGCCATACATAAACATACATAGCCATACATAGCCATACATAGCCCTACACAACCATACATAGCCATACATAGCCATACACAGCCCTACATAGCCATACATAGCCATACACAGCCATACATAGCCATACATAGCCCTACATAGCCATACACAACCCTACACAGCCCTACATAGCCATACATAAACATACATAGCCATACATAGCCATACATAGCCCTACACAGCCATAATAGCCATACATAGCCATACATAGCCCTACATAGCCATACATAGCCATACACAGCCATACATAACCATACATACCCATACACAGCCATACATAGCCATACATAGCCCTACATAGCCCTACACAGCCCTACATAACCATACATAGCCCTACATAGCCCTACATAGCCATACATAGCCCTACATAGCCATATACAGCCCTGCACAGTCCTACATAACCATACATAGCCCTACATAGCCCTACATAGCCATACATAGCCCTACACAGCCATACAAAGCCATACATAGCCCTACATAGCCATACACAGCCCTACGCAGCCCTACATAGCCCAACATAACTATACATAGCCATACATAGCCCTACACAGCCATACACAGCCATACACAGCCATACACAGCCATACATAGCCATACACAGCCCTACACAGCCCTACATAGCCCTACATAGCCATACATAGCCCTATACACAGCCATACATAGCCATACACAGCCCTACACAACCCTACATAGCCCTATATAACCATACATAGCCCTACATAGCCATACTTAGCCCTACATAGCCATACATAGCCCTACATAGCCATACACAGCCCTACACAGTCCTACATAGCCCTACATAACTATACATAGCCCTACATAGCCATACACAGCCATACATAGCCATACATAGCCCTACATAGCCATACACAGCCCTACACAGCCCTACATAGCCCTACATAACCATACATAGCCCTACATAGCCATACATATCCTTACATAGCCTACATAGCCTACTCAGCCATATATAGCCCTACATAGCCATACATAGCCATACATAGCCACACACAGCCATACACAGCCATACACAGCCATACATAGCCCTACATAGCCCTAAATAGCCATACACAGCCCTACACAGCCCTACATAGCCCTACATAGCCCTACATAGCCATACATAGCCCTACATAGTTATACATAGCCCTACATAGCCATACATAGCCATACATAGCCCTACACACCCATACATAGCAATACATAGCCCTACATAGCCCTACATAGCCATACATAGTCCTACATTGCCATACATAGCCCTACATAGCCATACACAGCCCTACACAGCCCTACATAGCCCTACATAACCATACATAGCCCTACATAGCCATACATAGCCCTACATAGCCATACATAGCCCTACACAGCCCTACATAGCCCTACATAACCATACATAGCCCTACATAGCCATACATAGCCCTACATAGCCATATATAGCCTTACATAGCCATACACAGCCCTACACAGCCCTACACAGCCCTACATAGCCCTACATAAAAATACATAGCCCTACATAGCCATACCTAGCCCTACATAGCCATACATAGCCGTACATAGCCATACACAGCGCTACACAGCCCTACATAGCCCTACATAACCATACACAGCCCTACATAGCCATAAAAAGCCCTACATAGCCATACATAGCCCTACATAGTCATACACAGCCCTACACAGCCCTACATAGCCCTTCATAACCATACATAGCCCTACATAGCCATACATAGCCCTACATAGCCATACAAAGCCCTACATAGCCATACACAGCCCTACACAGTCTTACATAGCCCTACATAACCATACATAGCCCTACATAGCCATACATAGCCCTACACAGCCATACATAGCCATACATAGCCATACATAGCCCTACATAGCCATACATAGCCATACACAGCCATACATAGCCATACATAGCCCTACCTATCCATACACAGCCCTACAAAGCCCTACATAGCCCTACATAGCCATACACGGCCATACATAGCCCTACACAGCCCTACATAGTCCTACACAGCCTTACATAGCCATACACAGCACTACACAGCCATACATAGCCCTACATAACCATACATAGCCCTACATAGCCATACATAGCCCTACACAGCCATACTAGCCATACATAGCCATACATAGCCCTACATAGCCATACATAGCCATACACAGCCATACATAACCATACATAGCCATACACAGCCATACATAGCCATACATAGCCCTACATAGCCCTACACAGCCCTACATAACCATACATAGCCCTACATAGTCCTACATAGCCATACATAGCCCTACATAGCCATATACAGCCCTACACAGCCCTACATAACCATACATAGCCCTACATAGCCATACATAGCCCTACATAGCCATACATAGCCCTACACAGCCATACAAAGCCATACATAACCATACATGGCACTACATAGCCATACATAGCCATATATAGCCATATATAGCCCTACACAGCCATACAAAGCCATACATAACCATACATGGCACTACATAGCCATACATAGCCATATATAGCCCTACATAGCCATACATAGCCATACATAGCCCTACATAGCCATACATAGCCCTACATAGCCATACATAGCCCTACATAGCCATACACAGCCATACACAGCCCTACATAGCCCTACATAACCATACATAGCCCTACATAGCCATACATAACCCTACATAGCCATACATAGCCCTACATAGCCATACACAGCCCTACACAGCCCTACATAGCCCTACATAGCCATACACGGCCATACATACCCCTACAAAGCCCTACATAGTCCTACACAGCCCTACATAGCCATACACAGCCCTACACAGCCATACATAGCCCTACATAACCATACATAGCCCTACATAGCCATACATAGCCCTACACAGCCATACTAGCCATACATAGCCACACATAGCCCTACATAGCCATACATAGCCATACACAGCCATACATAACCATACATAGCCATACACAGCCATACATAGCCATACATAGCCCTACATAGCCATACACAGCCATACATAACCATACATAGCCCTACATAGTCCTACATAGCCATACATAGCCCTACATAGCAATATACAGCCCTACACAGCCCTACATAACCATACATAGCCCTACATAGCCATACATAGCCCTACATAGCCATACATAGCCCTACACAGCCATACAAAGCCATACATAACCATACATGGCACTACATAGCCATACATAGCCATATATAGCCCTACATAGCCATACATAGCCATACATAGCCCTACATAGCCATACATAGCCCTACATAGCCATACATAGCCCTACATAGCCATACACAGCCATACACAGCCCTACATATCCCTACATAACCATACATAGCCCTACATAGCCATACATAACCCTACATAGCCATACATAGCCCTACATAGCCATACACAGCCCTACACAGCCCTACATAGCCCTACATAGCCATACACGGCCATACATACCCCTACAAAGCCCTACATAGTCCTACACAGCCCTACATAGCCATACACAGCCCTACACAGCCATACATAGCCCTACATAACCATACATAGCCCTACATAGCCATACATAGCCCTACACAGCCATACTAGCCATACATAGCCACACATAGCCCTACATAGCCATACATAGCCATACACAGCCATACATAACCATACATAGCCATACACAGCCATACATAGCCATACATAGCCCTACATAGCCATACACAGCCATACATAACCATACATAGCCCTACATAGTCCTACATAGCCATACATAGCCCTACATAGCAATATACAGCCCTACACAGCCCTACATAACCATACATAGCCCTACATAGCCATACATAGCCCTACATAGCCATACATAGCCCTACACAGCCATACAAAGCCATACATAACCATACATGGCACTACATAGCCATACATAGCTATACATAGCCCTACATAGCCATACAGCCATACATAGCCCTACATAGCCATACATAGCCCTACATAGCCATACACAGCCCTACACAGCCCTACATAGCCCTACATAACCATACATAGCCCTACATAGCCATACACAGCCCTACACAGCCCTACATAGCCCTACATAGCCATACATAACCATACATAGCCCTACATAGCCATACATAGCCCTACACAGCCATACTAGCCATACATAGCCATACATAGCCCTACATAGCCATACATAGCCATACACAGCCATACATAACCATACATAGCCATACACAGCCATACATAGCCATACATAGCCCTACATAGCCCTACACAGCCCTACATAACCATACATAGCCCTACATAGTCCTACATAGCCATACATAGCCCTACATAGCCATATACAGCCCTACACAGCCCTACATAACCATACATAGCCCTACATAGCCATATACAGCCCTACACAGCCTTACATAACCATACATAGCCCTACATAGCCATACATAGCCCTACATAGCCATATATAGCCGTACACAGCCATACAAAGCCATACATAACCATACATGGCACTACATAGCCATACATAGCCATATATAGCCCTACATAGCCATACATAGCCATACATAGCCCTACATAGCCATACATAGCCCTACATAGCCATACATAGCCCTACATAGCCATACAGAGCCCTACACAGCCCTACATAGCCCTACATAACCATACATAGCCCTACATAGCCATACATAGCCCTACATAGCCATACACAGGCATACACAGCCCTACATAGCCCTACATAACCATACATAGCCCTACATAGCCATAGACAGCCCTACACAGCCCTACATAGCCCTACATAGCCATACATAGCCCTACATAGCCATACATAGCCCTACATAGCCATACACGGCCCTACACAGCCCTACATAGCCCTACATAACCATACATAGCCCTACATAGCCATACATAGCCCTACATAGCCATACAAAGCCCTACATAGCCATACACAGCCCTACACAGCCCTACATAGCCCTACATAGCCATACATAGCCCTACACAACCATACATAGCCATACATAGCCATACATAGCCATACACAGCCATACATAGCCCTACATAGCCATACACAGCCCTACACAGCCCTACATAGCCATACATAAACATACATAGCCATACATAGCCATACATAGCCCTACACAGCCATACTAGCCATACATAGCCCTACATAGCCATACATAGCCATACACAGCCATACATAACCATACATAGCCATACACAGCCATACATAGCCATACATAGCCCTACATAGCCCTACACAGCCCTACATAACCATACATAGCCCCACATAGCCCTACATAGCCATACATAGCCCTACATAGCCATACTTAGCTCTACATAGCCATACATAGCCCTACATAGCCATATACAGCCCTACACAGTCCTACATAACCATAGATAGCTCTACATAGCCATACATAGCCCTACATAGCCATACATAGCCCTACACAGCCATTCAAGGCCATACATAGCCCTACATAGCCATACACAGCCCTACACAGCCCTACATAGCCCTACATAACTATACATAGCCATACATAGCCATACATAGCCCTACACAGCCATACACAGCCATACACAGCCATACACAGCCATACATAGCCATACACAGCCCTACACAGCCCTACATAGCCCTACATAGCCATACATAGCCCTATACACAGCCATACACAGCCATACATAGCCATACACAGCCCTACACAGCCCTACATAGCCCTACATAACCATACATAGCCCTACATAGCCATACTTAGCTCTACATAGTTTAGAAGTTTAGTCGTTTTCATGGAAGGATTGAATTATACTGGTAAAAAGCTTATCAAAACGTAAATATACATGGATGAAGACAAAGATGACCCCTCTTTCGAGCCTGGAGATAATCCTGGACAAAAGAAAAAGGTAACATTCAAGCCCGCCTCAATGGTGGACATGAAACCATGTGATGATCTTCACCGATATCTGGTCGACAAATTTCACTCATCCACTAAATCCAAATCAGTTTTATTCGAAGCAATCGATTTTTCAGCCTACAAAACTGCTGCTAAGGTTGTCTCCTTTGTAACATCTGAAGACCGGCTACTTTTATGGATCAAAACCTTCGCTGTGCGATACTTTGATCACCTGAACGTGATGGGATATCGAGTAACATGGCAAGAACAAGAGTCACATAGCTGCCCAACCAAAAGCGATAAAATCATCATGCACATTCACGAGGAAGAAAATAACATTGAAGATCAAATGGTCACCATAACTATCTTTATTTCCACTGGCAGAATCATGGTTCAAGGCAAAAAATTCGCCGAGTGGAGTCAACAGGAATTTCCTGCACTGCTATCTATTGTTAACAGTCTCGGGTCGTCAGGAAACCTTAGCGCTGTTAGCGCAAAGGACAAATCTACCTTCCATATAGAACTCCAAAAGTTTTTCACAAAGTACAGAGGATGTGAGATTGCGGACACAAGGGCTTCGGAACTAAACGACACTACCGTGGAAAATGCTGAAAATGTTGTCAGTGACATAACAGAAACAGAAACACCCAGTGCAGACAAAGGAAATACAAGAATAACGCAATTGTCAACACCCATTGAACTCTCCCTTACACCGAGTAGGCTAAACACCTTAACTACTCTTCGAAATACCGTCGGAAATTTAGAAGCCGATTTTACTGAGTTTAAAGTAACAAACGCTGGTAACCTCGAGCACCTAAAAGACAAAGCTGCCCAACTAGATCACAATTTCAAAGTACAAACAACAACCCTAGGGGGCCTTGCTGATGATCTGGAAAACAATACTAAACTTCTAAATCACGATTTACAAAAACACGCTGACTTAATTTCCAAATTACAGAATGAAAATCAAGCACTTCAAAAGAAAAATGCGAAAATATCGGAGGATAACGCAACCATGAGAAGAACACAGAACCAGCTTGAAGCGGAAATCACCTTTCTTAAGGACCAAATTAAAGCCCTCTGGGAAACAATACAACTGCCGCCGGAAACAACTAAGACGTCGAGCCAGACCTCTGGTGAAGAAATGGACGACAAATTCAATGATAGCACAAAGAATAAAGCTGCCATTCCTACATCAAACGACAACCAATGGTCATAAGATGAGATGCTACTTGTTAATCTTCCAACATCAAACTCTTTCTCTCCCCTTCAAGATCTACCAGAAAACCCGCCAAGAAAAGAACCACAAAACAAACCCGTAGACACTAATTCGCAGCACCCTCCTAAGTCTCCTGCTACCAACGACACCAATAATTCTAATGAAGTGATCTTTCTATGTGATTCAAATGGAAAGTTTTTAGACATGGAAAAAATGTTTCCTTCAGACCAGGAAGTGAAGTATGTTAGAACTCCACTGATTGAACACGCTAGATCGTACTTACAAAGTCAAATCCACACTGCTCCCCGACTACTCATATTACACACAGGAACAAACGATCTAGAAAGAACCAGTTCTCCTGAAGATCTTATTTCTAACATCTTAATATTGATCACAGAAGCCTCAACGAAATTTCCTTCAAGCAAAATATTCTACTCAACACTTCTTCCCCGCAGCGACATCCCGACACCAATAATAACTTCAATAAACAATCAGTTGATCAGTAGCTGCTCAAGATTACCCAATGTGCAGTTAGTCAAACATGACAACCTCTTTGAGAATCAATCAAATATTCTTTACGATCAGAAACATATTCTTAAACGGTACGTAAAATTTTTCGCCAAGAACCTTAAGGACACAATTCGCGGTCGTGCCAGACCAAAACCTACAGTTCCTTCTAATACAATGCCAGCCCAAAGACAAAGATCCTCACAAACTCAACCGACTTCGTCCCAAGGTCCCAAGCCACTATTACATCACACATCATACAGCAATGCCGTAAAGAACACACCACCTCAAGTGCCTCGTTGGCCTCACCTTCTTCAAACTCAACCTCCGCCGTTACCATTTGTCACACCACAACTTCCACAACGAATACCTCCAACACCATTGCAAAATTCACTACATCATGAACCAAATGCCTCAAATAAAGCATTCCAGCTTCCTATGCAAACCCTGCCGGACCAGATACTCCCAGCTCCGCCACCAACTATATCGCATCAATACTCCAAAACACCGCATCAAACGTTTCCACAGGCCGCTAAAATGGAAACCGCAGGTGAAGAAACTCGCCCCTCCAACAAATTAACGGATTCAGCAATGCCTCAGGAAATCATATCCTTTCTTCGTTTTATAAAATCATTTGTATGAACAATTTCATCTTACCCTTGACACTGAATTAAGTATTAATGATAAACTTTATACCAGTATAAAGAGTAATCCATTTATTATTTGCTATACAATCACGGACACCGAAGATAGTCCCGATATTTCAAGCACATTGTCCTTTTGCGCTTGGAATATTAATGGCCTTTCTTCGAAATATCTTGGAAATAAGTTAGATAATACTGATTTTTTGAGTGTTATTAATAACTCCGATTTTATATTGTTAACAGAAATTGGCAACTGCTCTAATCTGGAAATTGCGGGATACAAATCTTTTTTTCAATGTCCCACACCAAATCAGTCGGGGAGAGGTGGGCGTAACTCCGGAGGAATCGCTTTATTTTATAAGAACAAATTCCACAAAAACATTTCCATCACTAAAACAACTCAGCATTTTATTTGGTTTAAAATTGAGAATCGTTTTCTAAATTCAGTGAAGAATATTTACGTCTGTGGTGTCTATATACCCCCCTGTAACTCAAAATACTTTGATAACGAAATTTTTGATCAGCTAGAACAAGACATAGTACGTTTTTCTTCGAAAGGATCAATAATTCTCATGGGTGACTTTAACTCGAGAACCGGGAAATACTCTGATACTGTCTCAAAGGAGGGAAACAGTAGAATTAGTAATGATCAGTCGGAATCTGCTTTCCAGCCAACTCAAAGAAACAGTTTTGATAATGTTTTAAATAGCCATGGGAAACGGCTGTTGGAAATTTGTAAAACCTTTGACCTAAGAATAGTTAATGGCAGAGTTAATGGAGATACCCTAGGCAGACCCACTTTTCATGGAAAAAACGGAACGAGCGTTATTGATTATCTAATATGTGATCAGTGTACATTTCTCAACGTTGCAAATTTCGTTGTTAAACAGCCATCTTATTTATCGGATCATAGTGCCATCGTGGCATGGCTCAATCTTAACACCAGGTTAATTGGAGACGAAATGCACACTCCAAATAGTAGCAATAGATTATCAAAATTACCACGGCAATTTTGCTGGGAAGTTGACTCACATTTAAAATTCAAAAACGCACTGCGCACGGAACCAATCCAAATTCTAATTAGACAATATATGGAGAGAAACACCGAAGATGTGAATACCTCCTTAGAAAACGCTATGAAAATTCTAACTGAGAGCTCCAAGCTATGCCTAAAAATTAAAGCTAAGAAAACTTATAAGCGTATGAAGAAATCATCCAACAAGAAATGGTTCGACTGTGAATGTCGCTTAAAAAGGCATGAATTACGAAAAGTCTCAAATGAAAAGCACCGTGACCCCCTCAACTCCGAAGTGCGAGAAAGATATCACAAAACCTTGAATGATTACAAAAAGCTCCTAGGCACAAAGAAGAGAGGATTCCACAAAGAAAAAACATTACAACTCGACGAACTAGCTTTAAATCCTGACAAGGCGTCATTTTGGAATTGTTTAAATTCGATGAGCGACACTTTCAACGAAAATGTTCCTGCCCCAATCTCGGAAGAATCATGGCTTCACCATTTCAAATCTCTGCATTCTATTGACCCGACGAATTCCACGCATGAACATGAAATCCATAGGGAACTAAATTCTTTAGAACACGAAAAGGAACGGTTTAACCATCTCGATTATGAGATAACTGAGAGGGAAATACGTCAAGCGGCGAAGAAATTGAAAAATAAGAAATCACCATTTGTTGACAAAATACGAAATGAAATGATCAAAGCAAGCCTCGAACCACTAATGCCTGTCTATGTCAAACTTTTTAACCTCATTTTACAATCCGGAAAAATGCCAGATGTTTGGTGTCAAGGCCTCATAACCCCAATTTACAAATCTGGTGACAAGAGTGATCCAACAAATTACAGAGGCATATGTGTTTCTAGTTGCCTTGGAAAACTGTTCTGTTCTATTTTAAATCGAAGACTTCACTTGTATTTTGAGGAAAATAAGATATTACATAATTCCCAAATTGGCTTTTTGCCTGAAAACCGCACTGCAGACCATGTTTTCACTCTAAGGACCCTAATAGATAAATATGTGCATTATCACAAGGAAAAAGTCTACGCTTGTTTCGTAGATTTCCGCAAAGCGTTTGACTCTGTTTGGCACGAAGGATTGTTTTATAAGCTGCTAAAAACGAATATAGGAGGAAACTTGTACAACCTCATGAAAAGTCTTTATTGCAACTCGACATGTTCCATCAAAATCGGTGAAAACAAAACACAGCCTTTTTCATATTCCAGAGGTGTACGTCAAGGCTGTATTTTAAGTCCTCTTTTATTTAACCTCTATTTAAACAATCTACCACTTTTATTCGAAAACACCTTATCTGACCCATTTGTTCTCCCAAATGGGAAAAAAATAAATTCACTTTTGTACGCAGATGATTTAGTTATTCTATCAAGATCGAAAACTGGATTACAGAACTGTTTAAATGCGCTTTCTTTGTATTGTGACAAATGGAAGCTAAAAATTAATCCCAAGAAAACAAAAATTATGATATTCCAGAAACGCCCAAAAAAATCTATTGACATCAAATTCAACATAGGCAGTGAGTCAATTGAAATTGTCCAAGAATACACTTATTTAGGTACACGTTTAACTCCAACGGGAAACTTTACACTTGCACTCGAACACTTAAAAGAAAAGGCCCTTCACGCGTTTTCTAGTATTCGGAAGCGGACAATTCTTAACAAACTTAATCCTAATACTGCATCCCAAATTTTTGACACCATGGTATTCCCAATCTTGAGTTACAACAGCGAGGTATGGGGAATGTACACCAAGCAAGATTTTAAAAAATGGGATAGCTCCCCAATAGAAAAAATCCACCTCAAATTCTGTAAACGTTACTTAGAGGTTAACAATAAGGCCTCTAACATAGCCTGCAGAGCTGAACTTGATAGACTGCCGCTGCTTATCCCGATAAATCAGAAAATTATGAAATATTTTGTTTACCTCAACAACAAAGATAATGACTCTATAGTCAAACAGTCTTTTCTTATGTCAAAGAATCTACATTCTATGAATAATTCCGGATATTTTTCCAATTTCATAAACATGCTTGAACAATACAATCTAACCAGTTTAGATGCTGAATCTCTAGATAATAATAAAATTAGACGATATACCACAGAAATGAGAGAGAAATATCTATCTTTTTGGCGGCACAGCCTCGAAAATTCAAAAAAACTAGAATTTTATAAAACTTTTAAAGATGAATATTCTACATCTGATTATCTCTACCAGCTAAGACATTATGACGAACGACAGAATTTTGTTAAATTTAAAATAAGTAATCACAAACTTATGATTGAACATGGTCGATACCAAATCGATCATTTGCCAAGAGAAAATAGATTATGTCCTTTATGTAACTCAAATCAGGTAGAAGATGAGATTCATTTCCTCTTTCAATGTAACAAATACTCAGTACAGAGACAGGCATTTATTAATCAAATCAATCGAATAATACCTGACTTTGACAAGAAATCATCTCCGGAAAGCATAAAACTGATAATGAATTCGAAGGAACATCATGTAAATAAGTTAGTTATGAAGTTTGTCTCCTCCTGCATGAAAATACGTGATTCATTGTTAGTAATGTAACCGAATTTTTCTAGATTGTTATTAGTGCTGTTTTGTTTTTATTTTGATTGTCATATACATGCTTTTGCAATACTGTAAAGTGATGCGGTCATGCAAATAAAGCAATTTATTACTATTACTTACTTACATAGGCATACATAGCCCTACATAGCCATACACAGCCCTACACAGTCCTACATAGCCCTACATAACCATACATAGCCCTACATAGCCATACACAGCCATACATAGCCATACATAGCCCTACATAGCCATACACAGCCCTACACAGCCCTACATAGCCCTACATAACCATACATAGCCCTACATAGCCATACATATCCCTACATAGCCTACATAGCCTACACAGCCATACATAGCCCTAGATAGCCATACATAGCCATACATAGCCACACACAGCCATACACAGCCATACACAGCCATACATAGCCCTACATAGCCATACATAGCCATACATAGCCATACATAGCCCTACATAGCCCTACATAGCCATACACAGCCCTACACAGCCCTACATAGCCCTACATAGCCCTACATAACCATACATTGCCCTACATAGTTATACATAGCCCTACATAGCCATACATAGCCATACATAGCCCTTCACAGCCATACACATCCATACACAGCCATACATAGCCATACATAGCCATACACAGCCATACATAGCCATACATAGCCCTACATTGCCATACACAGCTATTCACAGCCATACACAGCGATACATAGCCATACACATAGCCATACATAGCCCTACACAGCCATACACAGCCCTACACATCCATACATAGCCATACATAGCCATTCACAGCCATACACAGCCATACATAGCCCTACATAGCCATACATAACCCTACATAGCCCTACACAGCCCTACATAGCCCCACATAACCATACATAGCCCTACATAGCCATACTCTGCCCTACATAGCCCTACACAGACATACATAGCCATACATGGCCCTACATAGCCATACTGAGTCCTACTTAGCCATACACAGCCATACACAGCCCTACATAGCCCTACATAGCCATACATAGCCATACACAGCCCTACATAGCCCTACATAACCATACATAGCCCTGCATAGCCCTACATAGCCATAACTAGTTACACGTGCACAACACTTCGTGGACAAGACTTTGCGACTGGTTGGAATTTATCTTTTAATCAGTGCCGTACAAAGAGTGTTGTGTTTTTTCTGAGGAAAGTTATTTTATAAAAGCAATGGAAAGCTTATTTCCTGTGTTTGCATAGCCTTATATATAAACACTCGAGGCGTTTGGAGAATTCTCGACAGTTATACAAACCCGAGACGAATCTTCTCGGGTTTGAATAACTGTCTCGTTTTCTCCCAACCCCTCTTGTGTTTATATGGAACTATGCCAACAGAAAACGTTTTCTGTTGCTTAAATATAGCTGTACATAGACATACATAGCCATACATATGCCATTGTCTTGATTTTCAAAGCTGGCGCTTTTCGCTAATAGTGGGCTGTAACATCTAGCCTAGTAGTAGCGCAACCAATCAGAACGCAGCATTGATAATAGACCATTAGTTGCATTTTACAAATAGGCCTATAATCCCCTCACAACCCTACATAACCCTACATAGCTCTACGTAGCGTTACATAGCTCTACAGAACCCTACATATTACTACACAACCCTACATAGCCGAACAGAACTCTATGCAATCCCACATAGCCCTGTATACCCGGACACAGGGCTACATAGTCCTAAACAGCCCTGCGTTATCATAAGAGACTACATTACGAGGCTTGAACACCAAGAACACCAAATTTAGAAAAAATTACCAGAAACCCTCAGATTTAAGTAAGCATTAAAATATTTTATTGGGATTATGGGCTATTATTTAACTCTGACAAGTACCTTACAACTCGTTTATGACCTTGTTTTTTTTTTTACTTCTTTTATCTAATAGTTCTTTTTCCAAACGTTTAAAATTATATGTTCTCTTATGTCATAGTAAAAGTAATAACGATTACATAAGGAAAATACAAAGACCTGCGGTTTGTACAGTCCTGAAACCACAAACAGAGTTTACCTACTCAGGAGCTAGTTAAGCTTGGGACGTATTTATAACTGATTTGGTGGAAGTTTTGGTACTTTAACATACCTATTGTCTGTGCAGCCCTAAACAGCTGCACTCATCAACTCATTTACAGCCAAACAGCCAAGTGCAATCTTTTATTATCATACACGGCCCTGGAAACTTGGACACATTGGGTCGGTTATTTAAACGAAGTCCAACTTTGGCAGCAGTTTAGGAGATCTTTGGACCGACCAAATCTCTAGTGGATTCTTTTAAGACAAATGCTTTTCTTGTCCACGTTATATGCGCTACTGAGATGAGACTGTCACAATAAAGGGTGTTTACATAAAAGCGTTCACCAAACGAAAAATGGCATAAAACGCATTTTCTTAAAACTCTACCTAAACGCCGTTTAAATAACTGGCCCACTGTTTCACATATGGCCACACATAGCGCTGTGTCAATGTATCAATAGGCCAATTTCAAAAATACAACCATACTCTTTGTTTTCCCTCCAAAATTTTGCACATGCCTGGTACTACTTTCTTGAGAGAGCAACAATCACCCCCAAGAAAAGCTGAAAGCAATACTTATTCAAACTTTTGCAGAGAAAACAAAGAGTATTAAAAAGGCCTATCGAAAAAGGCCCATATTCAATTATACGCTCTAGCTGCTTATTCGAGGTGGGTGCTTGTTTGAGTCTGGACATTAATTAAAATTTTGTCATTTTCAGCAAGTAGTAAGTTAATTTACCAACAAAACAGTAAATAATACCAAAATTTGTGCGAGGACAGAATTTTAGTTTAAATTTGAAAAAAAAATACCTAAGAACTAGGCCTTGGGGGACACCCAGTCAATTTCTATCTCCATCTCATTGTCAGCAGGATCAATAAGTGATCTCTCTGGTTTGTCGTGTCCCTGTCTCACAGTATAATGCCCACAAACAATGTGGTTTTTTTTTACAAGTGGACAAGAAGTTTTAGACGAGAAACAGTTGTGGCAGTAAATATGTATGCTATGTATGGTTATGTAGGCCTATGTAGGGCTGTGTAGGGCTATGTAGGGCTATGTATGGTTATGTATGGCTATGTAGGGCTAAGTATGGTTATGTAGGGCTATGTAGGGCTGTGTAGGGCTATGTAGGGCTATGTATGGCTATGTAGGGCTGTGTATGGCTATGTAGGGCTATGTATGGCTGTGTATGGCTGTGTAGGGATGTGTAGGGCTATGTATGGTTATGTATGGCTATGTAGGACTATGTATGGTTATGTAGGGCTATGTATGGTTATGTAGGGCTATGTATGGCTGTGTAGGGCTATGTATGGCTATGTAGGGCTGTGTAGGGCTATGTATGGCTATGTAGGGCTATGTATGGTTATGTAGGGCTATGTATGGTTATGTAGGGCTATGTATGGCTGTGTAGGGCTATGTATGGCTATGTAGGGCTGTGTAGGGCTATGTAGGGCTATGTATGGCTATGTAGGGCTATGTAGGGCTATGTATGGCTATGTAGGGCTATGTATGGTTATGTAGGGCTATGTATGGTTATGTAGGGCTATGTATGGCTCTGTAGGGCTATGTACGGCTATGTAGGGCTATGTATGGTTATGTAGGGCTGTGTAGCGCTCTGTATGGCTATGTAGGGCTGTGTATGGCTATGTAGGGCTATGTAGGGCTGTGTAGGGCTGTGTATGGCTATGTAGGGCTGTGTAGGGCTATGTATGGCTGTGTATGGCTATGTAGGGCTATGTATGGCTATGTAGGGCTATGCATGGTTATGTAGGGCTATGTATGGTTATGTAGGGCTATGTATGGCTGTGTAGGGCTGTGTATGGCTATGTAGGGCTGTGCAGGACTATGTAGGGCTGTGTAGGGCTATGTATGGCTGTGTATGGCTATGTAGGGCTATGTATGGCTATGTAGGGCTATGTATGGTTATGTAGGGCTGTGTATGGTTATGTAGGGCTATGTATGGCTGTGTAGGGCTGTGTATGGCTATGTAGGGCTGTGTAGGACTGTGTAGGGCTATGTATGGCTGTGTATGGCTATGTAGGGCTATGTATGGCTATGTAGGGCTATGTATGGTTATGTAGGGCTGTGTAGGGCTATGTAGGGCTGTGTAGGGCTATGTAGGGCTGTGTAGGGCTCTGTATGGCTGCGTATGGCTATGTAGGGCTATGTAGGGCTATGTAGGGCTATGTAGGGCTATGTAGGGCTGTGTAGGGCTATGTAGGGCTGTGTAGGGCTCTGTATGGCTGCGTATGGCTATGTAGGGCTATGTAGGGCTATGTAGGGCTATGTAGGGCTATGTAGGGCTATGTAGGGCTGTGTATGGCTATGTAGGGCTATGTAGGGCTATGTAGGGCTGTATAGGGCTGTGTATGGTTATGTAGGGCTATGTAGGGCTATATAGGGCTGTGTATGGCTATGTAGGGCTATGTATGGTTATGTAGGGCTGTGTAGGACTATGTAGGGCTATCTATGGCTATGTAGGGCTGTGTATGGGTATGTAGGGCTATGTAGGGCTGTGTAGGGCTGTGTATGGCTATGTAGGGCTATGTAGGGCTATGTAGGGCTGGGTATGGCTATGTAGGGCTATGTATGGTTATGTAGGGCTATGTATGGATATGTAGGGCTGTGTAGGGCTATGTAGGGCTGTGTAGGGCTATGTAGGGTTATGTAGGGCTGTGTATGGCTATGTAGGGCTATGTAGTATTATGTAGGATTATGTACACTGCTTCTAGTAACTACCGGGAACCACTATATGATGCTTACACCACGTACCTACCGAGTTTTTTTAAGTTATCCCCTGACAAGTTGTTTAATTATTATTATTATTATTATTGCAAGTAAAACACAAACAGAAAAAAAATTACACAGAATAAATAAAGTAACAAAAAGAAAAAAAAAACAAATAGCGAATTTACACACTTACATGTCAATACTCACAAATATTAAACTAGATTACAGCAGTGCTTATTTCATATATTATTGTACTTAGTATGATCTATAATTAATTTTTACCTTTTTTTTTTGCTTTCTTTGTGGTGAAAGTAATATAAATATTCATGGTAGGTGCAGATAATACTAATTTATGTTTTTGTGTAGTTAGGAGACAAGACCCAGCGAGGAAAAGAAAGGTTTCCATTCTTTTGTATTGCGCGTTGTCTTATTTTCTAATTGGTCATGATATGTCTCAGATAAAACAAGAAATTGTTGTGAATTGGGAAACATTCTTTTGATCTGCATATCCAGATAAAGTTCTTAGTTATAAGACAACAGAAGTTTATATGGAGCTTAAAGGAAGAGCTGTCTGGCGTTAGGCCCAAAGCGGTAGTCAGTTCTAAGTAACTGCCTGGCTGGAGGATCTGGCACGACTGAAGCCATATCGAGACATTATCCCAAAAATTTTTCGTTTTTTTGGCATTTCCAAAATAGATGCCTCAAATCCTCTTTCTCGTCATGGCAAAAAGTACATTTTCCATCCTCTTTAACTCCTATTTTTTGCAGATAGCTGTTAGTTGGTAAACGTCTATGTAAAAATCTGAAATTAAAATCAATTAGTTTTGAGCTCGTTGTACAAGTGTTTGCTGCTTGAAAAACGTCTCTCCAGTCAACATTTTTATCGGTTGAAGAGTGGATGTCTTTATGCCATTTGTCTATACGTACAAGATATGGGTTTTTCACTTTTATTTGCTATTAGTTGCTTGTAACCAATTCTAGATGATTTTTGGCTTTTGAGAAATGTGTTAAAAGGACTTTCATTTGATGTGTTCTCGGGATTTGTCGTCGCAAAGATTTCACGGCTGAGACGATTCCGAAAAACATTAAGGGTTTTACTCGAATGTTATGTCTATTCCGAAAATGGTCGAGGGAAAAAAAGTTGAGAGAATTCTCGTCCATTAGATGTTTAACTTTTGTTATACCCTTGGTAAGCCAATTATTGCAGAAAACTGGTGCGTTATTTATTCTTATTAATGAATTTTGTAACAGAGGTAGAGATAGAAAATGATCTTTTGATACTATTTTCCTCTCGAAGAAAGTGTCAGACCAAATTGCTACAATTTCTTTGATAAAAGGGTCTTCTATCTTTAGCTTATCAATATCCTTCCTGTTAAGATTTCCTAAATTAAAGACTTCCTCCGTATTTTCCTAGCGCTAGACAGGTTACTACTTGTTCAATTTTTTTAACGCATAGGAAATAGGAAGTTGTGTTTATGAGCCGCACTATTAAACTTTTAATTTCAAACAGACCTCGGACGCGAGAATTCAGCCAGCTTTTAAGGACAGGGAAGTTGCTTTTGACCTTTCTCACCATGGTCACGCGTTGGTCACGCTCTACTTCCAATTTTTATGTTCTGATTGGTCAAAAATTGACAGGTGAGTTCATGCGGAAAATTTATGCAGAATCTTGAAACTTGATTACTGATAGCTGAAACTGACAGAGTTTTGTGTAACGTTGTGAATCAGTGGTCGGTTCTGGCAATTCTACTTTTTGCAAAAAACGCGGGTAACGAAAATAAAAATTGCCTAAAAAAGTCGACTTTTTCCCGGCCCCTTTCTTTCTTTGGTATTTTTGGCGGAATGCACTCGACTGACAGCTGTCAAAAAATGGCGGGAAATTTTGGGCAATCGTGGCATTAATTTACAAGTGCTTATATGTAGTTGCACACTGTGTGTTCCGGCAATGTTTCAAGATGTCGGATCTTTACATCAAAATTTACATGGACAAGAAATAAAAAAGGGGTAAAACTAAAGTCTTCAACTCTAAACAAAGGTCATCTGGTAATTTATGCTCGATCTAGACCAGGGGATCTACAAATATTTCCTTCGAAGAAGGGGAGATAATTCCACCATCAAATACTGGCTTTTAGCAGGTCGAGGACTTTGCGAAGACGTACCATAGGACGGCGACAAGAACAAATTTCAACCCTCCGCCTGGGTAGGGTGCGCTTGCCGTACTAAAACGACCAACCTTCACCACCACCAAGAGGGGTCAAGTGGCGTGGAGGAAATCGCTTGTAGTGGTGGACATGCTGCCGTCTGGCGAGATCAGAGAAAAGTTCCAGGTGTACATGTCGCTGGCCGATGAAGTGCAGAGGCTACTAAAACAACAATTAGGATTTGAAGTGATTCTTCTGGATGCAAATACTTCATCGACCGACGAAGTTTCTTCGGTCAGCGACAAGGTGCACCTGGAACGTTTCTCCAATTTCGCCAGACGGCGACACGTCCACCATAAGAGCGATTTCTGCCGCGTCTCTAGACCCTTTTTGGTGGTGGTAAAGGTCGGTCGTTTTTGCATGGCCACCGCACTCTGTCAAGGCGGGGTGTTGAGATTTGTTTGTGTGGCCGTCCTTTGGTAGGAAAGAGGTACCCCAAGCCCTGTAGACTGTACTGCGGGCACTACTGAGCTAACTGAGTTGGCAGTCATTCGTTCTCCGTTGACTGAGTACGTCTTCTCAAAGTCCTCGACGTGCTAAAAGCCACTATGGGAGAATTTTCTCCCCTTCTTTAAAGGAAATGTACGTAGACCTCCTGGTTTAGGACGAGCCTAAATACCATGGCCAGAGTACCGTTGTTTAGAGTTAAAGACTCAAGTTTTACCCCTTTTTTTATTTCTCGCCCATCTTAATCTTGACGTAAACGTCCGACATCTTGAAACATTGCCGGAACACAAAGTGCACCTACATATGAACAATTTAACAATTAGTTCATGCGTCAGCGTGCGTATGTCGAGATATTGAGCACGCGAGAAGTTTGTAGAGCACGAAAGAGGCGTAAGAGTAGCTCAAGGCGCAGCCGAGAGCAACTCTAGCCCTTTGAGTGCTCTCCAAACTTCCCAAGTGCTCAATATCTCGACATACGCACTGCTGAAGCATGAGCTAATTGTTTTATAACATTATCAAGGCGATCAATGCAGCAGTTAACTTAAAATTTTATTATTGTAGGGCGCTCTTAAAGCAGTACGCGTCAATGTTTACGTGACTATAATTTTTTTTCCTCATAGTTAATCTTATGTTTTTATCCTGAAACTGAGAGAAAGTGTACTCTGAAATGATTGTAAAATCCATATTTAGGTGCCGGAAAACTATTAATTTACCGAAAAATTGTTATTGAGAGAAAACAACTTTGCAAAGAATGATCTCACGCCATAGCCCGCACAGCTCGTAGAGATGACAACAACGACGACAACACTGACCTCTTTTCCTTACTATCGGTTAACAAATTCAAACGTTTCCTCTTAAATTTCCTTAGAAACTCACGGTAAACGCTTCATCGTGTACTGCTAAGTTATGGATGCACTCAGGAGTCTCGGGATTGCTAAGCTCCAACAACTCGAGGAATTACGAATAGTTTATTGACGTCATCAGCGTGCTCAATAGGAATATGAAGAACGCTCGCCCTATTAAATTGGATTAGGCGAATTTTCTAGCTATGTTATAAAGATAATGATGATACGATAATAAAGCTGGATGCATGAAGAGGAAGGTTAGGAACAGATCGATGTGTAAAACGGAGTCATCCATGAGGAAAAAGCTAAAAATAATATTTCACGTTCACAAAAGCTATGTGACATAAAAACGTTCATTTTAAGGAGTTATTGAGTCAAAGACCAAAACAATTAACCAAGCAACGTAGAGGAACTGCAAGTTCTACGTCATACAGATATAACGTGGCACTTTATAAACAAATGCGCGCATTTTAAGGTAATTATTGGTACACGTGATTCGGAGTGAACATTTCCTTTTCGAGCGTCTCTTTAGTGTTGACATTTTATTCGTTCATATTGCAATAGATGCTGAACACGGATTACCTTTTGCGGCAGGGCATCAGCAATCGTAAATAACTTTATAGAGGCTTATCTATTTCTTCTACGCAGAAGTGCGATCTCATTTGTAGGAAGCAATGGACTTTATCTACAGGGAGCAAGGCCCAGCCGAGATCGCCGTAACAACAGTGCAATCGTTACTCGTTATTGTAAACATCACTGGAAACTCTTTTGTTTGTCTCATCATAGTAAAGAACAAAGACATGAGGTAAGTGCCGGTATACCTATACTGTCCGCAACATTTACACGTTTTTTATAAGAAAAATAGCCCGTAAACTTCTCACTCCAGAGCATTATAAGAGCAACAAAAGCAAAAAGTAAAAGGACAAAGTAAATGTTGTTTTCGACGTTTTAGGGTTGCATTTCCTAATTAACCTTGATCCGAATGCTCTGTACTCCTTAATCCGAATGCTCCTAAGAACTGCAGATTTCAATTTCTTTGTGATTCGCGTGGACCTCTGGGCCGTTTTACAAGAGCTTCTCTTTACGACTTAAAGGTGCCATGCCCGCATAGCAACTCTGGGAAACGCACATTGGCCTATAGCGCTACTAAAAATTTTAAGGACCTCAGTTCCGAGTTAAAAGAGTTTTCTATTTCTTCTTCTCCATTGATATTCAAATTTCTTCCCTCCTCTCTTAAGTCTAAATTACGAAGTCTGTTTCTCTCACGCAGTATCATCGGCCGAGCATTGGAGGATCTACTGTGCTCGACTTGCCGCCATTCTATTCATTGTCACTGTTTTTCATAGTCCTACTACAACCACTATTACGTATTTAAATTTTTTAATTACATATGTATACATGTTCATTTATAGTACATATTTTGCCCCCCTTCGTCGATTTATATATTATTCATTACTATAGCGTACTCTAATTTAAATATTTTCTCTTTCGTGTATATATATTATATACACCTGTTTTCAAAAAGGTTTTCATACAGAGAGATATATAGATAGATATATACTTTTGTTTTCTTGCACGTGCGCCCGTGTTCATTTTTCACTTGTTGTTGTCCAACTTGTGAAAAACTCGGTTCAACGATAAATTTTTTCGTCGTCGGGTTTTTTGTTCTAATTTGACATGTCGTTTTGAGTTGTTGTTTTTTTTTTTTTTAGAAAAATACATGCGCCCTGCGATAAAAATTTGCAATGGCGAGTTATATAGCTGATTTTGGGAATGAGGAAAACATCCCACGAAGCAGCCGATCCGCGAGTTATACGGCGTCACCGAATTGATAGGCCAAATGCCATGGCATCTGTAGCAAGTGACGAAGCATTTTTATTGATGGAGTGTATTAAAAAATGTGCTGTCCTGGGGCGTGCTTAAGAGAAAATGTAAACTAACTTGAAAGCATTTGTGGCGGAGAGTGTATTCTGTCTTCAATGAGACGTTGCCTTACAGTGATTTTACACGAAAAAAGGTGAGACATAAGATATATGACCAGCTCATCATGGTTAGAATAAAGTCTGCTTCTATGAACCTCGTCAACGTCTTAGTCCGTTTTAATCAACTGCTATAATATTGTTGCTCCTTGCCACATATCCAAAATGGACATCCACCGTCACATCTTCCTTCTCAGCGGTTTCGAAAACACATTTTTTTTCATTTCATCTACGTTTTTCCCCTTATCCTGTAACGACAACAATGATATGACCTACAAGTGACCGAATTCCTCATTCTTTAATTTTCAAGAGAATGCAAATCAAGAGAATTGCAGACAATATTCGTCCATTATTTTTTCAATTGACAAATTCAACAACAAAGAACCTGGCGAGCAAAAAATTTATGGTTGAACCGAGTTTTTCACAAGTTGGACAATAACGAGTGAAAAAATGCACACGGGCGCACGTGCAAGAAAACAAAAGTATATATATCTATCTATATATCTCTCTGTATGAAAACCTTTTTGAAAACGGGTGTATATATCTGTCTGATTTTGGAAAAAGGTACCCTACAACAGAAGAGGCTCTGTAAAAAATGGATGCCTTTTCTGTGGTCTCCAAATTGACGTAACTTCTGAATTACCAAAAAGGCCTTAGAGTGGCTAAGGTTCGTTCAAGTGTGGTAGAGGTTGGCCAGCGAATCACGCCCCTTTCCCCTCAAACCCCCGCCCCCCCACCGGCTTCTGAGGCCCTTGTCCCAACAACTAATATGGGAGGAGTATAACAAACAAAAAGTATGCACTGATTTCAATGCTTGCGTGTGTCACCACTACTGTATGGCGGTAAGTTAGATAGCTACACTAGCCAACGGCTGGAATTCTTAGATAGGTACCTTTTTAGGTGAAATCAGACAGAAATAACACAAGTGTTAGCTATCTCTTGTAGTTTATAATCTGCCATGGTGATCTTTCTAATTTGGCCAGAAAAGGTTTCTTAAAGCACACAGGGTTTGTAAGCAATCTAGTATGCTATTTCCGTGGTCCTTGTATTGTCCGTTGGGTCTGTTTTTTTCGAAAGGGTCAAAGTTCTTTAGGCTCCTTCAGTGCAGTGACCACTGCTTTACTCCCTCTCTGGTGAAAAAAGATAATAATAATAAATAATAATAAGCAACAGCAATTCAGGGAAAGAAGTATTGCAGCATAAAATACTAGCATTACTAAAGTTTGTTAACTGGTTCAAGTTAATAGTAGCTTTGAGAGAGAAATATTCGGAGCACCTCTTGCGGTTTCCAAGCAAGATGTCAGTATTTACCGTTCTCGTTTTAACCCCAATTACCTGCCGGTAACTCTTGCGGCAAGAACCAAGAGCTTTTGCTCGAGTGTCTCCCAGAGTTACCGGCATTTAAAGACTGACAGAAACGTCAAGACTTCTACTTGTAAAAGTAAAAAAAAACAAAAAACAAAAAAACTAATGCAGTTTCACTCACCGTGATCTCTTGCAGCGAAGTTGCGCATGGCCGCGGAGGACTGTGTAATTGCCCCAAACGGGGCAAAAACCCAGGCTTCGCGCGGGCAACAGCTCCGTGGGCCATTTGTACGATGACGTATCCCATTATTTTTACTACTAAGACCAGAGTTCATTTCGTTTTTTCTTTTCTATTTAAATTTGGTAGTCCCAGTAAGGTTTTAATAACAAAAGCCTTAACTTGCACAAGAAAGCAATACCCTGATAATGGTAAAATGACACCACGTGCAAATGGCCTACTCCATTATGTAAGAATACACTTTCTCACAAACAAGAAAACCCTCCCAGCGCGAACTTCACTCTCTGTAATATAAAACGCACGGTTTTTCGCCAACCCTACTGTTAACCTCTGTCCGCAAAGATTAGCATCTATCAACAGGCCCTAACTATCTGGGTGACCTGTGCTGCACCCATAATTCAGTTGTGTCTAAAATCAAATATGGCGATCTCCAGGATCTCAGAGGGATCGAGCAAGGAATATTCCAAGATTCAGGGTTTCTTTGTACATCGTTATAATCGGTAAGCAAACAGTTACAGTGTTACATTCATTGGACACTGCAGTACAAATTGTATTGCGAAATCCGTTCTCGTCTCTCATGGCAGCTGTGTAGTAACCCTTACAAGCTTGTGTTGTTTATTTCAGGCCTACACATATTTAATCGCTAGGATATTTACAGTCAAACGAAATCGAGCCTTATAACACTAATGAAACTCAAGACAATATGAATAAAATAGTATCGAACCTGCGTGCTAAAACCGGACCACAACACCTGTTTGAATATAATTTGCAGAATGTAGTAAAAACAAACAACAACAACAAAAAAAACATCTGTATTTTAAAATGATGTTCCTTCGAATTCATTATCAGTTTTATGCTTTCTGGAGATGATTTCTTGTCAAAGTCAGGTATTATTCGATTGATTTGATTAATAAATGCCTGTCTCTGTACTGAGTATTTGTTACATTGAAAGAGGAAATGAATCTCATCTTCTACCTGATTTGAGTTACATGAGGGACATAATCTATTTTCTCTTGGCAAATGATCGATTTGGTATCGACCATGTTCAGTCATAAGTTTGTGATTACTTATTTTAAATTTAACAAAATTCTGTCGTTCGTCATAACGTCTTAGCCGGTAGAGATAATCAGATGTAGAATATTCGTCTTTAAAAGTTTTATAAAATTCTAGTTTTTTTGAATTTTCAAGGCTGTGCCACCAAAAAGATAGATATTTCTCTCTCATTTCTGTGGTATATCATCTAATTTTATCATTATCTAGAGATTCAGCATCTAAACTGGTTAGATTGTATTGTTCAAACATGTTTATGAAATTGGAAAAATATCCTGAATGTAGATTCTTTGACATAAGGAAAGACTGTTTGACTATAGAGTCATTATCTTTGTTGTTGAGGTAAACAAAATATTTCATAATTTTCTGACTTATCGGGATAAGCAGCGGCAATCTATCAAGTTCAGCTCTGCAAGCTATGTTAGAGGCCTTATTGTTAACCTGTAAGTAACGTTTACAGAATTTGAGGTGGACTTTTTCTATTGGGGAGCTATCCCATTTTTTAAAATCTTGCTTGGTGTACACTCCCCATACCTCACTGTTGTAACTTAAGATTGGGAATACCATGGTGTCAAAAATATGGGATGCAGTATTAGGATTAAGTTTGTTAAGAATTGTCCGCTTCCGAATACTAGAAAACGCGTGAAGGGCCTTTTCTTTTAAGTGTTCGAGTGCAAGTGTAAAGTTTCCCGTTGGAGTTAAACGTGTACCTAAATAAGTGTATTCTTGGACAATTTCAATTGACTCACTGCCTATGTTGGAATTTGATGTCAATAGATTTTTTTGGGCGTTTCTGGAATATCATAATTTTTGTTTTTTTCGGATTAATTTTTAGCTTCCATTTGTCACAATACAAGGAAAGCGCATTTAAACAGTTCTGTAATCCAGTTTTCGATCTTGATAGAATAACTAAATCATCTGCGTACAAAAGTGAATTTATTTTTTTTCCCATTTGGAAGAACAAATGGGTCAGATAAGGTGTGTGTTTTCGAATAAATGTGGTACATTGTTTAAATAGAGGTTAAATAAAAGAGGGCTTAAAATACAGCCTTGGCATACACCTCTGGAATATGAAAAAGGCTGTGTTTTGTTTTCACCGATTTTGATGGAACATGTCGAGTTGCAATAAAGGCTTTTCATGAGGTTGTACAAGTTTCCTCCTATATTCGTTTCGTAGACATGGCAATTGGTCTTGTGTTTACATAACCCACACGGAATCAAGCATGACATTCCCTTAGCAACATAACAATTCAGCCATTCAGAATTCAGCTGAATGCATCAGAATAATTGTTCATCTTGTGCTGCTCACGCTTGTTCAAAGCAACACAGATTAAAAACACTGTTTTAAACTCACGTTTGGGGGGAGTAATGAAATGTGAAATGGAGTAATGATTGTCGGCATATATCAGAAACAAAGTGTGAGTCATCGAGACACTGTTGCATTACAAAGCAAAGATAATCACAGGAGTACACTGAAACAAAAAACCATTGACCCTCCATACTTGTTTGTGTAGCCCAAAGATTGTTAATTGCTGCAGTTTATGTTGGTCTTTTCTGTCTAGTCCACACATTGAAATAAAGGATTCCGTATCATAAGCAAGCGATTAATCCTTCAATCTCCACAGCATGGTACTAATGTTGTTGGAGATGTAAACTTTATTATTCTCCTAGTTGATCAGAGAATTAAACTGTTGGACATACACAACAAGGTTTTAAGATTCATCACAGGCCTTTTCCTCCGATTGTCAAGCAGACAGCTTTTTTGAACATAATTATAGACAACCTCAAGATTGCCTCTTTCAGGTTTAGGGTTCAGTGTTGATTTTCCTTCTTGAATCCAGGGGGACCATTACTTATGCCACATTCTGACAGACCACATAAACAATCACCGGCAGCATCTTCTGGGGAAAGGAAGTGGAAACATTATTTTTACTTGTGGTACGTAAATGCTTAACAGTAGTCTATTATTTTGTGCACTTGATATGGCGTGTGCTGAAGTATAAGCTGTTCACATAATTATATGCCAGAATTGAAACCCATCCCTAATCTTAAAAGAAGAGCCAAAGGACCTTTTAGCATTGCAGCTGGATCTCAAAGGTGAAAACCACCTCAAGATCTCACTGACCCTTAAGAGAATATATGGGGACTGGTCAAAAAGCCCATGACAGACACCGCCTCGGTTACAATAAACAGGGTCAATTAAGGAATGAAAGGTATCAAATCACAGAATGTAGTCCCTGCACGATTTTTGCTCTGTAAAAGGTTGGTAATGGCGAGAGAAGGTAGAAAATTCTTCGGCTGGTGTTTTTGTAAGTTCTTAATCTCACCGAGACTGGTCGGTTGGACCAGATCAGTATTGATTTTATGCCGTGGATTTTTTTCCACACAAATGGGGAGAAAATCGCAATGTCTAGTTTTTTCCGGCTGCCTAATCTGCACACACTGCTAATTACCAGCCCAGATGATACATTCTAATGGCTAAGACAGCTGAGACTTAAGATTAAACCATTTCATGCCAGAAATCAATCTTTTCTCAGTGTAATGATTCCATTCATCTTCAGTCAAAAGCCTAGAGGACTAGACATCCTACTAGTACCTTCACTGTATTAGTGTTATTTTTTGTAATTGAAACCATTCCTTCAAGAAGGAAGTTGGATTCAAGTTTTGCTTGCACAAATAAAGGCGAGTTGTTCACAGTCAGAAATAGGTTGCTCCAGCTTTTAAAGTGCAGTATAAAAGAAGTTTTATTGTATTCATTTTATCCACACAGCAACTGTGTACACTGCTAGAGACTTTGCAGAAGAAACCAGTGCCACCCTCCAGTTAGCCATGACAAGCTTAAGACAGGTTGGAAATGGGCCAGTGTTTTGCTGTACTAGTTGAGGAGTCAAACACAGTAGATAGCCCTTAAATATACGTGGCTAGCCAAATTCACTCCTTAATCCTCTTGGATGGAGATGTACAGCATGTATGACTTCCTGCAGCACAAGAATGTTGGGGATGGCTTCTTCTGACTGGAGTTGGGTTAGACAGTCAATGGGTAGAAAAGCAACACTGCCTCGTCCCGGTCACCATGGTCACCTTCAAAAAACAAAGGCGGATGCCATCATTTCAACACAAGCAAGAGATCCATTCACCAGGCATTCATGAAGTAATGGTAAGGTAAGCAAGTGCAGTAGAGAAACTTTGTTTACACTTAACATTCACCTTGTGCACAATTTATGAAACTCAGCTCGTTCTGAGCAGGAAGCAGGAATATTGCACATCTGTTATAACTGCCAAAGACTTTTCTAAATTGACTGTCTTGATAATTTTTGCCAGTAACACATAGATATATCAAAAACGTGCGGTTGCAGAATAATATTCTGCTTCAATTTTCAGAGTTCCAGTCTCTCTCTTTATCAGCTAGCCTGCGTGCAGTACCCCCCCCCCCCCCCCCCTTCCCCTGCCTTCTCCGATTTTTCCTGCAGGGAGGGAGGGGGTCTGTATACAGGCTATTTATTAGCATAAAATTGGCTGTGTAGGTGGTTTGGGGGCGTGGCAGGGGGTGTTGTAGCTCAAAACGAAATTTCTTTTAATTTTTTTCACATTTTGTCTTTCAGCCTGCCCTGGTTCCAGATCAGATGGGATCAAGTTGCCACTAAACTATTTACGGTCAAATTCAGTCAAGACTGCCACTTGAACAATAAAATAAACAAATGGGAAGTTTTGTGCCATTTTCATCCATAAGAATTACTTTGTACAGTATAACTTTCAGCCAGGATTGAATTAATTGAACCACAGGGTTAGTTAAGTTTGACAATGCTACATGCAAGTACCGTAATTGTCAACGTAATAGAGTTTGCTGGAACGGTGAGGAAAAAGGGAAATTCTTATCAGGAATAACACAAAAAGTTGTGCTATTTTCTCCTCTTGTGGGGATTAACTGATCCACTGGGATCGATAGCAGTATTAAGTTTGACACTAACTTGCCTTTTCAATAAAGTGACCATATTGGAAAATAATAATAATCAAAGAAGGGTTTACTATTGCAGCCTCCTTTTCCTTAACACCTCTCCTTACAAAATATACAGTATACAGTACATGGATCTCCAATAAATTTATGTATTATAACAAGTGCTGTATAAGAAGGAGAGAAGCCCGGTTTAAATAAGTGCCTTTCTCTCACCCCCTCCCGCCCTTCACTCTCCAGAAATTCACAAAAAATAAATAAGTGCTCCACTAGCCTGTTCCAGGCGTTCAGACAGTAGAGCGTGTTAACTGACTCCCCACCATTTGAACACTGTACTCTACGATCTGAACACCTGGAACAGGCTAGTGCTCCGGGCTCTCGGTTTATCCATAGCCATGATCAGGCCGCAAGTGCATTCATTGGAAGATATGGCCGAATTATAATATCATATTAAAAGATGCCAGGACAATGGTATCATCTATTTAAGCCAACAGACAGTTGTAGAACATGAAGATGTTACATTTCTAAGGAAGATGCAAATACACACCGACCAAGGATTCGCTACTTAGAGACCAGACATTGTCATCTAAGATCACGAAAACATGACGTGCAAACTACGTTGCAAAGCGTTTAGACAAGACCACCGCTGTTAAGGTCACTGAAAAACTCTCAGAATACGAAGACCTAGAAACTGAAGTCAATACCTTAGGACTAAGGGTTAGTCTCAGTCTTTGTGAAGCTTTTCTTAAGGAAAGCACAATGCAAAGGCTCAGATGTTGATGATAGTAATAATGACAATAATAAAAATAATAACGACAACAACAACAATAAATCAAGAACTGCAGAGCCCTCATCAGGGATGTGAAATATGGTGTCTTTTTCAATTGTGGCGATTGCAATTCTAACGACGACAAAAACTTACGATAATTACGTGTGCTTTCGTGGAACAATCGATCTGACTTTTTCACGTGTAGATTACTTTCCCTGGGTAGCAGTGGATGCGGACGACAGCTAAAAATAGCCACGTCTCTGGGTACAAATACTCACCCGTCCCAGTACTTCTCGTCTCTCTCAGCGCAGCCATGCTAGAACTACTGACTTTGCTGTCCTTCAGCAATAAAACAACGATTTTCACTGACCTGAAACCCCTTCCATCGCGTAGTTTATGTTCCATATTTATATATGCACAGTTTTTCTCTCTTGCAAAATTCACCCCCTCCGAGAAATAAGCCTTCAAAAAAAGCTTACTCCCTGCCTCAAAGCGAGGCGCGCTAAAAGAGAACCAGTCACGCGATCTACCATACTCTCCAATCTTAAAACGGCTGCAAGCGCAAAACCTAACTAGTTAATCCCCCTGAGTAAAAGAAAAAATAAATAAATTAAACGATTTTTCAGTCGTTTTTTGTGCCAGTTCTAAACTTTGCACGAGCAGTGGAACGGTGGCGTCTCCCTTTTTACGTAACAGTAATGCGCGTTTTTGTACAACTTGAAGTAGAACTGAAGATTCGAACAAAGCTTGTCGCTCCTGCTTGTCGACAGTTTTTTTAAAAAAAAAATGGCTTATGCTGCAGCTTCCAACAGTGAAGCAGAATCAGCTCCCGACCTATCCCGATTTTTGTATGACTTTGACGTGGACAATCAATGGAGCCATTTCCGTCATGGACCACCAACAGCCTCCTCGGTTGAACGGGGAAGAAGGAAAACTAGATTCAAAATGGATAAAAGGTACTCTTCAAGGAAGCAAACACCGTCAAGGAGAAAAAATGCCGCCTATCGCGACGTTGACACGGTCAATTTGGTCTGCTGCAACGGTGGATGTCTTTTAAAGAATGGCATAGAGACTGCGAGGCAAGTTATTCGACAGGAACGAGGTAGAGCTTTCTATAGATCTAGAAACTACAACGAACAAAATTACGTGATATCGAAACTTATGCAAGTGGAACTATTTCCTAGCGGACGCAGAAAAATAACCTACAGTATCCCAGCTTTAGGCCCTGTGTGCAAAATCGCCTTCATGAAATGCTATGGAGTGTCGCCTAAAAAAATTAAAGTCCTTTTAGAGAAAATGGATTGTGACTGTTTATCTATTGACCCCGATAAACGGGGTAGGCACAGTAACAGACCGCGCAAATTGACGGAAGATGCGAGGAGACAAGTAACAGAGTTTATCTGTTCCCATTCGGCAAACCACTCGCACTACAGAAGGGCGCGAACGGAAAAACAATTTTTTGATACGCCGACAACTATGAGGAGAATGTGGGGACAGTTTACTAGACAATACCCGAATTTCACCTCGACACGTTTGGGAAAGAAAAACAAAGGTCCTGTTATAAGTTTTACTACCTTCAGGAACGTGTTCAACGAAGATCTCGGCAGCAGGTTGGGTTTTCGAAAACCACGAGAAGACACATGTCAGGTTTGTGACAAGACCTTAAACACGATAGGACGAATGGCAAACGGCGCAGCCGAGGACGGCGCCAGAAATGAAGAAGAACTTCAAAGAATAAGAACAGAACGTGAAAATCATTTAATTGAGGGCGAAAGGAGATATGCTGCCTTAAAGTATGACATGTTTGTTCTGTCTAAGAAACGGGTCAATGGGTGTACAGATGAAAGTTAGCAGATGAATTGTCGACGCTGATTTCCTCTTTGCTTTAGCTTGAAGGTCAAGAAAATGTAGGAAGAGTTTAAAACTCAGTATAGTTAAGGTGAATAAAGTGTTAAAAGAATTTGTACTTGCTGAGTTCGAGTTGATTTGAGAGAAGGTGGGTAACTTTGTAGTTTGCGATTTGATGGCACTAGTAATAGGCCCTCTGCAGCTAGCCATTCATGTGGTACAAAACCGCCATGCTGGAGAGCAAAAGTCGCACTGGGACAAGACAGACAAAAGACATACCGGCATAATTTTAAATGGTAATTTTCTTTGTTAGTCTTGTCCCAGTGCGACTTTTGCTCTCCAGCACGGCGGTTTTGTACCACGGGAATGACTAGCTGCAAAGGGCCTATTACCTTAGCCTACCAAAGCTAATCGCATGTCTCAGATCAAGGCTTTGTTAACTTGAGGAAAGTACAACCTTCCTATGCCTTATGATAGTTGGGTAGCTAGCCCTCCCTCCTACCATGAAACATGGGCCTGAATCCGAAAAAGGGTTGCGTATTTGTTATATATCTGTTTTAAAAAAATCGCCCTCCTCGAATTGTCATCCCTTTTAATTATTCATTACATAAAAAAGTCCCCGTACTAATACAAAATACACACCGCATCACGGAAAAAGATTCACTAAAACACATACAATTTCAGTTCAAAAAAGTACAGGAAACCGTGAGCCATGGGAGACTGAACAGAGATATTTAGAGTCTCTTTTACGGAAAAGAGCAAGCGTCAGATTCAAGTTGAGAATTTCACAACAAGAAACAGGGAACACTTGGTCACGTGGTACAAATTCACGTTTGCCGTTTGCCGCAAACGTGACTCTTGGCTCCAACAGGGAGCTTAAGCAACAGCGTTTTTGAGCGACGGACGTCAACCGGAAGTGGGCTTTTTGCAACATTGGGCAGTGGGTGGGCTCAAAATTTCGGGCAAATCGTCTTTATAAGAGAAAAGAAACTTAGCGATACAAATTTTTTAGCGTCAAGGCATATAAAAGAAGAGAAGGCCTCACTTCCGGTTGACGTGCATCGCTCAAAGTCGTGTTTGCTTAGGGTCCCTAATGTGAAGACAACTGTTTGCAAGGTCAACGGACCTGCGCGCGCTCTCTTAAGTTTCTCTTCCAATGACTGTCGCAAACGTAAGTGATAACGGTAGTTTTTTTTTTTGAATATCGAGCCACTAGCGCAAGCTGTAAATAACTGAAGAGATAAGTTTCAAAGTAAACTGAGTGCTGCGTTAAAGAGGGCACGATGTGTTAAGCCTCACGTAGTCAAGCCCCTTTCATGGACTAAAATGGCCTCGAAAACGCTTACTTTGCATATGGATTTTCACAAAAGCTTACCTACACCAAAGGTGTCGTCTCAAGACTGGTATTACTCAAAAAAGCTCAGGACAAGCCTAATGGGTATATACTGCGCAAACCAGGAGGTCATACACTGTTTTATGTACGACGAGTCTATTGCTGGTGTAGGCCCAAATGAAGTGATCTCAATCTTGGACTATTTTCTCAAAAAACTTCAGACGGAGCAAGGCCGAGACAGGTATGACCATCTTATAGTGTGGTGTGACAATTCTCCGGCTCAGTTTAAGCAAAACTTTCTATTTTTTTATATGGATTACCTGGTCACAAGAGGAGACTTCCTACGAACAGACTTAAAATTCTTGTTGGAGGGCCACTCGTATAGTGTGTGCGATAGATATTTTGGAAACATTCAAAAAGTTTTTAACGCCCAAGAGAAAATTGAAACACCCAAAGATTGGGAAAACGTTCTAGTCAGCAGTGGTTTATCAAGCGTCAAGGTCTATTGGGTAGGTCTTGACATGATAAAGGACTACAAGTCATTTTTAAAGTTAAAATACGTCAGTAGAAACGAAGATTTACAGCACGAGAAATTTGAGGTCAAAGAAATCGCGTGGATTAATGTTGGAATTGGGGAACAGCCTGATGACAGCGGCAATCTGAAAGTTGTAGATCATCCCGACTGCGCCTTCGTGCGTTTCACTATTGACCCAAAACAGCAACCCAGGCTAGTTTCGTACACAAAGAGAAGGCAAGCAACTCCACTGCGAATAGACCTACTGACCACACTGAGGCAGGAACTAAGGCCAATTCGTGAAGATGTAAAGCAGCAGTGTCTAAATCTAGCTAGAAAATATTTAAGTGAACGTGCCGAACGTTTTTATGCTGCCCTACCATGTATCCAAGAGGGGAGCGAGATTGACGATTGAAAGTTATCATTATATACATTTCACTTGAACATTAATCGTGTGTCCTAATTAACTTCCTCTTTAACGCAGCACCTCAGTTTCCTTCGCCTTGCCTTTGTCTTACAGTAAAACGTACCAAGAGACTAAGAATCTGGATTTTTCAAAGTTATCCTAAACAGGTTATTCTTTTTAATATATAAATGGTAGTTAGTACAGGTTAAGGCTATTTAGGTTCTTACACAGGTTATGTTCTGAATAAGAAAAATACAATATAGCCAAGCGAATTTAGTGGTTCAGCTTATTCCTCATATAAAATCTGCACACCAAATAAGACGTTATGTAAAAACGACCACATAAAGAAAACCTAAAGCATTGACCTCATTGGCATTTAAACAGTCCAGTTAGAGCGATAATGCAAGTATGTCTTCAAAGAGGATTCTGAATAGTGACTGATCTAGCTTTTGCCCAAGGGTACAGGCAAATTTTTTCAGAGATTTTAGAAACTAAGAAATTGTTTCAATTTCTAGACTAAACAGGTTCTTAAAATATAGGTTCTTAGGCAAGGGGTTTCACTGTATAGCACAATGTTATCATTCGCTAATAAAAAAATTGTTGTTGTTGTTGAAAACTACTATTTGCTGCTTGACCATTCCGGTACGACAGTGAGTTAGAAAACTACACTAGCCAATGGTTGGGATTCTTAGATAGGTACCTTTTTCTAAAATCAGACAGATATATATATATATATATATATATATACACACGGGTTCTAATCCCGTTCAAGGCAATTTTTAGAGTTTCACTTGTGTTCATTTATTTATTTCTTTCACTGGTTTCAGTTCATTTGTGTTATGTATAGTATTAAAAAGGTGTTAGCACCTTCCAGTGGCCTCTGTGAACTCTAAAAACTTGTTTGGGGAGTTCCGTGAGCAATAAAGCCTTCAATTCGACTGCGCGTTAGCGTGGTTGTCTTGGTGGTGTAGTGGTTAACACATCGGCACTAGAACGTCGAGGACGCGGGTTCAAATCCCGTTCAAGGCAATTTTTAGAGTTTCACTTGTGTTCATTTATTTCTTTCTTTCACTGGTTTCAGTTCATTTGTGTTATGTATATAATTATGTATATGTTATGTATATATATATAATTTGCACGGGCTCTCTTGCTAAGAGAAGGTGTCTAGGTTCAGCATGCTTCTCATTCCCCGTTACGGAACCTCCCTTGCGGTTTCGCACTGGAAATTAACTGATGGTACTTATGGTTGGGTACCGATCCAGCCGTCTCGACCAAAACAAGCCATTTTCTGGACCGGTTTCGACTTTATTGTCTTCTTCAGCGGATTTTACAGTTTCAGCTGAGACATCACCGCTTATACAATCAGAGAAAAACGGTTCTTTAGTGGCAATTAAGTTAAAACTTCAAAAGTAGCACAAGCTAGCCTCAAATTGTAAGGATAGAGAAACATTTAGATTTAAAGTTATCCGCGTTAACACAAAAAACGCCAAAGAATTGTTCACGAAAATAAGTACAACTCATTAATCAATCTATTGATGCCATACCCACGCCATACGCGTAATTGTCAATTTATGGTATATAAAGAGTTGTGACACATAGTTAATGCAATAGGTCCAACGACGCGTAAGCGACCGGACAAGCTGAAACTGTAAAAGACGTCCCTGAGTATAAACGACTGCTAGAGGCCAACGTAACAAAAACCTATAGGAAAGCCGACATTAAGCAGCTCACGAAAATTGACGAGGAAGCCAGGACCATTACAAAAAACTTAACATAGACGACCGGGTAGAATCTATGGCAATGAAAGAAGCGTTTATAACGCTAAAGGACCACAAAGAAAATTTTGAAAATAAGCCTACTTGTAGACTGATTAATCCTTCAAAACCGGAGATATGGCGAAAAAGCAAACAAACAAACAAATTCTGGAAGAAATAAATCGGAAACTCGTCGACATCACAAAAGTCAACCAGTGGAAGAACACATCCTCTGTGCTTCAATGGTTCAAGCAGCTGGCTAATAAAGGCTACTCGGCATTTATATGCTTTGACGTCGTAGAATTTTACCCCTCAATTACCGAAGCCCTCCTAAAACGCGCCCTTGACTTCGCCTCTGAACACGTGAACATCTCAGCCAACGAACGACAAGCAGTCATCAATTCCAAGCACTCCCTGATATTCAGCAAAGGCCAACCATGGGAAAAGAGAAATTCAGCATCAAATTTTGACGTATCCATGGGAAGCTACGACGGAGCGGAGACTTGTGAACTGGTGGGCTGTTATCTCCTGTCGCAGCTAAAGCAGATCCCTGGCATCGAAATCGGCCTTTACAGAGATGACGGGCTTGCCGTACTCAATCAAACACCAAGGCAGATAGAGAAAGCAAAAAAACAAATATGCCAGATATTTGCGAACAATAACCTGAAAATCACAGTTGATGCAAACAAGAAAGTTGTTAACTTCCTAGATGTAACACTGGATTTAAACACCGGAAAATTCAAACCATACTCCAAGCCATCCACAACCCCGCTTTACGTTCACAGCCAATCGAACCACCCACCCAACATCCTCAGAAACATACCCGTAGCAATTAACCGGCGCCTATCCAGCGTTTCTTCCGACCACGAGGTTTTCAATGAAGCATCGGCTCCGTATTAGGAAGAATTACGAAAGAGTGGCTATGCTTTTCAACTAAAATTCAAGCCACCGTCACAGCAACCACCATCACAGAAACGCAAACGACAAAGAAATGTTATATGGTTTAATCCACCATATAACAAAAGCGTCAAAACCAACATCGGACGTGCGTTCATCAGCCTCATTGAAAGATCTTTCCCAGCGGGCCACAAACTGAGGAAAATTTTCAACAGGAACACCATAAAGCTCAGCTACAGCTGCATGCCCAACGTCAAGCAAATAATAGATGGCCACAACAAAGCCATCCTGAAGACAGCAGAAACAGCGCAGCCACAGAAAAACGAAGGGAACACGTGTAGCTGTAGGAAAAAAGAAGACTGCCCGCTAAACGGAGAATGCCTGGTGAGTGAAGTCGTGTACCAAGCCACAGTCACAACCGGAGACGAAAAAGAGACATACGTCGGTCTCACAGCTACTCAGTTCAAGGCAAGATACAGAAACCACCTGATGTCATTTAGACATGAAAAGAGAAGGAATGAGACTGAGTTGAGCAAGCACCTGTGGCAGCTAAAGGAGGCAAATAAGGAATTCAATATCACGTGGAAAATACTCGCCAAAGCAAAATCTTACACCAACCTCACAAAACGTTGCAATCTATGTACTGGACAGAGAAGTTCTTTTTAATCTGTAGGCCTCACATGGCAACACTGAACAAGCGCAACGAACTTGTCGTTGTCGCTACATGCAGACATCGCCGCAAGTTCATTCTAAGGTACAATCGAACATGTGAAAACCAGAGATTGTAGCGTGAGCTTTCGTGTGACTTAGGTTTCGTATAAGAGTTGTAGGCGATTGAGAGCAAGCGCGCGCTTTTCATTTTAAAATTTCTTAAAAATTTAAATTTCAAACGTTGTATGTAACCGTTTTTATCACGCGATCACTTTTCTTGATGTAGACCCTGACGCTTCAGTGTTATAATGGAGTTTAACTGAAGAGTGGGTCACCTTTTCGGTGGCCTAGGAAACAGGCTTGTATTAAACACCCACGCACTCAGGATTTGAGTAGTTCACCTACTGGTCTATATATATATATATATATATATATATATATATATATATATATATATATATATATATATATATAACTTGCACAGAAAAGAATCGTCTTCCAACAAATAAAAACTTTATTCAGACCCCACGCGTTTCGGCGTCTGCCTTCATCAGGGGTCTTTACATTGGGTTCATTAATCAGTTAATGATCTCTTTTTGTGACGTGTTCCATAGTTGATTAGTTGCAACCAGTAATCCTGTTCTAATAGGTTAATTTACATTCGTGTGGGCGTAGAGTGGAATGACCCCTATAATTTACGTTCTAAAACGTTATTTATGTACTGAATACTTTATAAAGGTATATTCGACTCTAAGTTCTAGCCCATTCTCTTATTGAGACCGTTCGGTTGCAATGTGTTCAGCCGACTATTTATATATTTGCTTTTTGTCTTCTAAATTTATTTATCTATTTATTTATTTTTTAAGAGCCGTAGGTTAGAAAACTGTAATAGGTTCTTGCGCTTCCCTCCTTAAATAAAGTTATTGTATTGTATGGGGGTCGAACTAATGGGCTTGCAGGTTGAAATTGCATAAGCTCCCCTCAAAAAGTTTTTGGCGCGAAATCCGCAAGTCACCCGCAGCTCATGTTCCAATTCCTTTTTTAATCTTTATACAGTTGACTCCCGATAACTCGAACCCTCGCTAACTTGGACGAACCTCGCGCACACTCGAACCATAGTCGATTTCCTCTCGATTTCTGGATTCATACTTTCACTGTAATTCTACCCTCGGTTACTCGAACCCTCGATAACTCGAACCTCCCGCTAACTCGATGTAATTTTTGTTTTCCTTCAAGTCACCTCTAAAGAATTTTACCCTCGATAACTCTAACCATGTTTTAAGCCCGTGACAAGTCGGAAAATAAAACAGTGTCCGAAACATTGAATTTATTTCAAAACAATCGTGTCAATTCTTTGTCTTTACATTTTTGTCACTCCACTGGTAAATTCAAATTCAGTGTCTGTCCCTGAATCTTAATCATGCTTTGTTGCTTAATTCCTTTTTCAAAATATCAATCTACATCTCTTGCTGCCCTGAAGAGAAGTGAGCCTGATACTTGCATTCCACATCCATTTGCTTGTTTGCTTGTGTCCGGCTATCTCCTTCGAACTCCCTGTAACTCGAACTCTCGAGTAACTCGAACTTTTTTTGGATTTCCCTCGAGGGTTCGAGTTATCGGGAGTCGACTGTTTTTAGAGATATTTAGTCTAATCCATATCAAATATTCCGATTTTGGAAAGTTTGTATTAGAACACTCCTATATCAGAATGCGCACTCCCATATCGCGCTCGCTCACAGATTATCGAGCTCAAGAGGGGCTGCTCGCAGTCTACATATGATCATTACACCGTGGTCCTCTTTCTTCTACCGTCCTCTAGCCTAAAATCACTATTATTATATTTCTTTAAATACCCTTTTCCGAGGGGAACTAACTAAGACAATTTTTCTGGTTTCGCCAAGGACATCAATAAACTATCTTCTTATGAACCTGGCCATCGCAGACATGACTGTGGCCACATTTTTACTGCCAAAATACGTTTTTGTTCACACTTTCACTCATCCTGATGGAGATGCTGGAAAAGTGCTCTGCAGACTGCTGACCGGAGGGAATTTTGCGTGGATTGGAGGTGGCACATCAGTTTTTACACTTGTTGCCGTAGCAACTGAACGCTACTTTGATACACTTCATCCCTTTGAAAAAAAGGGGAAGTTTAGTGCTCGTAGAATAAAGGTATGCTTATCCCTTTCCGCGTAAGTGGTTCATTGCTAAAACCTTTTGCGTCATCATAGCACACGGCCTTGATAACCAAAACACTATTTACACAAAGATAAAAAGTCAGTTTACATCACATATAGAAGTTGCTCTTGGTATCGTGACTAGCAGATATACTCTGAAAGGGAAGTGAATGAAGATTGAAGTACTTTCAATGCATAATAATTCACGTGATTGAGCGAGGCACGAACCCATTTCCTGGCCGATGAAAAGCCCCTGGTAAAAATCGTGCGGCAGCAGTAAAAACGTAGTGTAGAAA
>OZ037780.1:22192335-22299835 GCA_964035525.1 Porites cylindrica
ATAAATTTAAAAAATGGAAAACGTGCAGCGTGCAGCAATCGAGTTATGGATACAAAAAGAAGTTATCGTCACACTAAAAAGAACATTTTTTGCTACCCGCCAGAGAAAAAAAATCATTGCAACAAACAGCATTTTGGCACGAGGTAAAAGTAGTATGTTGCCCACCGACTCCCCTTTTACACTGTAATTTAGTTTAGTAACAAAATGCAACGCGCGTTTCATAAAAAAAAAAAAAGTTAAAAACTAATATACAGTCCTGCCGATGTAAGAATTTCATTCTCAAACAAGCGTCAGGTCTAGATCCGCCACTGCTGTGTGTGTGATATGTCAGTACATGTGCTCCATGGAATAAAAGGTGCTATGTATTTCTTTTACGATGTGTTTCACTAGTTGTCGTCGATTAGTGCCAGACCATCCTACTGGCACAGCCTTTCTGACTTGCACGATTTTGGTGTCTTCGAGAAAAAACTCTGCATGACTTGAGTAAGGTCTTACTTCGCTTTTCACAAACATGCGAATTCTGAAGTTCAAAAGCCAACTGACGATTGCGTTTTTCGCTGCCGTAAATCATCTTAACGGACCTCTTAGGAAACAAAACTTTACTTTAACGGGTTCAAAAGGTCAAGGTTTGTGATTTGTGATTGGTGGATTTCGATCCGTTTTGTGTGTTTCCGTGTTTCCAGGTTCGTTACTTGTGATCGTAATTATGATTGACGGCAGCGAAAAACGCAATTGCGAAGGCGGCTTTTGAACTTTAGAGTTCGCATGTTTGTGAAAAGCGCAATAATTGAGAATGTTTCTTCTTCTCCTGGGACACACTTTTTGAACCCAGGCCCAAAAGTCCCACGCTTGGTAAAGAGGGCTCATTTATCAAAAAGTGGACGCTATTGACTAGTGCGGACGTTTGGGCATCGGCGACTTCAAAGGCTAGGCAGAGCCAGCCTCGTTCCTAGTCGTCCTCGGCGATTTCGGATGTGACGTCAGCTGTCAAGCTTGTCGGAAAAATTCGCGCTATCGCACTCTGTTCCAAGCCTCCTCTGGTAACTCGGATAGCGCGAACTGGCCTGGGTACGAGGCTGAGGCAGAGCGTCTTTTTTCCACAATGAACAAAACAAAAGGAGGCTCTGCTCGCAGGGTCAAGGATGCTAAGGTTTTTCACGACTTTAACTCTTACACAGAGGTTTTTTTTCTACACGATATACTACATTAAGGCTAAAAGCTACAATTTAAAGCAACTTTTGATCATTCTGCTAGAAGATACCAAATCCTATGGAGGCAGAAATTAAAGGAACGGTAATCTACATTTGGGTAGCCTTTGTACTTCGCCTGAAAATTCTACTTGAGTATTTCTACTAAGATTTTCTACTCAGTTTTTGCTAATTTTTGAGCCAGCTTTGTTAGTGTTAAAATATCACACTTTAGTAAAATCCAACAGGTGATCTATTATCAATGCTGCGTTCTGATTGGTTGAGCTACTACTACGCCATAAGTTATAGCCCACTAATAGCTAAAAGCGCCGGCTTTTTGGCGGCAAAAAAGGATTAAAGTCTAGTTTTAACCAGCTAAGGTTGTTTTGTCTGCATATTATTGACCAACTAGTTGGTTTTTACTAAAACAATTATTCTTCTCGCTCTCATGGCCTCTGAGTCAATAGCCCATCCGACCTTCGGCTTCATAGGCTATTGCTAGTCTTTACACTAGAGCCTAAATAAGCTAAGAAATATTTCAAGACAAGTAAATTTTAAAGTCTTCAAGTAAAAAAAAGCTTCCAACACAACCTATCTTTTTTACTTCAGGTTTACATAAGCCTATTTTCCCACGCAACATAATTAAGATTGATTGACGTGCTTCGTCTTTCTCAAAGCTTAGAAACCGCAAGTTCGCCAAGTCGGTTTTAAGGATGGTTTTCAAGTCAGTTTTACCCCATCTCACATACTGTAGCTTGGTGTGGCACTTTTGTCGTGCAAGCGACAGAAACAAGCTAGAGAGAATTAGTGAAAGAGGACTACGTACAGTCTTCAAAGATCGAGTCTCTCCTTATGGTGACCTTCTTACACACGCTGGAATGACTAGTCTATAAAACATCAGATTACAAGATATCGCTATCTTTGTGTTCAAAATAAGGAATAGATTACTGCCTTACAACATACTAGAACTCTTCTCGTCATAGCCTTCGAACTACAACCAGAGGAACTCGGGGTTTCACGTTCAAAGGGTAAAAACTGTTAAATATGGAAAGCATTCCCTCAGATTTTTTGGCCCATTTTTATGGTCAAAATTGAGTATGAAGGACAGAAACGAGACCTCCTTAAGCAGGTTTAAAGCAAATATAAGGAGAAAAGATCTGAGCAAATTGGTTAGTGATAACGCATGCAAAGGGTGCCACCTGTGTGACTCATAATTCATAAACAGGAACTATCATAACTAGTAGAGTTCAAATATTATGAAATTGTATATATAGCTTTTTTTCCTTATTTATTACATAGGTGAGTAGTTATGATAACGGGTATTCAAGCGAGTTCTAGTACCTTACCTCAAACTGAATTAATCGGTGAATTGACGGGAAAAAAAAGTAAAATTCCCATATATGCTTCCGATTTCAAAAGAGAGTATCTTTTCGTAAGAGGCTTAAATCTTTATTTTAAGTGTTTTACAAAAAAACTAGATTACTTAAATCATGGTTTATTTGAAAGTAACATTTCTAATAAAATTAAGAAGTATATGAAAAGATTTCTCAGAGCACAAGAAAAAGGTAAGTTTAATCATATTTATAATCTTATTATTCCAAGTTATGATCTTGATATTATTCGTGATATAATATTTATTAATGAACAGTTTGAAAATTATAAAAGACGTTGTATATGTGATCTTAGCGATGATAGTGATGATGATGATAATGGTGGTTATGGTGGTTATGATGATTGGGGTACGTCTTTAGTTGATAGTAAATTTTTTCCTGGTTTTAAAGAATTTTATAATATTTTTACAAAGATTTTTGATCAATTAAACTATAATCGTTTCGATTGTGAAAGTGATAGTGAAATTGAAATTGAAAGTGATAGTGAATGAGTAAAATATTTCTAAACTTATAACATATCATGTTACAAGTTTTTATAAAAGAATTAGTATTAGTATAATAATATATATAAATGGATGCTATATTCAAAGAATTAGAAGACATGGGATATAAAGTTGAGGTTGAGGTTGGTTGGAAAGATAAAGACAGAAAAAAATAATACTTGAATCAATTAAAAAATTAAAAGATAGTGGTGATGAAAGTAAACTATTATATGCAAAAAATTTATATAGATATTACTCTATTCTTTTTAATTTAGCTTATATTTTAAATTCACATCCAATACCTTTTGAAGAAGAAGTTAAATATTGTAGTGAAGATCTTTATCATTATTTAGATAATTTTATTGATTCTTCAAAGAGGATTATTACTGGTGTTATTGAAGCTCTTGGAAATGATGAGCCATTAGATCCTTTTTGTAAATATCTTATGTTTACTCATATGTATACTCCAGAGAAAGTAAAAGAAATAGGACATTAGGAAATATATAGAAGGGAAAAAAAAGTTTGAAGAAGAATTTAATTTAATATAACCAATTAATAAAAAATGGAACCAAGATCAAGAGAAACTACTCCTACAAAAGAGGATTTAGATTTTATAGTTGATGATGGTTATCAACATGATAATGATCCAGATTACATTCCACCCCAAAGATACATTCTTGAAGGAACAGATTTTAAGAGATTAACCAAAAATGCTAAAAAACTTGGTGCTGAATCACTTGATTATTCAACTCGTAAAAATAACAAATACATGGCTACACTTCCAGGTGGAAAGAAAGTTCACTTTCACCTAAATATCCAGACTACACTATTCACAAAGATAAAGAGAGAAGAGATAAATATCTATCTCGTGCTATGAAGATTAAAAATAAAAAGGGAGAATTAACTTATACTAAACCAGAATCTTCAAACTTTTGGTCAGTAAATTTACTTTGGCCTAAAAAATAAAATTAATATATGATTTAAAGATTAACTAAATATTAATAAAATGCAGTTGTCAAGTTACGAAAATATTACCCAAGAGAATATTATCTTTAATGAACCCAAAGAGTACAAAGTAAAAGATAGCAAGATTAAATACAAACGTATTCCAATTGAAGTCAAATACTCAAATGGAAAGAAAGGACCACTTGTAGTTGAAACTCCAGATTTTTTTAGTTTTGGGGTTAGTGAAAAGAAAAATCAAGACACAGGTAAATTGGTTGGTTATAGTATTCCAGTATGTCTTTGGTCTAAAGATAGTGAACCGAATAATAAAGAGAGAGCATTTTTTGATGTTATTAATAATGTAATAAAATTTTCTCAGCAACATTTAGAGAATGAATATGGACCAGATTTAGCATCAACTTTATCTTCACCATTTTACTATAAACAAATAGAATACACAGATAAGAAAGGAAAAAAGAAAACAAAAGTTGATGAATCATCATCACCAGTTCTTTATGCAAAACTTATTTACTCAGAAAAAACAAATAAAATATTATCTTTGTTTAAGGGAAAGAGAGGTCGTGATTTAAATCCTTTTAAATATATTAACCAGTACTGCCGTGTTAAATTAGCATTGATAATTGAAGGAATTTTTATAAGTAAGACTGTTACATCTTTACAAATAAAAGTACACGAGTGCTATGTTAAAGAATTAGAACCTAGAAAGAGTTTACTTAAAATTGATGAAAAAAGTAGTGATAGTGATAGTGATAGTGATAGTGAAGAGATAATTGATCAAGTAGTTGAAGATTTAATTTTATCGGATGAAGAAAAAAAAGAATAAAATAACTATTTTTTTAATACAAAATTTGTATTAAAAATCAACCAAATCCTTAGAACTTACCCATGAGTTAAATTTATCAGGATATCCACTCCATTTTACTAATGAAATTTTTTTCTTATTATCTCGTCTGATAATCTTTTCTATTCTAAATGTTTGTTGTTTTGCTTTCTGTAATTCTTGATCGTAAAAAGAACCCTTAATCTCTTCTCCCATAAGATCAACAATGCTATACGTAACAGGTTTTGTAGGTAAAACTTTATCAATTACGAATATTTCTTCTGTCCAGTTTGGTGTGTAACCTTTATCAAGTACCTTTCTCTTATATTTTGAGATTCTAACATGATCACCAATTGAAAACTTTGGCTTACGAGGTTTCAAGTAGATTAAATCACCATATAAATTAGACCTAACTTTATTTTCATTCTTCTTTTTACTTGCTTCAACAGGAGTCATTTTAATGCTAGAGTGTCTCGAATTATTGTAATCATCAACTAGTTTATCTATCTTATCCCAGTAAACAGTGTTGTTATTCACAGTAAACATCTTCCACATTATGTTTTTCATTGTTTTATTCCATCTCTCAACAACACTAGATTTTTCCTCGTTTTCAGTGTGATACAGTTTAATTCCCTCTCTTTTAAGAAAATCTTTAAAATGTTTGCTTATAAATTCGGAACCTTTATCAGTCCATAACATTTGAGGTTTACGTTTACTTTTGAATATGTCATCGAATGCTTTACTGACGGTTTCGGTTTTTTTATCTTTCAAACCTCTAATCCATCCATACTTGCTAAACACATCAATAACCATTAGAAGATATTTAACCCCTTTGTTCCACTTACTAAACTTTTGCATTTCTACCAAATCAGCAGCTCAGATATCATCAATCCCATTTGATATTACTAATCTTTTTTGAAATTTTCTTGTGATTGGTTTGTGAAGTTGGTTGGCTAATTGTTGAGACCAATCACTACTCAACGCCGTTTCACTTTTAAACCAAGACCAAGTTTTTGTTTTGTATTAATCAAGAATCTAGCAGTTGATCCCCACTTTGGCATTTCACCATATGGTATCTCATCCAATGATTTTACCATCTCTTTATCACAATCACTTTTGTTTTTTCCCATATCGTAACAAATATCGTGATAAGCTGCAATCTCATCAACTTTGTTATACGGTTTAACTTTCCATTCTATTACCTTTCCAGTTTGAGGATCATAGCTTAATTGTTTATCAAGAGGATTGTATGGACCCATATATTTGTATGAACCTGGAGTCCATCCTGCTTTTGGTTTTGGAAGTTTTCCAATTACTTTATGTATATCAATTCCTTTCCCATCTAATTCTGGTCTATTAGTTTTATACTTTTTATTTGGTCTAACTTTTGTTGACAGTTGATCCATTGCTGTTCCAACAGAATCTTGAATAAATGGGGTGATTTTATTTATTCCATAATTTACAGCTTTTTTTGAACGTTTTTATTTCTCATTAACTCACTTGCTCCATATTTACCCATTTCAACTGTTTTTTTACCCAGCCAAGGTAAACCATAATGAACAAATCCATCAACTGCTGTACCAACAACAGTATCAAAGACGCCCGCCCCTTCAGACGGGCTTTTTAGTTTTTTGACTTTTTTTTAGTTTTTCTTTTTCCACTTCCAGTTTGCATGGGGGTATTTCCCATTTTTACATATCTAACTTTTTTATTTCCACAAACTGCGCATTTACAAAAGAATTGAGTTCTACCTCTCTTATCTTGTTGGTAACCACTTGGTTCTGTACAAGGAGTTACTCTTTTATCTACAATACAATATGATTCTTTCATTTAATATATGCTTAGATAAAATATGACTACTAGATCTAATTTTCTTAAAAGTGAACTTCAAAAGATATACGATAACTTAAACATGAGTTATGAATACGCTGATTTTTCTAGATTGGAAAACGATAATAAATTTATAAAAATATTTGAGTTGCTTATGGAAATAAGTGAGAAATCAAATACTCTTAACAAAGTTGTAAAAGGAAATTATCTGTTTATATAATAAAATGGAGACTAAATTCTTTTCTGAGATAGAGAAAAAAATGGATGTTAAAACAATAAAAGATTTTGAAAAGGAAGTAAGGAAAAAAATATATAATGAGTTGGAGTCATTAAGAAAGGAAAATGATAATCTTTCTAGAGTGCTGATTAAAAGTGAATGTGAGATGTGGGAAAAAATAAAAAATGAAGAATATTCTTGGTTAGAAATAAAAAGTGATAAAAAGAAAAAACTTTATAGACTTATTGACATTTACTTAAATTTTGTTGGAATAGTTGATACTGTTCGATATTTAAATATAAAAGTTGAGAAGCTTAAAAAGATTAAGGACTTACCGGTTGAAGAAGATTAAAAATATAATATTTATTAAATATTATATTTATCCTCCAAAATAATCTTTTATTAAATATTATTTTTATCCTCCAAAATATGCTTTTATTAAATACTATTTTTATCCTCCAAAATATGCTTTTATAAAATCACTGTTGTCATTATCAAAATGCGGATTATGTATTACATTTAAAATACTAGTTCCACGTTGTCTCTCTAACAAATAGTATAAACACCAATATCCACAAAGTACAGTATTGCGATTTTGTATTTCATCCATTGAGTAAACTATTTGTTTTCCAGAAGTATTAAAATACTCTAATGCTTCATTTGGCATTATTAGTCCAAATGGATCGAAGTACTCAACTACATTTTCTATATTTCTATAACAAACCCAGTGTTTTCCAGGTCCACTCATATCATTAAGATTAATTATTCCACATTCTTTTTTAATCTTTTTTGGTAGATTATCCCTACTATATATTCCTCTTAAATATTTAATACCAAGACTTTTTATCCATTCCATTAGGTCAAAGTTGGAAAGTGGTTTAATTATAAAATGGAGCCTAGAATGGGAATTGAGTTGAATGGGCTTTTTTTTCCTAGTAGTAGTCCTGAACCCTTGGATTTGGACTTTTTTTTTTAACTCCCATTCCAATTGGGTTTTCCCAACTACCTAAAAAAGGTGGTGGAAAGTGATAAGGATAACCCTCACCATGTGTGGATGGAACGTAAACATTTGCTGTATTAGATGACCCACGTCTATCAACCTGAAGTCCCCCTCCAAACATCTTAGATACTAAACTGATTGCCATTGGAATTCCAATAGATGCAAGAGTTCCAAGAAATCCTCCTTCTATCTGTTTACGAGTTGGTTTGATAACTACTCGTCCACCAGATTGAAACATTTTATTTATTAGATCAATTTGTGATTTTGTCAATTCTCCTCTAATAGCGGGTAACATTGGGAAAAACTTTTTTGGAATTGTGATTCCTTTACCAAATATTTTATTTAATCCTATTTCTCCAAGTGCAGCAGCAGCACCAGTTGCTAATGCAGGAGCAGCTTTTGAAATTCCTTTTATTGCGTAAGGTAATACTTTTGCTCCAATAGAAGCAAGTGATGAAAATAAATTTCCACCATATTTCACAGAACTTCTAATTTGAGTTTTACTTATCTTTATATCTGATCCTGTACCATTTTCAATAGATTTTTTTATTTTAGAAATTTGTCTGCTGGGTAGCATTAACTCATCACTACCTTTAAGATGTCCATGTTTTAACCTAAGAGTTAGTGGTGATTTATTTTTTATGGCAGAAGCAAGTTTTAACTTTTGTCCATCTGTAAGTGTTACTCCATATTCAATATAAGTTGTCATTTTTTATTTGATGTTTATATTAAATTTTGTTTTGGTTTTATTTCAGTTGGTGGTTATCGTGTGATTTTTTTCAACCAATCAAATGATTACACATCATTTTATAACGCTTGTATGAATTTTTGTGTAATAATAACGCCATAAATTTCTGTGTAAATGATAGAAGAATACACAAAATTTTGAGAAAGAAATAATGCCTTATACTTTGAAACAGTTACAAGATAGAAGGGATTCTTGTATTAAGAAAATACAAGAATTAAAAGCAACAGCTGAAGATAAAGGATGTAAAGACCATAGGCATTTGAATTTTAGCTCGGATGTATTTTGGAATGAATTATTCACAACGCCTTTGGAACAGATTGATTCATTTTTATCATTATTTCCTCGATTTCCTGAAATACTGGAATGTTCACGTAAAGCTGCAAATGAAGAAAGAAGAAGAAGAAGTTTTGAAGAACAAATTGCAAAATTGAGAATGGAAAAAGGAAAAAAAATAAAACGTTTAATTGATGATGAAGTGAAAGAAGAACAAAAAACAAGAAAACGCCTGAGGATGCTGACAGGTGGTTCTACTGGTAATGGTGAAGGTTCATCTCAAGAAATTGAATGAACAATTTAACTCTTTTTACTATTTTGATGTTTTACAATTAACCTTTTAATTTGAACTTTTTTAATGTTACTTAGGGGATATATAATTTAGTTTAAGCTCGAAGCAATAGTTTTCCATCTTGTTGTGATATTTCTGCTACTCTTTCATGTAAGACTAGCGCGTAAATATTATAATCAGCGTTTGGATTAGCAGATAGTTCGTAATGAAATGCAAGTTTTGTAACTCCATCTTTGATATCCATTTTTTGTTTTGTTAGGTCAAAATAAACAAAAGGAAATAAAGATTTAAAATTACTTATATTAAGTAATGTTCCACCTTGATAATCATTATTTGCATAGACGTATGACATTACATTTCTAAAAACTCTTGATATATCTGTAGAAGGTTTAAAGTGAATATCTGGGTATTCGTTTCCATTTGCAACTTCAAGGTAACATCTTGATATATTAGCATTATTTGGTAGATTAAAAGTATTGTATAAAAATGGATTTGCTGTTTGTGTATCAATTCTTGCTGTATTAATTCCAAAAACAAATACGAGCCGTGGTTTTGAAATAGCATTTGTAATTCTAAAATGACCTGTCTGTTGCTGTGAATTATTTGATCTTTCAACTACTTCATTCAAATATGTCCATTTGTAAGGTTTAAGATAATTTTCCATGTACAACTTTTGTCCTTCTGAATTAAACGTAAGTTTTGGAATAAAAAGTTGTAGTCTTGTTATAATAACTCTACAATTATCGGCGGCTTGAAAAATTAAATTCGAATCTTTTTCAATTTCAATATTTAGTTCGATTTTTGTATTAGGAAGTAGCTTGTCTTCCAATGCTTCAAAGAAAGAATATCTATTGAGAGGAATTTCACAGTTTACTGTGGCTGAAGCTCCCAACAGAGCTTTTCTTGCGGCGAAACCTTTGTTGTAATTAGCAACTCGTCCTTTTACAACATTTGCTCCTCCAGTAACATTTGTGTTATTGATTGTAAATTCTGTTTCCTCTGCGTGTCTTGAAGTATCAAGAAAATAAAATTCGTTTGTAGCAACACTCTGTGCATATGAAGGATTATACTCAAGTAAATTTTTAATATTTACAACATGATTTGCGTAGTTACAACTATAAACTTCTCGGCCATTTGCTAGGATACTTAATTTTTCTATAAATGAGTTACTACCATTTACAATTCCGTTATGGTCAGCAACCGCAATAGCTGTTCCATCTCCTAGTTTATTTACGTTAAAATCCATTGATAACCGGGCGTTATACCAATCAAAAGGAGTAGTTTCTCCTGTATTATCAGCTACAAATCTAAGACCTGTTTTAGTTTGGTGAGCGTTATTTGCTGGAGCAGCATCTAGAGACTGTTCCAGGTCAAATACAACATCTTCATATCTATCTAAATATTTTGGATTTCTAAATGACTTCATTTTTATTTTAATAATTATATAATTTTTCTCTTACGTGTCGAACCACCACTAAGAAGGTTATTCAACATTTGATCTATCTCTATCTTTATTGTTTCGACATTGTTATTAAAATTAACTTTTTTAGAAGGGGGTTTTCGGGAGGAAGTGTTTTTTGATAACATTTGCACTATTTTATCACCAGCCTTTTTACCAACATGTTCACCAGTTTTTGTTGCGGCTGCTGTCACTGCTTTTTCAACACCTTTTTTAGCAGCTTTTTTCATTGTCTTTCCAAATAATTTTGAACCAAAAGATTTAAACACATCCATCATTCCTTCACCATAAATATGTTGTCTTGTATATCGCCCCAATTCTGGGTCAAATCTCATTTTAAACTCTGATTTTCGCATCATTTTATTTTAATAGTTATATAACTACGAAGTATTACATCGAGTGAAGTATTAAAGTCATAAACCAATCAATACCATTAAAATTTACAGGTCTTCCAAGTGAGTCTGTCACATAGACTCTCATTTCATCAATGTGGTATGTAGAGACAGGACAATACAATGGTCTTTTAGGTTCAAATGAAAATGGAAAAGACCTTGTAAGATTATCAGTTGGTATCACAGCAATAGTATTTGTATTTATTCCATTTACAATGCTATCAGTTATTGCGGTTGTGTTGATATTTAATACATCGATTGAATTTGTTATATTTGGTAGTTTTGATCCATACTCTGTTTTTGTAATAAGTTTCTTTTCAAATCCAATCAGGTCTCCAAATTCTGTTCCTCTCAAATCAAGTTGATAATCACCCTTAAGTGATACTAAAACTCGATATGTAGATAGTATAAAAGTTAGATTGATTGAATAAGTTTTTTTTCCACCCGAATCTGTTGTGTGGTGAGACTTTTGTTCCATGTACTGATGAATATAATCATTAATATCTGAGTAGGAATACGTTCCATCTGTAAAAGTAATTGTATGCCAAGTACTCCCATCATGAGTATATTTGATTTTATTGTTTCCATAATCACTTCTGATGTTGTACCAAGAATAAGTCATGGACAGCCGATCAAGAGCAAGTTGATGTTTCTTTTCAGGGTCAAGTTTCAAAGATGGATTAAACTTAATAGTAAAATCACCAGGTCTGCTTGTTCCTCTTTTTTCCCTATTTATCGAAGAAATGTGAATAGGTCGTTCTTCCATTTTATCTATTTGTTATATAAGTTTTTAGTAGATTGTTAAGTTGTTTTTTTGTAATTACTTTCATTTGGTTGAGAAGATGTGCTATTTGTGAAAACTCAGGTATTACACCATTATTACCAGCAAGAATTGAACCACCGAGTAATTCAAGTCTGTCTAGTAGTTGACGTGGGTTGTTAAAGTAAATCATTCCTTCTCCCATTTGATACTCAAGTGAACCTAAATAAAGTTTAAGAATGTTTTTGTATTTATGTAGTAAATCTTTTTGCATTTTAATCCTTTCTATTTTTTCTTCGTCTCCTTCTGTTTTATGTTTTTTTCTCTTCAATCCAGCTATTTGTCCTGTAAAAACTTTTACATCATTTTTTACTTCATCAAGTATTTCTCCAAGTCTTTCAGTGTCAGTATCAAAAAAATCATTTGGCCTTGGATAATCTATAATTCTTAATATTTCTAAGTCAACATTATCAAGATTTTTTTCAATGTTATAACGTGTAGGTAATTTTTCTTTAGATGTTGTTGGTTCATCATAATCACCTTCCAAAGCTGGTAATTCTCTCATTTCAGCCAATCTTAAATTGGTTTCATTAATTTTTTCCAATCCTGATGTTAATGCAAGTTGATTTTTTTTAAGTTGTGCTATAGTTGCGTTTTGCTGCTCATCAATACTTTTTTTAATAGAATCTTGAGATTTAATAAGTGTTTTAAATGTCTCTTTAAAACCTTCCCGCATATCTTGTTTTTGCCATTTTGTTATTTTTATTACATCTCTCACCTGTTTAGTCAAAAAATCAGCTTCAATTTTATTTCTTGCAAGTTTTTTGTATTCTTCAATATCCATTTTATATAATAAATAGATAAATGGAAATACCAAACTATGATAGTGTCGATGACCCGGATAAAAAATATAAACAGTTATTTCCTTACATGCCAGCAGATACATCTCGAATGTTAATCTGTGGAAACAGTGGAAGTGGTAAGACTAATCTTTTGTATCATATGCTAATTAAACAACTTTTATACTTTGATGAAATTTATCTTTACGCGCGTAATTTAGAGCAGGATAAATACAAAAAGCTAATGCAAAAAATGAGAGAACTGAGTTCTAAAGTTGGATATGAAATACTTCATGTGAGTAATGATGAAATAACTCCAGTGTCAGAAATGGATTACGAAGACAATCAAAAACTTGTGATATTTGATGATTATGTTTGCGATAAAAACCAGAGACAACTTATTGATTATTTCATCCAAGGACGGCATAAGAATTGCTCTGTAATCTACCTCAGTCAATCATTTTACAAAACTCCAAAGGATATTCGATTGAATTGTTCTTACTACTGTCTGTATGAATTTCCATCATCGAGGGAAGCAAACAGAATATCATCTGAGTTAGGAGTTGACAAAGAGACATATAAAACAGCAACAAAAAAACCCTTTACATTTCTATACGTTGATAAACCTAGAAAACGTATTGCTAAAAACTTTACTAGTAATCTATCCTAATAATAAAAAAATGGGAATATTTAACGAACAATCTTTTGATCATCCTTTTGCTAAAGGAATACAGGGTGCGCCAGGAGTTGGTTTTAGTCTAACCGCAGATGGAAATTATGATATGAATAAAAAAAGACTCACAAATGTTGGCGCACCCAGTGCTAATACTGATGCTGCTACAAAGAAGTATGTTGATGATAATTCTGGTGGATCACCCACAACAACACGATTAACAGTTGATTCAAACATTGATATGAAGGATAGATATCGTATTTTAAACCTCAAACATCCAGTTGACTCAGATGAGCCAGCCACAAAACAATACTCAGACAGCAGATTTCTTGACAGAAATGGTTCCCGAACAATGATTGGTAATCTGAATATGAACAACAATCGAATATTAAATCTACCAGCTCCATCAGGTAGAAATCAACCAACACCATTAGCTTTTACAGATTTAAAGTATGTTGCCCGTGATGGTACATCTACAATGACTAATAATCTAAACATGGATAATAAAAAAATAATTAACCTTAGGCCACCAACATCAGACACAGATGCAACAACCAAAAAGTATGTGGACGACTCAATACCTGATACTAGTTCTTTTATAAAAAAAGATGGAAGTGTAGTAATGACTAATAACCTAAATCTTGGAAACAAAAAAATAGTTGGTCTCGCAACTCCAACATCAAACACAGATGCTGCAACCAAAAAGTATGTGGATGATAATGCTGAAAGTCCAGATTTAAGTGATTATTTGGAAAAAGATGGTTCAGTCGCTATGACTGGAAACCTTAATGTTGGTAATAATAAAATAATAAATCTTAGTAAGCCAACCCAAGACAATGATGCGGTAAATAAAGATTACGCTGACAAACTAGTTCATCACAATGCAGTTCAACCAAGTCATTACAACGACCAGTTTTCTTATCTTATGTCTAGTGCAGCATAATGGACTGATGAAATAGATACTGGAACCAGTTTTGTTATAAAAAGAATAGGAGATTTAGCACCAAACAAAGGAAACTTTCATGATTATAACCACAAAGTTATTTTTATGGGAATAAACAAAAGTTCTCAAGGTGGGTATAAGTATAAAATGGGAATCAACTTTTACAGGTTAACTGCAAATACTGATTACACACTGTGTTTTGAAATACTCAACACTGATTATCAATTATGGCATAAGACTCAAATAAGTGTAGACAAAGGAACTTCAACAGGATTATCAATTCGAAATGTTAGTGTAAGGAAGCTATCCCATAGTTACAGTGATCCAAAGGGACAAACACAATTTATGTATTACCATAGAATAATAGTTAATTTCCGGAAGTTGTCAACTGGTAATAAGTTCTTTCTTCACATTTTGGTTAATATACCACAAGATGGAACTGACCTAGCTATTTATCCGAGACAGTTTCAAGGAGTTTATATAATTACTTATGGAATTGTGGGTACATTTAGCAATATCGACCCAGATAAAGTTTACGACTATCACACCGCATTTGATATCAAACCAACAGAAGTGGTGTACAATGTTAATATAAATGCAAATAATAAAAAAATATTAAATGTTAATCTTGATAGAAACAATAATAATAGTGCTGCAACAGTTGGAATGGTAAAAGAAATTCATCCTTTTACTCCACATAATTTATACAGAAATTATTTCGAAGAAGTTTATGATTTTACTAACGCCGCTAATTACAAATTAAGTAGAACCGCATCTGGTATTGTTTTTAACTATTTATCTTCTAGTAGTGGTAATACTTTAAGAGATATTAGAATACCTGATAAAACCATAGATAATATAAGAAAAGAAGGTCTAAATGTTAGTGGTTATAGTATTAGCTTTTCTCCTCCTATCGGTATTACAAAATATACTTTATGTATTGTTTTTTATCATTGGAGAAATAGATCATTTTCTATATTTAAAAAAAATTCAAATTTTAATAATAGTTTATTATCTTTATTTTATTCAAATTCATGTAATCATTTAGTTTTATCTGTTAATAACACAATAAAAAGTCTTTCCTTGCCAAGTAGTTTTAATGGAAAAAAAATTGTTATATGGTTGGCAGAAGATTTTAGCCAAAATATTACAAAAGCTGAAATAAGTAACTACAGCGCAATATTAAGTTTACAAACAGTTCATTACACCAACGAACAAGAATTTACGTTTACAACTCAAGATGGTGTGTTAAGTAAAATAATGTACTCTCCAAACTTTTACGACATCGACTCTGAACAATATCACAAAGTATTGCTTCAAGAAAAGTTAGATGGATCTTATGTAATATAAATATAAATGAAGGATATCTTTGAATTTAATCACATTGACCCATCTTTATCAAAATCAGATGTCAAAACCCTAAAAGACTTTTATAGTCATTACCATAAGAAATACTGGTGTTTTAAGCGGTCTTATAAGAGTTATAAATTTCTTGATAATTTTTTTAGTATAACTGGTATATTTTTAGTTGCTGTAGGAACTATTTCTGGTGGAATTACACTTAATCCTGTTGTTCTCGGAGTAATAAATGGAGCTGGAGTAATTGTTGCTGGAGTAGGAAAGAAAAATAATTACAAGAGAAAAATAGAAATGACTCGGATTGCGTACACAACTTATGAAAAAGTTCTTATTGAACTAAGATCTGTACTTAGAGGAGATGAATGGGATAAACAAAAATTTATAGATAGAATGAAGTTGATAGATGATATGATAATTGATCAAACTCCTGAACCAGATAGATTTGAAATTAAATATAGAAATAAATTTAAAGATTAACAACAAGTTCTTAAAATACTGGTTTCAATATTAAAATAATATTGAAACTAAGCTAAAAACTTGAATGTATATTTGCAACCATCTTTTTTAGATTTTGATGACTTATACATTTTTCTACAAATACTTGAAATACTAACAATGTGTATGTGTAATTCATTTGAAGCTTTTGTAATAGAATCAAATCTTCTTTCCTCTCCTGTTTCAATATTTGTAGAAACGACTGGTTTATTATTACTTTTTTCATTATTTTGTTTCTTAGTAAGTAGTTGTAAATTTTTTATTCGGTTATCATTTTTAATGTTGTTAATGTGATCAATCTCAAAAAAATTTGGAATTTCCCCTTTGAAAACTTCATAAACAAAACGATGTTGGTAGTAAATTTTTGGTTTGGAAAGATTTTTGTCACAAAGATTAAAATATAAATAACCGTTACAATTTATCATTTTAATTATTCTTTTAGTTTTTATATTAATAATGTTACCATCTTTGGAAGCTGCGTATTTAGTAAAAACATTATGTTTGTAATATTTTTTTCCATCAATTATTAACATGTTTTCTAAAATATTTACCATCTTTATTTATAATATTTATTCTTTAATTCTTAAATTTAATTTTTTTTTACTACTCATTTAAGGGTACAATTTCTCCTTTTCTAAAAGTGCCTCAAGACCCTCAACATCTTCTCCCCAAAATAATTTATCACTTTTCTTTCTCTCTTCTTCATTCATTGTAAGTCCATAACCTTCAGCAAAATAAGCGTTTTCATCAATTTCTATTTTATTTAAATAAAACTGTTCTGGAGCTCCAGTTGTTTCAAGAGCTCTAACCAATTCTCTAACCTTTCTTCCTATTACAGGATCTTCCACTTCAACATAAATTTTCATAGGAATGTATTCATCAGTATCTAATTGAATATATTTTCTTAATAAACTATATTTATAACCTCTAAGTTCATCTTTTTTTGTTGAATAAATTAACTCATCTTTATCTTCTTCTGTTAATTGTGTTAAATCTTTTGTTTTTAATAAATCTTCAAAAATTAATGATGAATATTTATCATGATTACAACAAAAGTTATCCTCTTGTTTATCATCATTATCATTATCATCATTATCATTATCATCATTTTTACATGTAGTAAAAGATGTAAGTAATTCTCTTTGTTCAAAAGTTAAATTTTTAAGATCATTCCAATCAAGAACACTACCCAATCTTCTTTGCATATCAACCAGATAATCTAAAACTGATGGATGAAGTTTGTATAATACTTCACAAATATTTTCTAAATTTTTTAAAGATCTAGGATTGATTTCGATTTTCATTTTTATTAATAATATATGTATCATTAAATCTCAATTTTATATATTTAGTAATAAAATGATAAACACTATTGTTCATTACGTTAACTTTTACTATCCTACAATCAAAAATTTAAGCTACTCAGAAGATATTATAAAGACAGCACTAATATATAGATTCTTATACGAATCTACTTTTAAGAAATATATTACACTTGAAACAATAATATATAAATTAGAAAATATACCTATTAAATCTAATAGCCGAGTACTTAATAATCATTTAATATTTTATAGAGCTTTTAAATCTTTTTACAATCGTTATAAAATTGGGCGAGGATGTGTATATGTATTTGATTCCCCAATAAATAGTGAAGTAATTGGTTATCTAACTGGTATATTATATTGGATTTTTCATAAACGATTAGATTAATATAATTATATAATAAAATGGAAGATATAATTATTAAAAAAAAAGATCTTGAAAGAAATTTATAAATTTTTACATGATGAATATATACTCACTTTTGAAGAAATGAAAGTAGAAAAAGATAAACTAGAAAAATATCTTCTTAAATTTTACTTTAAAATGTTTGATGAAAGTAAATATGAAATTCATGATATTAATTTAATATTTGAAAAAAGTAAATATGAAAAGTATCTAAAAGAAATAGAAGATATAATTGAAAATGAAATTAAATATAAAAAGTATCTAAAAGAAATAGAAAATAAAATTGAAGATGAAAGTCTTGATATTGATTTAATATTTAATGTTCTAGATTTTATAAAACTAGATTTTGAAATAGATGAAGATTTATTTGAGAAAAAAAAGCATTTATTTATATTTATTCTGTATATAATTTTTATGATACATATTTAAAAGAATAAATTTTATAATAAATATTATTATAAAATTTATTTTATTAATTCTTTATAACTTCCCCACCACTTATCATAAATCTCTAAAATTTGAGGACTAATTTTAAATTCAATAATTTTATACTTTTCACATCCCATTTCCTCCAATTTTTTTTTATTAGATAATTTATATTTATCATTCTCTTTCTAAAATATTGATTGTTTAGTATTTTCATAATGTAATTATCTATTTTTAATAGTCTGTTGTAAATTTCAAATTTTTGTTCATCAGTAAGATTTATTAATTTAGAAATATTTTTAACCTTTTTATCATAGTAATACTTCCTATGATAAATACTCTTTTTTCGATAGTATAATCTATCAAAATCTTTTACATCAAATTGACCTAGAATATGACCGTTAAGTGTTCCACATTCATTACACATATTGTAGCCTGAATATGATGAAAAAGATTCTGTATTTGAACAACCTTTACATTTAGATTTTAGTTTAAATTGTTGTAAGCTTTTTTTATAGTTAGATAATATATTTAAATATTTTTTTATTTCTTCCTCTGTGTAAGACATTTATTATTTTAAGTGTATTTACTTTTTAAATATTTTTTTATCTAAGAGCTAAAGTATAAATTTTATCCTTTAATACATGTCTCTTATCATCTTCATTACTTAGAGCTATTTTATTTACTTCCTTTGAATATATATCATGTTTCTCACTTCTGATTATTTTCATAGATCTCAATTTTTTTTCACCTGAAAATAAACATTTAACATAGTCATCAAAATCTAATTTCTTTTTTATAACATTTTTCTTTATTCCTTTACACTTTCGAACTTCACTTTCCTCCTCAATTTTAAAACTATAAAGTTTGGGTCGCAATCCAACAAAGTGTGTTATCTGTTTTCCTGCTACTTCATCTTTAAACATCCCTATTACTTTTTTATTAGCTCCTGTAATTATACCGGAAGGATGATCTGATGGATAATCAGAAGTATCAAATTTATTTTTTACATCAATGTATATATCTTTGTAAAAATCTTTTGTTTTAATTTCATACATTAGACTGTCTGTATCTGTAAACAATAACTCAGATTTTTTTCCATATTTCTTTTTGATGTAGTTATAATGAAAATCAAACATTAGAGTTTTTGATAAATCTAAAATTGATTGACCAACATATACTGGTTTGTTAAAATACACTTCAGTTTTTTTCATATGAACTGCAATAAGATTGCTATCAAATATTGTACATCTATCAAAATTTGGACGACTTGATAATTTGAGAGCTTTCTTACGGTTATCAACAAGATGTATATTTTGTCTTTTCCTTATATTTTCTATTGTTTTACCAAAAAATGAGTTATTCATTAATTTAAAAAAGTCTTTTTCAAAACTGTTAGCTGCTGTCTTTCGAAGTTCAGTATTTTTTCTAATATATGGTTCCACCCAAGGAGATTGATAAAATGATATTCCTCTATGTACAGCAGTAATCTTCATACCCATTTCAAGATATAGTCTAAGATTTCGATAATGCAAAACGTAATTTTTTCTGGGTTTAAAATGACATATTAGTTTTTCAACACCATTAACTTTTATATTCTCAGGTGCAAGAGGATAATCATTATGTTTTTCCCATAGATTTTTAGGGTATTCCAAATCAACTTCAAATATATATCCTTTTTTTCCATTATTTGACATACTATGATTTGTTTTATCTAAAATTTCATCTACCTTTTCCAATGTTATATCTTTCATCCATTTAAATCAATGAGTTGGAAGATTTTGACTCATAGCCCATCCATAAAGATTGTTTGCATCCAAATATTGAATAAACGTTGATTTCTTTTCAGGATCATAATTTTTCATATATTTATTATTTGCTTCTGCATATCGTTTTGATATATGTGTAATGCCACCACGAATGCCACGCTCAAACATCATTAACATATCATAATCATTTAATAATTCTAGATGTTGTCCTGTTATTTTTAGACATGCATCCCAAGCCAGCCCTGGAGATGTGTAGTAATGAGCTGGATCTAGATTGTAATGTTTAAGACAAGTTGATCTAAATTTTTCAAATACATCTGCTAATAGTAAAACATCAGACTTGAGATATAAATCATGATAATCTTTAATTGTTTTACATCCAAATTTATTCCACACTTTTATTGCGTGTTGGTAATCTTCATCTGATATATCTTCATCATTAAGTTTTGAATAAAATTCATCTTTTGGTGGTAATTGTGTTTCAGATAATTTATCAATTGATGAAACATAGTCATATGGAAAAACTGCTTTACGGGTTAATAATGAAGTATTAGACTTAAATACATGTTTTGTATTATTAAAATCATCTGATGATAAATTTGATACAAGATTGGCAAGTGATGTTTGAAGAAATTTAAATGAATCTAAAAATTTTATTTCAAAATTTATTGGAAGAATTTTACCACTAATATGTTTGTACTCACCAACTTTAATAGTTTTAGAAAACGAAATATATTTTTCTTCAGTAGATGGAATACAATCTAATTTTCCCTCTAATTTAGCAAGTTGCTTAATAAATAGATGTGCATCATAACCCTGAAGATTGTGAAATATAACTGGTAATACTCTTGGTTTTTTACACATAAGATTAAATTTGTTATGAGCGGCACCACGATACTTTCCTGTGAAATGACAATGATCTCTTACTTTATCATTTTTTAATTCACAACTACAAATATGGCAAGTTTTAGCTTGTTCAAATAATTTTTGTTCTTCACTAGTTAGTCTAAGAGGTTTTGGTCTACAATAAAAATCATTATAAATTGATTTTGTTACTTCTGCAATTTTTTCCACAAATATTTTAGCAATTTCTTCATCCTCAGAATTTTTAGTATAAATAATTGGTTTAATATGAATTCCAGGTACTATACTTTTAACATAAAAACAAAATCCTGATGGTTCGTGTTTTTGATAGTTATAATTATAAGATTCTTTTGGATTAGGAGTACAACTATTCATTGTTTTGGTAAAGCATTCAAAATCTCCATAAACTACAAAAGGAATAGGAAGTTGTTTATAGTAATTTTTGAAATGTAAATAAGTATTTAGTTCAGGCATTTTTACAGCTACTGTTTGATTATTAGAACAATATTTAATATGTTTTTCTAGTAATTCTTCTTTAGTAAAATGAGTAAAACATCTCTTACAAATAAATATTTTACCATCCTTACTTTTAGTTAATTGTGACTTAATCAAACGATGAAAATTTTTAATAAGTGAATAATGTGAATCACCATCTTCTTCATGCAAAAATAAATCAATAGTATTTTTACAATCTCTCTCAGCCATTCTCAAAGGATAAATAGTCATACCATCATTTGAAAAAACATTTATTCCTGATATCTCTGGATTAAGTTTTTCAAATTTGGTAATGTCTTTTAATTTCAATGGAAAAGTAAGACCTTTAGTGTTAAGTGAAAACTCATACTTTCTTAAGTCTTTCAAATATTGAGGATCTTTTTCTTTTGGATAAAGATATCTAAGAATACTCCAAATAAAGCATTTGTCATCTCTATTTTTAATATTAATAATTGCTTGTTTATTTTTTATCCATTGTGGAAGATCAATGTAAGATGAACCTTTTATTGGATTATATTCAACAGTATGAACTTCAAGTCTTAAAACTTCCTTAAAAACCCAATTACTTGAATTTAAATTAAATTCCTCTACATCTTTTAAAATTTTACCAAAACCTTTTTTTAATAATTTTTCTATATTTGTAGATTTAAGATTTTTGTAATTACTTGTACTAAAAAATGCTTCATATTCTTCTAATTTTTCTACTCCTTTATCCGTTTTAACACTAATTCTTTCAAATAAGCAAACTAAAACCATTTTAAACTTAACGTTTCTATTATTTTTTAACATTCCTTCTACAGTAGTAAAAACTCTATTAAAATATTCAGGAGGTCTAATACCAGGTATTCCTTCAAAAATATATTTAGCAGCAAATTTATCAAGAGCTGATTTTTCTATTTCAATACCTTGCTCGTGTTCATACAAAGCTCTCTCAAGAGCTTTACGTAAATAATCTGGTGTGTCTTTGGGAATCTCTTTATTTTTTATAAAATTCTCAAAATAGTCCTCAAATGTTTTTACCTTTTTTGCTTTGGCTTTCTTTTTGAATTTCTTTTTTATATCTACTCCTTTTTTTACTTGATTTCTAGCTTCTACCAATTTTTTATATTGTTTATACAATCTTTTTCCCTGTTTTAAATCCTTATATTCTTTCTTAAGTGCTTTTTTTTCCTGTGCTATTATATTTCTCATTTCATCCTGTGATAAATTATGGAATTCTTTATATTTTATAAAATGTTGAGAACCCTTAAAACCATTAACTAACTGGTTAGACATGACGTCTTCTAATATTTGATTATATTAGAATACGAAAACCTTTAATTTATAATTACATTTTCCTTCAATCCACCAATTTATAAGTTTAGAAATAATCACTCTCATAAGTACTATTTAATATAGTAAAAAAATCTTCAAAGTCACTCTCTGTATATGGAAAATCTAATTCCTCTCTATCACTATCACTATCACTATTATAATAGTTATAATCGTGATATTTTATTTGATTAAAAATCATTTTAAAAATATCATAAAATTCTTTAAAACCAGGATAAGGTTTACCATCAACGAAATACTCACCATTATCATTATCATAATCATCATTACTATAATCACAAAAAAAATCATAACGTATTTTATATAGTTCAAACTGTTCATTAATAAATATTATATCACGAATAATATCAAGATCATAACTTGGAATAATAAGATTATAAATATGATTAAACTTACCTTTTTCTTGTGCTCTGATAAATCTTTTCATATACTTCTTAATTTTATTAGAAATGTTACTTTCAAATAAACCATGATTTAAGTAATCTAGTTTTTTTGTAAAACACTTAAAATAAAGATTTAAGCCTCTTACGAAAAGATACTCTCTTTTGAAATCGGAAGCATATATGGGAATTTTACTTTTTTTCCCGTCAATTCACCGATTAATTCAGTTTGAGGTAAGGTACTAGAACTCGCTTGAATACCCGTTATCATAACTACTTAGGTGTATTTTCGAAGCATATTGAATATCGTGTATCTTTTTAGTAGTTTTAGAATAGTTAAATCTTATTGGCCTATAGTATTATGTATATATATTTCTTATTAATAAGTTATTTAAGTAGTGTCCCCGATTAGTAGGCCTGACGGCAAGCTATAAGACTAGAAACTTAAATAAAGTTGTTGATTGATTGATTGACTTTAAACTTTCTTGAATCGTTTCAACTTTCCCACTTTAATGAGATGCAAAGTAAAGTTACTTGAGATTTTACTTAGGCCTTCACACGTACGCGTATTGTTTGGTTAAGTAAAACTTAGCAGCTGTTAAGTCTTACTTAACAGCCTAGTGTAAAGACAACCATTGACTCAGAGCCCATTCGGGCTCGTGGAATAATTGTTAAATGGATTTTGCAAAAGGGATAAACCCTTCTCGATCTACAGAATACTTTAGATCATTCTCAGCCTCGTCCTAAATATTTTTAAGAACAGGTGCCGTTCAGTACTCATTACTTAGTGGGTGATTACTAAATGCAAGGATAAATAAGCTTTTCCACTCCTAATAAGAAACGATGGAACCACATTTTTGAAACGAAAGCAAAAATTACATTGAAATTCTACCGCTGTTCATGACATAACGGTCAACCAAAGGGGGGAGTTTCATGTATCCCATGATGCATCGCTTCAAACTATATTATCAAGCTTCCAAGTGCACGTGATCCTATCAGTTCAACAGGGACGCGACAGTTGAACAACGGCGGAAAGCGAGTTGTGTTGCCGATAAAACCTTCTGTACTTTTGCTGTGTCCATCTACTAACGATTTTCGTTTTACTATTCCAAATATATTTCTTGTTATTAAAGTCAAAGAGAGTGTTTTGGCCGCCGATTATTAGTTAACTAGCCTTACGATCGCAAGGCAGTCCACGCAAATGTTCTTAGAAGCTAGCGAGGAAGATCTTTGCTCAGGGGCACCCAACGAGGATATAGTTCAAAACCGCTTAACATAGCATTGTTGAACGTATTTTAGTATTTAAACGGTAGATATAGGCATATTTTTATCCCCTAAAAACTTTTCATCTGTTCGGATTTCCTAGCTGAAAGTCTAGTGATCCGAAAATTATAGGGATCAAAACTTACCTTTTCGAAAATTTCAGCCAGGAAAAGGCTCCCGAAAATTCTAGGTAGCCTTTTTTAGGGTAAATATCCGTTTAAAATGGGTAATTATACCAATTTTTAGATGTTCGAAAATCCTAGGACAGGCAGGCAAGCAAGAAATTTTACAACAAATGTTCCGAAAATTCTAGTTCTCAAATCGTCTTCCGAACAGATATTTTCCCGAAAATTGCCGTTGGGTGCCCCTGTTTGCTTCAGTACGTCCTGTGTTAACGTGCGTTGATAAAGCTCTCCATGGATTAAGAAGCGATTTCCACGTACTTGTCATGAAATAAATACATATTCTAGGTGTGAGATTTCTCTTCGCTGCTTGTTTGTGATCGCGGTGCTCATATTGTCAGTTCAATAATTCATCAATGCAGTACATCAACCATTCGTTGACCGCACATGCTTTTACTTCAACAAGCTCAGCTTATGTAGTCGAAAATACCGAGACTGTTAAAGTACAAAGTGACGTCTATCGGAGATAAAATTCAAAGGAAGGGAATGGCTCCAACAAACAGTGAAAATAACAAAGACATCTCTATATTTTTCGTAACGCATCATTGTCAAACATAAACAGAAAAAAGCTTTATTAAGAAATGGCGAAATATATATACAAAAACACGCACTTCTTCTTTACAATGGATCCTAAAAGAATTATCGGAACGTCTTTAAAGGTTTTATACGCCGGTTGAGGTCCTACGGCATGCTATTCCAGGACATTTGCTGGCCTGTATCTTTCAAGTTCGCCTCGCGCGGTTGCGACCGGAAGCCACCATGAGAAACCAATTTTACCTAAAATAATGAGACAAAAAAGCTTTAATACTATAAACCATTGAATTTAAACATTCATCATACCGTCAAGAGATAATACTTGTGTTTTGATCAGCGTAAAAAGAGCAAATTCAAGAAAAATGTCCCATCTTCGCAGGACTTTGCATAAAGAAATTGAAACCTTCGCCTTGCATCTAAGGGGAGAAAGGGCAGAAAATTTATTTAATGCGATATATTTCAAAACGATCAAACCCATAGAAATCGCGAGGTCGAAAGAGGTCGGAGCGTGGAACTAGTATCAAGCACACCTTGTCCGCCGATTTAAATAATTTATTAGGGTAAAACCTTTCTAGAATAAAGACAATTTTCTATAATTAAAAGTCATTTAATTATATATTCATTTGCGAGTCAAAACAACATGGCTTAACAGGGTCGTAAACGGGAGCAATAATGCGTGAAATAACCATGGAAACAGTTTACATTATCAATAAGATACCAAAGATTAACAAGGCTTATTGAAACTTACCTTGGATGAGCTGCATCTTGAAATTCAGGTCGTACAAAATCTCCCTCGAAACCCTCGAACGCTCTTTCCACTGCGGAGAGAAGACAGAAATTAGCCGCGAAGCATCATGGGATATATGAAATCCCCCCCCCCCCCCCCCTTCGGTCAACCCTTTTAACTGAACAGCTGCTGAGTAAAATGTTTATATCATGATGATAGACTCTAGACTTCCCGTTTTTTAGGCATATGTTTGACAGTTCTTCTACCATTTTCGATAGAGCAAGCAGAGGAAAAACGCAGGATTAGAATTCACAAAGCCACTTTCCAGGTATTTGCAAAATCGTTAAAAACTGTTTCTTTTTATTTGAATACCTAAGTCGTGTGAAAAAAAAAAGATTAATTACGATAATAAAGCTGGATGCATGAAGAGGAAAGTTAGGAAGGGATCGATGTGTAAAACGGAGTCATCCATGAGGAAAAAGCAAAAAATAATATTCCACCTCCACAAAAGCTATGTGACATAAAAACGTTCATTTTAAGGAACTATTCAGTCAAAGACCAAAACAATTAACCAAGCAATGTAGAGGAACGTCAAGTTCTATGTCACTCGAAAATAAAATTCATATCTTCGCGCCACCGTGTAATATCCTCCATATATTACAACAAAAAGACTCGAAAAAACGTAAACATCGATAACCTGATCCTATATAAGATCTTTATGAGTAAAAAATGTCTCAAAATCCTCTTTTTTTTAATTGTAGGAAGCAATGGACTCTATCTACAGGGAGCAAGGCCCAGCCGAGATCGCCGTAACAACAGTGCAATCGTTACTCGTTATTGTAAACATCACTGGAAACTCTTTTGTTTGTCTCATCATAGTAAAGAACAAAGACATGAGGTAAGTACCGGTATACCTATACGGTCCGCAACATTTACACGTTTTGTATAAGAAAAATAGCCCGTAAACTTCTCACTCCAGAGCATTATAAGAGCAACAAAAGCAAAAAGTGAAAAGACAAAGTAAATATTGTTTTCGACGTTTTAGGATGCATTTCCTAATTAACCTTGAATATGGGGGTCGAACTAATGGGCTTGCAGGTTGAAATTGCATAATCTCCCCTCACGAAGTTTTTGGCGCGCGATCCGCAAGTCACCCACAGCTCATCAGTGTTCCCCCTTCTTTTTTTATCCTTATACAGTTGACTCTAGATAACTTGAACCCTCGCTAGCTTGCGCGAACCTCGCGCAAACTCGAACCATAGTCCATTTCCTCTCGATTTCTGGATTCATACTTCAACTGTAATATTACCCTCGGTTACTCAAACCCTCGATAACTTGAACCTCCCGCTAACTCGAAGTAATTTTTGTTTTCCTTCTAGTCATCTCTGCATAATTTTACCCTCGATAACTCTAACCACGTTTTAAGCCCGTGACAAGTCGGAAAATACAAACAGTGCTCTGAAGTCCGACACATTGAATTTATTTCAAAACAATCGTGTCAATTCTTTGTCTTTACATTTTTGTCACTCCACTGGTAAATTCAAATTCAGTGTCTATCCCTGTATCTTAATCAAGCTTTGTTGCTTAATTCCTTTTTCAAAGTATCAATCTAATAATAATAATAATAATAATGGTGTATTAACAGTGTATCCACCTAGTGGCTCTTCACCTGTTAAAAACTACAATATAAAAAATGAAAAACTATAATATACTACAAAAAACATTGAATTGAAATCTACAATATAAAAAGCAAAAATATCGGACTATAAAAGGATATTGTATAAAAAATAAAAATGTTATAAAGATTAGTAATAGTAATACAACCCTATATACAATTTATTTAAACTATTTACAAATTTTATTTAATAGCTTTAACTTCCCAACAATATACTTTGAAATCGCTACAGTTTCTAATAATTGCCGAAAGGACATTAAATGACTTGGCAGCAGAGTCTTGAAAAGTGCCTCTCTCCATTGGTATAGTAATCGTGTTGCTGCTCCTGACCGCAAAGATCACAGATGTTTAACTATATCTCTTGCTGTCCTGAACTGAGAGAAGTAGGCATAATACTTGAATTCCCTCAACATCCAATTGCTTATGTGCTTGTGTCGGGCTATCTGCTTCGAACCCCCGAGTAACTCGAACTTTTCTCAATTTCCCTAGAGGGTTCGAGTTATCGGGAGTCGACTGTTTTTAGAAATATTTAGTCTAATCCATATCAAATTTTCCGATTTTGGAAAGTTTGTGTTAGAACTCCTATATGAGAATGCGCACCCGCATATCGCGCTCGCTCACAGATTATCGAGCTCAAGAGGGGCTGCTCGCAGTCTACATATGATTAGTACACCGTGGTCCTCTTTCTTCTACCGTCCTCTAGCCTAAACTCACTGTTATCATGTTTCTTTAAATACCCTTTTCCGAGGGGAACTAACTAAGACAGCTTTCCTGGTTTCCCCAAGGACATCAATAAACTATCTTCTTATGAACCTCGCCATCGCAGACATGACTGTGGCCACATTTTTACTACCAAGATATGTTTTTGTTCACACTTTCACTCATCCTGATGGAGTTACTGGAAACGTGCTCTGCAGACTGCTGACCGGAGGAAATGTTGCCTGGATTGGAGGTGGCACATCAGTTTTTACACTTGTTGCCGTAGCAACCGAACGCTACTTTGCTGCACTTCATCCCTTTGAAAAAAAGGGGAAGTTTAGTGCTCGTAAAATAAAGGTATGCTTATCTCTTTTGTATTGATTTGCGAGTACACCATGTAAAGCGAATGAACTCTTTCTTCTGGAGTTAGCGTAAGTGGTTCATTGACTTTGTCTACAGCTGATACCTTTTGCGTCATCATAGCACACAGCCTTGATAACCAAAACACTATTTACACAAAGATAAAAGTTAGTTTTCATAACATTTAGAAGTTTCTCTTGGTATCGTGACTAGCAGATATACTATGACAGGAAAGTGGAATGAAGATTGCAGTACTTTCAATGCATAATAATTCACATGATTGAGCGAGGCAAGAACCCACTTCCTGGCCGATGGAAAGCCCCTGGTAAAAATTGTGCGGCGGCAGCAAAAACGTAGTGTAGAACACAGAGAAAAGTTAGATGAAACGCAAAATTTGAAAGTTGGTGTTACCGGGTATTACTTATACTGATATAAACGGGCATCGCAAGGCAAAGAAACGCGTGGCTGGGGCAAACCTTACCTTGGGGAAGCAGAAGTGCTAATTAACATTTGTAAACTGGTACAACATGTCATGAAACATTATAATTTTGTATACATATTTCAGATGACCATCGCTTGCTCTTGGATCTTTGGGATCGTCATCACTTTTCCAATGTTCCTAGCAAGGAACTTTGACAAGGAACTTGATTGGTGCGTTTATACTTGGTCTGAAGAATGGATGGGTAAAGCCTATAGCATGGTTTGGTTTCTGTTTACAGGATTTTTCCCCGTTACTTTCATGATCGCTCTATACTCCCAAGTCGTGTACACTATGTGGTTCACACGTTCAAAGCCAAGAGGACGTCAGCATTGTGTGCAACAGGTTCGAAACTAAAATAAAAACAAAATGCTATATACCAATTATTTATTCCTGCAAGAAAAAGTTCTCTTTAATTTTGACCATGCAAAAATTCCTTTATTGATCAATCTTGTTCGGTCAAGATAGCTGGATATTGGCCACGGTCTTTTATGAGTTTTTAGGGACCTTAAGATACTCTGGACACGGCCGAGGAGGATGTCAACCGGAAGGGAAATGTTCAGTTCTTGGAACTAATTACCGTATTTATTCGAATAAGCGCCCAACCTCGAATTAGCGCCCCGGGGTGGGCAAATGCCCGACCCCCGGGCCACCCAAAATTTGCTAATGTCGGGACTGACATGGTAGGCAAATGTTCCGCAGCGGCCCGGGGGAGGGGGCTGGGCGCAGCTGGATTTGTCTGATGCATAAACACACAAAAAAGAACTTGGCCAATATCCAACCACCTTGACCTCACGCTTGGTCAATAACGCATGTGTGTAGGTTTACGTCACCACCGTCATTTATTATAAGTGATTTACCTACACTCCTAGCTGCTGATCCCGTATACTCACCCGCACCAGAGTTTATTCTGTTCCTCAAACAACAAGTTGAAATTTTTAATTTTTGTTTTCAGGGTGTACTGAGAGTACGCAAGCGGGTCACCTTGATGGCCATAACAGTCAGTATCATATTTGGAGTAACCTGGCTTGCAGACACGTTTAACTGGGTCCTCTACTGCTATAAGCCTTCTTTCAATCAGCTGACATACGCAGCAACTACCATTTTGATCCTGTTCAATTCTGCTATCAATCCTATTTTGTATGCTTTGATAAATCAGCGATTCAAAGAGAAAATGCGAGGAATACTAAGTGGCAAGTGTCGTGCAGAACCAGACGGGATGTTTTCTGTTAAAAAACATGAGAAAGTGGAAATAGCCGTTATATCTCCTTTCACCAAAGCCAAGTAACGGACGAACGTAGCTGAGGGAGTGATTTCTGATAATTTAATTTATTTATAGAGTTTACCTTAATTAATATGTATTTAAAACGTGACCGTAAAAACAGCAACTGGTTGGTTAATTAGAGGCCACCTTTGAGAGGGAGAAAGGGGCTTGAGTCAGTGTTGGCGGGAAGTGCCGTGTTTGCTGGTAGGCTAGGCTATGAGGGTCAATAATCAAAAAGTCATCAAGGATATGGCATACAAAATAAGATGGGACTTTTGTTTACGGTTATCAACTCTACAACATACCATACACGTGTATAAAATTGAACCGGAGAACTTTTGAACCATTGCAAAGCGGAAAGCTAAGTGGGAATAATACTTGCAATATTGAACTAAAAAAACTAACACTTAACACTTAATAACTTGCGTCCGCAAAAAGGGACATTCTCGCTAAACCTCGTAGTAAAATGACGACGACTATCATGTTTTCCTGCCAAAATGACGCTGGTTCACGCGCTCGCAGTACTTAGTATTGAGAAAATCTCGTACTCGCACTCGTCTTAGAATCTAAACGTCCTTATTAATGTTGTTACTGAGAAGAAAGAAACTGATATTGAGAGTACTACTTCCTGACGGGAACAATGAAAACGTTAAAATAGCCATCCTCGCCCTTCCAATTCAACCAAGTCAATAATAAGAATATTGCACCAGATATCTGATAATTGAAGCGTCTATGGGTGAATTATTGCGTGTATGTTGTCTATGTTGTCATTGTGCTGTTTTGCACCCATGTCCATACTGTGTCTAAAATTAAAAAACTAAAACCCTTCAATTCGGTTATACCAGTCGTAACATAAAGATAGAACCTGGCGCAACGTTAAATTGCCCACAAATGACGTTATTGGTGTTAATGCATTCCACAAAAAGTTAATTCAATCAAAAAACAGGTTAGTTCAGTTCCTACTATACTACTACTGATATGTTTAGGTTTAGACTTATCAGATAGAGTGTTTTTACATAAAGTTACGGCGGCAATATTGGTGTCCCAAAAACAATGAAATGGTGGCAGTGTTGGTATCCCAAACCGTTCCTGTGGGATTGAACTCTTTTCTTATGCAAACACTTTCTTTGGTTCTAATAAATTTGCATAGATGATGGCCGCGTGAGTGAAAACGCTCCATAAATTTAAGAAATGGTAAACGTGCAGCGTGCAGTAATCGAGCTATGGATACAAAAAGAAGTTATCGTCACACTAAAAAGAACATTTTTTGCTACCCGCCAGAGAAAAAAAATCATTGCAACAAACAGCATTTTGGCACGAGGTAAAAGTAGCATGTTGCCCACCTCCGCCCTTTTTACACGGTAATTTAGTTTAGTGGCAAAATGCAACGCCCGTTCCAAAAAAAAAGCCAGTTAAAAAGTAATATACAGTCCTGCCGATGTAAGAATTTCATTCTCAAACAAGCGTCAGGTCTGGATCCGCCACTGCTGTGTGTGTGATATGTCAGTACATGTGCTCCATGGAATAAAAGGTGCTATGTATTTCTTTTACGATGTGTTACACTAGTTGTCGTCGATTAGTGCCAAACGATCCTGCTAGCACAACCTTTCTGACTTGCACGATTTTGGTGTCTTCGAGAAAAAAAATCTGCATGACTTGAGTATGGTCTTAATTGAGAATGTTTTTTCTTCTCCTGGGATACACTTTTTGAACCCAGGCCCAAAGGTCCTACGCTTGGTAAAGAGGACTCAGTTGTGACCAGGAATTTATCAAAAAGTGGACAGGATTGACTAGTGCGGACGTTTGGGCATCGGCGACTTCTAAGGCTAAGCAGAACCTGCCTCGTTCTCAGTCGTCCTCGGCGATTTCGGACGTGACGTCACCTGTCAAGCTTGTCGGAAAAATTTGCGCTATCGCACTCGGTTCCAAGCCTCCTCTGGTAACTCGGATAGCGCGAACTGACGTGGGTACGAGGCTGAGGCAGAGCGTCTTTTTTTCCTCAGTGAACAAGACAAAAGGAGGCTCTGCTCGCAGGGTCAAGGATGCTAAGGTTTTTCGCGACTTTAGCTCGTACCCAGGGAGTTTTTTCTACACGATATACTACATTAAGGCTAAAAACTACAACATAAAGCAACTATTGATCATTCTACTGAAAGATACCAAATCCTATGGAGGCAGAAAAGAGCGGTACTCTACAGTTGGGTAGCCTTTGTACTTCGCCTTAAAATTCTACTCGAGTATTTCTACTAAGATTTCCTATTCAGTTTAGGCTAATTTTTGAACCAGCTTTGTTAGTGTTGTTTAGTAAAATCCAGCTGATGATCTATTATCAATGCTTCGTTCTGATTGGTTGAGCTACTACTACGCTATAAGTTATAGCCCACTAATAGCTAAAAGCGCCGGCTTTTTGGCGGCAAAAAAGGACGAAAGTCTAGTTTTAACCAGCCAAGGTTGTTTAAGTTTGTCTTGATATTATTGACCAACTAGTTGGTTTTTACTAAAACAATTATTCCTCTCGCCCTCATGGCCTCTGAGTCAATAGCCTATTCGACCTTCGGCTTCATGGGCTATTGGTAGTCTTTACGCTAGAGCCTAAATTAAATAAGCTAAGAAATATTTCCAGACAAGCAAATTTTACTTACTTCAAGTAAAATAAGGCTTCACACACAACCGATTATTTTTTACTTCAGGTTAATTTAAGACTATTTTCCCCACGCAACATAGTTAAGATCACCTTTCTCAAAGCTCAAGAAACCGCAAGTCAGTTAAGTCGGTTTTAAGGATGGTTTTCAAGTCGCTTGCAACTTTCTTGAATCGTTTCAACTTTCTGACTTTAATGAGATGCAAAGTAAAGTTACTTGAGATTTTAATTAGGCCTTCACACAAGAATTTTTGGTTAAGTAAAACTTAGCAGCTCTTAAGTCTTACTTAACAGCCTAGTGTAAAGACAACCATTGACTCAGAGCCCATTCGGGATCGAGGAATAATTGGTTGTCTTTTCGATCTGCATAATACTTTAGATCATTCTCAGCCTCGTCCAATAATTGCTAAATGTTTTTAAGAACAGGTGCCGTTCAGTAGTCATAACTTAGCGGGTAATTGCTATATACAAGGATAAATAAGCTTTTCCACTCCTAATAAGAAACGATGGAAGCACGTAGCAAAGGTAATTAAGCTAACTTTTAATTCAGTATTAACTAATAAATAAACAGGCTTGTGCAGGCAATTGGTTTTTAGAAACGAAAGCAAAAGTTGCATTGAAATTCTACCGCTCTTCGTGACATAACGGTCAACCCTTTAACTGAACAGCTGCTGAGTAAAACGTACTTTTATATCATGATGGTAGACTTTAGACTTCCCGTTTTTTAAGCATATTTTTGACAGTTCTTTCACCAACTTCGATAGAGCAAGAAGAGGAAAAACGCAGGATTAGAATTCACAAAGCCACTTTCCAGGTATTTGCAAAATCGGTAAAAAACTGTTTCTTTTTATTTGAATACCTAAGTCGTGTGAAAAAAAAAGATAATTATGATAATAAAGTTGGATGCATGAAGCGGAAGGTTACGGAAGGGATCGATGTTTAAAACGGAGTCATCCATGAGGAAAAAGCAAAAAATAATATTCCACCTCGACAAAAGCTATGTGACATAAAAACGTTCATTTTAAGGAGCTATTGAGTCAAAGACCAAAACAATTAACCAAGCAATGTAGAGGAACTTCAAGTTCTATGTCACTCGAAAATAAAATTCATATCTTCGCGCCACCGTGTAATATCCTCTGTATATTACAACAAAAAGACTCGAAAAACGTAAATATCGATAACCGATGCTATATAAGATCTTTATGATTAAAAAATGTCTCAAAATCCTCTTTTTCTTAATTGTAGGAAGCAATGGGCTTTATCCACAGGGAACAAGGCCCAGCCGAGATCGCCGTAACAACAGTGCAATTGTTACTCGTTATTGTAAATATCACTGGAAACTCTTTTGTTAGTCTCATCATAATAAAGAACCAAGACATGAGGTAAGTGCCGGTATACCTATACTGTCCGCAACATTTACACGTTTTTTTACAAGAAAAATAGCCCGTAAACTTCTCACTCCAGAGCATTATAAGAGCAACAGAAGCAAAAAGTGAAAAGACAAAGTAAATATTGTTTTCGACGTTTTAGGATGCATTTCCTAATTAACCTTGAATATGGGGGTCGAACTAATGGGCTTGCAGGTTGAAATTGCATAATCTTCCCTCGAGAAGTTTTTGGCACGCGATCCGCAAGTCACCCACAGGTCATCAGTGTTCCTTTTTTGATCTTTATACAGTTGACTCTAGATAACTCGAACCCTAACTAACTTGCGCGAGCCTAGCGCAAACTCGAACCATAGTCGATTTCCTCTCGATGTATGGATTCATACTTCAACTGTAATATTACCCTCGGTTACTCGAACCCTCGATAACTCGAACCTCCCGCTAACTCGAAGTAATTTTGGTTTTCCTTCAAGTCACCTCTACATAATTTTACCCTCGATAACTCTAACCACGTTTTAAGCCCGTGAGAAGGCGGAAAATAAAAATAGTGTACTGAAGTCCGAAACATTGAATTTATTTCAAAACAATTATGTCAATTCTTTGTCTTTACATTTTTGTCACTCCACTGGTAAATTCAAATTCAGTGTCTATCCATGTATCTTAATCAAGCTTTGCTGCTTAATTCCTTTTTCAAAATATCAATCTAATAATAATAATAATAATAGTGTATTAACAGTGTATCCACCTAGTGGCTCTTCGCCTGTTAAAAACTACAATATAAAAAACGAAAAACTATAATATACTACAAAAAAAATTGAATTGAAATCTACAATACAAAAAGCAAAAATATCGGACTATAAAAGGATATTGTATAAAAATAAAAATGTTATAAAGATTATAGTAATAGTAATACAACCCTATATACAATTTACAAACTATTTACAAATGTTATTTAATAGATAGGCATTAACTTCCCTACAATATAAATTTGAAATCGCTACAGTTTCTAATACTTGCCGGAAGGACATTAAATAACTTGGCAGCAGAGTCTTGAAAAGTGCCCCTCTCCATTGGTATAGTAACTGCTTCGAGCCCCCGAGTCACTCGAACTTTTCTCAATTTCCCTAGAGGGTTCGAGTTATCGGGAGTCGACTGTTTTTAGAAATATTTAGTCTAATCCATATCAAATATTCCGATTTTGGAACGTTTGTATCAGAACTCCTATATGAGAATGCGCACCCGCATATCGCGATCGCTCACAGATTATCGAGCTCAAGAGGGGCTTCTCGCAGTCTACATATGATCAGTACACCGTGGTCCTCTTTCTTCTACCGTCCTCTAGCCTAAACTCACTATTATCATGTTTCTTTAAATACCCTTTTCCGAGGGGAACTAACTAAGACAGCTTTTCTGGTTTCCCCAAGGACATCAATAAACTATCTTCTTATGAACCTAGCCATCGCAGACATGACTGTGGCCACATTTTTACTACCAAGATATGTTTTTGTGCACACTTTCACTCATCCTGATGGAGTTGCTGGAAACGTGCTCTGCAGACTGCTGACCGGAGGAAATGTTGCCTGGATTGGAGGTGGCACATCAGTTTTTACACTTGTTGCCATAGCAACCGAACGCTACTTTGCTGCACTTCATCCCTTTGAAAAAAAGGGGAAGTTTAGTGCTCGTAGAATAAAGGTATGCTTATCTCTTTTGTATTGAATTGCGAGTGCACCATGTAAAACGAATGAACTCTTTCTTCTGGAGTTAGCGTAAGAGGTTCATTGACTTTGTCTACAGTTGATACCTTTTGCGTCATCATAGCACACAGCCTTGATAACCAAAACACTCTTTACACAAAGATAAAAGTTAGTTTTCATAACATTTAGAAGTTTCTCTTGGTATCGTGACTAGCAGATATACTATGACAGGAAAGTGAGATATGTCCAGAAATGCACGCATTGGCAAAAATGACAGAAATGGCGCTTAATTGCCAAAATCGCCAAACTGTAAACAGAAATTCAAATGAGATGGCAAAGGGACCCTTTGGAAAGTGGCAATTTCGGCAAAAATGGCGTATTTGGCGAAAATGGCAGAAATGGCAATTAATCGTCAAAATCGCCAAACTATAAACAAAAATTCAAATGAGATGGCAAAGGGGCCCTTTGGAAAGTGGTGATTTCGGCGAGAATGGCGTATTTGGCGAAAATGGCAGAAATGGCGCTTAATCGCCAAACTGTAAACAAAAATTCAAATGAGATGGCAAAGGGGACGAATGGAAAGTGGCGATTTCGGCGAAAATGGCGTATTTGGCGAAAATGGCAGAAATGGCAATTAATCGCCAAAATCGCCAAACTGTAAACAAAAATTCAAATGAGATGGCAAAGGGGCCCTTTGGAAAGTGGCGATTCGGCGAAAATGACGTATTTGGCAAAAATGGCAGAAATGGTAATTAATCACCAAAATCGCCAAACTGTAAACAAAAATTCAAATGAGATGGCAAAGGGGCCCTTTGGAAAGTGGCGATTTCGGCGAAAATGGCGTATTTGGCAAAAATGGCAGAAATGGTAATTAATCGCCAAAATCGCCAAACTATAAACAAAAATTCAAATGAGATGGCAAAGGGGCCCTTTGGAAAGTGGCGATATTAGTGAAAATGGCGTATTTGACGAAAATGGCAGAAGTGGCACTTAATCGCCAAAATCGCCAAACTGTAAACAAAAATTCAAATGAGATGGCAAAGGGGCCCTTTGGAAAATGGCGTATTTGGCGAAAATGGCAGAAATGGCGATTAATCGCCAAACACACCAAACTGTAATAAAAAAATTCAAACACGATGGCCAAGGGGCCCTTTGGAAAGCGGCAATATTGGCAAAAATGGTGTATTTGGCGAAAATGGCGGAAATGGCGATTAATCGCCGAAATCACCAAATTATAAACAAAAATGCAAATGAGATGGCAAAGGGGCCCTTTGGAAAGTGACGATTTTGGCGAAAATGGTGTGCACTAATTCTGTATCTTTTCATCAACCACAAATAAAAAAAAAATATAGAGTGCATGTTGGCCTCGTTCTTAAAACGTGTTTCGGCAGAAATGGCAATTACTCGATGAAATACCTAATTTGTCAAGACAAATTGAAATGACATAGCAAAGGGTCCCTTTTGAAATGGCTATTAATTGCCAAATAGTTAACCACATATTAATAATGGTAATTGAACTAAGTGGAGTGCAATTTGGTCTGAAATCATACGCGTGATTTCAAAATCGAACGAGCGCGCAGCGCGAGTTCGATTTGAAATCACAAGTATGATTTCAGACCAAAATTGCACGACACGAAGTTCAATTACCACTTTATTACATCCATTTTGAAATCGCAGAATTTAGTCAGTACTAATATTTTATTGATCGAGTAGCCGGTTTGTTAAAAAGCCGAAACAAAAAGGCTTTTATATCTCACTTTGTATTCGAAACATCAGAAATGATGCGATATATAGAACAAAAATAGTGCGATTTAAAACAGAAATGATGCGATTTAGAACATGAATGACGTGATTTGGAACAGATGCGATTCAGAGCAAAAAATGGTGCGATTTAGGAATAAATCACACTGCTGAGAGCCAATCAGATTGCACGGATAGCCAGTGATTTCAAAGTGGATGTAATAAATATGAAAATGTTTCCAATAGTATGATTGTATACTAATAATGACAACGCTACTGTAACTTAAGTGTCATTAATCTGTTTTTAATGCTTTTACCTTTAATTGATAACCTCTTGTGATTTGAAATTCGTCCCAGACAAGAGTGTTTGGTCGGGAATTACCACTTATAACTAATTTCTTGCTCAATTCAAATCGAATGGCCAACGAGTTGTATTCGATTATCAGTAAACGGTAATCTTCGTAATGTTCATGGCAACTTTCTTACCAAAAAATCCAAGATAGGTATCCTTAATTTTCCAGGCTTGTAGGCATTGTTTGAATAGCGACAGTTCAACATTATATGTTATGAGGAATCCAGGTTGGTTCTACCCTGCGTTCTTGGCTACGCATTCAGATAATTAGATGGTCCGTATTGCCTTGTATATCCATCCTGTTTGTTGTAATGGTAATGGCGTTCAATCGTAAAAGTATATGTAAACGAGCTGGTTCATTGCAGTTTCACAGAACATGAACGTGTAAGGTTTAGTAGTTGTTATATAGACGCGGCGGCCATGTTAAAATAGTCGATTTGGATAACTACTCTATGTAAGTAGAAACGATTAGTGTCATTCCCAGCCGACTTTGGTGGTCACTCTATGTAAGCAAAACGATTAATGTCGTTCACAGGGACTCTCAGGCAATTGTTAAAATAGAAGGTAAAAAGGCCGGGTGACGTGTTTCAACGAGCATTAGCATTAGCAATTTAATGGAACACATATTGTACTGAGAATTGGTTTGGTGGTCTCAGCGCAAAAAAGCAATACATTTTCTAAATTTCTGGCCCCACCTCATAAAGCAATAATGGGACACATTTTTTAAGAACGAGACAAACATATACACTCTCTTTTTATATATCTAGTTGATGAAAAGATACAGAATTAGTTTGAATGGGATATGTTTTATGAAAGAGACAAACAAGTTATTACTTTGATCTAATGTTTATGTTCAATAAATGCGGTGAAGTATTGGGCACAAGTGACATTTCGTGCAGGTTTACATAAATCGGAAATAAGCGAATTCACACATTTCAAAATGGCGCATGCAAGCTGCTGGACATTGCGGCTTTCGTTACTTTTAGGGGACCGTTTCTCTAAAGAGCAAAACAAGTAAGTGCGAGAAGAAAGTGAAGAGTTTAAAACGACGGAAGAAGATAATGTGTATAGTGGAGAACCAAAAAAGAATGAAGGGCACACACTGGTTATCGTGAAAGCATCTTTTAGCCAGGAACCATGCGTTTCGCAATCGCTTTTGATTTAAGGTTGCCTCACAATTTAATGGAACCAGTGTGAAGAGAATTGTAACCAGTGAGGATTGTTAAGGTCTACATCGAACCTCAAAAGTTAGAGTGTCCATGGCAAGGAATTATTATGATTTCAAGGACTTGGTAGTTCTCTCCTCGAGTAATTAGTGGACTTGTAAGTCTTTGAAAGGAATGAACCATACAAAAGCAAATGATGCTAGTGTGATATTTCAGCGCATCACATCACTTTTGGTAAGTCGTGACATCGAAAGTAAGGAAATGTTTACTTAACCTGTGAAGTACATGGCACAAATACATATTAGCTTAACTGAAACGACTTCCATTTGTTGTTTTCAGATACCGTATATTTGATTCAGTTGTATTTGATAAAATAATGTTGTTTGACAGTTAGGTAAAGCTGTTTTGTCATATATTTGATTCAGTTGTATTTGATAAATGTTGCCTCACAGTTACTGGGGCCTCTTATTAGGCAAGTAATTTGAACTTTTTTTTAGTACTGTTGCCTCACAGTTATAAGGACCTCTTTAGTTATGTACTTTGAAGGGGCCACTTTTGGCATCCAATTTGAATATTTTGCCACATATCGCCAGCCCTCTGGCGATTTTTGCCAAAATCGCCAATTTCGCCAAAATTGCCAGCTTCCAAGGGGCCACTTTTGGCATCCAATTCAAATCGCCAGAGGCTGGTGATTTTTCGCCAGTTTCGCCATTGCATGCATGACGATTTTTGCCAAAATCGCCATTTTCGCCAAAATCGCCAGCCTCCAAGGGGCCACTTTTGGCATCCAATTCAAATCGCCAGCGGCTGGCAATTTTTCGCCAGTTTCGCCATTTTCGCCATTGCATGCATTTCTGGACATGCCATTGCATGCATTTCTGGACATAAGTGAGGAAAGTGGAATGAAGATTGCAATACTTTCAATGCATAATAATCCACATGATTGAGCGAGGCAAGAACTCATTTCCTGGCCGATGGAAAGCTCCTGGTAAAAATTGTGCGGCGGCTGCAAAAACGTAGTGTAGAAAACAGAGAAAAGTTAGATGAAACGCAAAATTTGAAAGTTGGTGTTACCGGGTATTACTTATACTGATATAAACGGGCATCGCAAGGCAAAGAAACGCGTGGCTGGGGCAAACCTTACCTTGGGGAAGCAAAAGTGCTAATTAAAATTTGTAAACTGGTACAACATGTCATGAAACATTGTAATTTTGTATACATATTTCAGATGACCATCGCTTGCTCTTGGATCTTTGGGATCGTCATCACTTTTCCAATGTTCCTAGCAAGGAACTTTGACAAGGAACTTGATTGGTGCGTTTATACTTGGTCTGAAGAATGGATGGGTAAAGCCTATAGCATGGTTTGGTTTCTGTTTACAGGATTTTTCCCCGTTACTTTCATGATCGCTCTATACTCCCAAGTCGTGTACACTATGTGGTTCAGACGTTCAAAGCCAAGAGGACGTCATCATTGTGTGCAACAGGTTCGAAACTAAAACAAAAACAAAATGCTATATACCAATTATTTATTCCTGCAAGAACAAGTTCTCTTTAATTTTGGCCATGCAAAAATTCCTTTATTGATCAATCTTGTTCGGTCAAGATAGCTGGATATTGGCCACGGTCTTTTATGAGTTTTTAGGGACCTTAAGATACTCTGGACACGGCCGAGGAGGATGTCAACCGGAAGTGAAGTGTTCAATTCTTGGAACTAATTACCGTATTTATTCGAATAAGCGCCCAACCTCGAATTAGCGCCCACCTCGAATAAGCGCCCATCCTAAAGGCAGGAAAAGTTCATAAGCGCCCACCCCACCCCACCTCCTCCTATTCCCAGTCAAACTCAAATAAGCGTCCACTCCCACCCCAACCCCCTTCCTCTCCCAACCCTCAAAAAATTGAATAAGTGCTAATAAGAGACTTCCCCGAAGACGGAGTTTTCTTCAGAGTATTTTGCAGAAACCTAGCTTTGTTACATCTTCGCATTTTGTTATTACCATTTATTGTTTTGTTGCATCATGATAAACATGCTACACTTGCTTAAATGGCAAAAAGTGTAATAAGCGCCCAGCCTCGAATAAGCGCCCACTCTCAAGGTCCAAAAATTTAATAAGCGCCCAGGGCGGTTAATAGAATAAATACGGTAGCATAATGCCTAGTTTGGCCGCCTCCTTAAACTGTGAGTTGGTTTCTTGTTTTCAGTGCAGAAATTGCTTTTTTAATGTGGTGTTTCCTCAAGATTGACTCTTATTTCTTTCCTATCAAGCCTTTTGGGTTCAGTGTTTTGGCGGCAAATGAGAATGAAAGCGCAGAGTCTTTCGACACAAATGTAACGCTATAACTGCTTATTTTTAAGGGGACGACGTTCTTGATTTAGGATAGTATTTGAAAAATTTAAGAGACGAGAAGAACAAAAATTCTTGGAAAACAAAAATCTAGGCTTGTAATAAACTCGGCGAAAACTGAGATCTTGAACAAGACGCCATCATGGTCCATTTATTAACTTTTAGAATTTCATTTTGTTCACTTTCAGTTCAGCGATGAAGATCAAAATGATCAAAAGCACGGGGTTGGCCCCGTGATGGGCAAATGCCCGACCCCCGGGCCACGCAAAATTTGCTAATGTCGGGACTGACATGGTAGGCAAATGTTCCGCAGGGGCCCGGGGAAGAGGGCTGGGCGCAGCTGGATTTGTCTGATGCATAATCAAGCAAAAAAGAGCTTGGCCAATATCCAACCATTTTGACCTCCCGCTTGGTCAATAACGCATGTGTGTAGGTTTACGTCACTACAGTCATTTAGTATATAAGTGATTTACCTACAATCCTAGCTGCTGGTCCCGTATACTCACCCGCACCAGGGTTTATTCTGTTCCACAAACAACAAGTTGAAATTTTTAATTTTTGTTTTTAGGGTGTACTGAAAGTACGCAAGCGGGTCACGTTGACGGTCATAACAGTCAGTATCATATTTGGAGTAACCTGGCTTACAGACACGTTTAACTGGGTCCTCTACTATTATAAGCCTTCCTTCAATCAGTTGACATACGCAGCAACTTCCATTTTGATCCTGTTCAATTCTGCTATCAATCCTATTTTGTATGCTTTGATAAATCAGCGATACAAAGAGAAAATCAAAGGAATATTAAGTTGCAAGTGCCGTCCAGAACCAAACGGGATGTTTTCTGTTAAAAATCATGAGAAAGTGGAAATAGCCGTTATCTCCTTTCACCAAAGCCAATTAACGGACAAACGTAGCTGAAGGAGTGATTTCTGTTAATTTAATCTATTTAAAGAGTTTGTTTTAATATGTATTTAAATAGTGGCCGTAACAATAGCAACTGGTTGGTTAATTAGAAGCCAACCTTTTACCTTTGAGATAGAGAAAAGGGCCTGAGTCAGTGTTGGCGGGAAGTACCGTGTTTGCTGGCAGACTAGGCTGTGAGGGTCAATAGGGACCTTACGAAACCACGACGACGACGGCAAAGGGAACGTCAAAAAACAATAGGTTTAATGAGCAAAACAACAACTCTGTACGTGCATTCCACTTTTTGTACGTTTCTTTGCCTTCACTGCACAACTACGACGTGAAATAGCCAAATTTTAAGTTTACTTGGGAACGGGAACGGCAAGGCGATAAATTCTACCATCTCTGTCCGAATTTGAGCGCGTTCCCCTCTCTTCAGCTCCAGCTAAAATCCCCTTCTTTTAAGTAACAGGGCGAATTATAGGATAAACGCGAAAAAGTTTAAAATGATACGAAGTCTGTTTTTCAGCAACGTTTTCATGGACGTCGCCGTTGTCGGATCGTAAGATCTCTATTAATCGAGCCAAAAAGTCATCAAGAACATGGCATACAAAGTAAAATGGGACTTTTGCTTACGGTTATCAACTCTACAACATACCATACACGTGTATTAGATTGAACCGGAGAACGTTTTGAACCGTTGCAAAGCGGAAAGCTAAGTAGGAATAATACTTGCAATAGTAAACTAAAAGAAATGTTCATGATCTAAAAGGTCAATTAGATATCGGTTTGGACAATGAACAGCCTTATCCGGGGAGGAGAATCCTTGGAAAGAGTTGTCTGATAAAAATCTACAAGGATTACAAGCTTTGGCGTCCTTTCACATTGAGTGATTGACACTTTTATAATATGTCCTGCTTTGTGTAAGATTAGAGACCTTTAGATTCTAGGACGAGAACGACTACGAGTACGAGATTTCACTTAACGTTTTTTCGCGTATTCTTAAATAATAGACACCCCGGACAGCTTCATTGTACATTTTTTTTACCAAAAAAAATAGCGCGCACTGTTATCTTGATTATAGGAGGTTAAGCTATCTCCTCGCCGCAAAATATGAACACCTATAACACTTTATAACTTGTGTCCGCTAACACGACATTCTGGCTAAAACTCGCAGTAGAATGAAGACGACTATCATGTTTTGCCGCCAAGATGACGCTGGTTCACGAGAAAATCTCGTACTCGTACTCGCACTCGTCTTAGAATCTAAAGTTCCTTATTAATGTTGTTACTGAGAAGAAAGAAACTGATATTGAGAGTACTACTTCGTGACAGGAACAATTAAAACGTTGAAATAGCCATCCTCGCCCTTCCAATTCAACCAAGTCAATAATACAAATATTGCACCAGATATCTGATGATTGAAGCGTCTATGGGTGAATTATTGCGTGTATATTGTCTATGTTGTCATTGTACTGTTTTGCACCCATGTATACTGTGTCCATACTGTGTCTAATATAAAAAAACTAAAACCCTTCAATTCGGTTATACCAGTCGTAACATAAAGATAGAACCTGGCGCAACGTCACAGTGCCCACAAATGACGTTATTGGTGTTAATGCATTCCACAAAAAGTTAATTCAATCAAAAAACAGGTTAGTTCAGTTCCTACTATACTACTACTGATATGTTTAGGCTTAGACTTATCAGATAGAGTGTTTTTACGTAACGTCACGGCGGCCATATTGGTGTCCCAAAACAATGAAACGGTGGCAATGTTGGTGTCCCAAACCGTTCCTGTGGGGTTGAACTCTTTTCTTATGCAAACACTTTCTTTTGTTCTAATAAATTTGCATAGATGATGGCCGCGTGAGTGAAAACGCTCCATAAATTTAAAAAAAGGTAAACGTGCAGCGAGTTATGGATACAAAAAGAAGTTATCGTCACACGAAAAAGAACATTTTTTGCTACCCGACAGAGAAAAAAAATCATTGCAACAAACAGCATTTTGGCACGAGGTAAAAGTAGTGTGTTGCCCACCGACCCCCTTTTTACACTGTACTTTAGTTTAGTGACAAAATGCAACGCCCGTTCCAAAAAAAAAAAGCCAGTTAAAAAGTAATATACAGTCCTGCCGATGTAAGAATTTCATTCTCAAACAAGCGTCAGGTCTGGATCCGCCACTCCTGTGTGTGTGATATGTCAGTACATGTGCTCCATGGAATAAAAGGTGCTATGTATTTCTTTTACGATGTGTTGCACTAGTTGTCGTCGATTTGTGCCAGACCATCCTACTAGCACAGCCTTTCTGACTTGCACGATTTTGGAGTCTTCGAGAAAAAAATCTGCATGATTTGAGTAAGGTCTTAATTGAGAATGTTTTTTCTTCTCCTGGGATACACTTTTTGAACCCAGGCCCAAAAGTCCTACGCTTGGTAAAGATCAGGGCTCACTTGTGACCAGGAATTTATCAAAAAGTGGACACTATGGACTAGTGCGGACGTTTGGGCATTGGCGACTTCAAAGGCTAGGCAGAGCCAGCCTCGTTCCCAGTCGTCCTCGGCGATTTCGGATGTGACGTCACCTGTCAAGCTTGTCGCAAAAATGCGCGCTATCGCACTCTGTTCCAAGCCTCCTCTGGTAACTCGGATAGCGCGAACAGACCTGGGTGCTAAGATGCTAAGGTTTTTCACGACTTCAGCTCTTACACAGAGGTTTTTGTTCTACACGATATACTACATTAAGGCTAAAAACTACAACATAAAGCAACTATTGATCATTCTGCTGGAAGATACCAAATCCTATGGAGGGAGAAAGGAACGTTGCTCTACAGTTGGGTAGCCTTTGTACTTCGCCTTAAAATTCTACTTGAGTATTCTACTAAGATTTTCTACTCAGTTTTTGCTCATTTTTGAGCCAGCTTTGTTAGTGCTGAAATATCACTCTTAAGTAAAATCCAACTAATGATCTATTATGAATGCTGCGTTCTGATTGGTTGAGCTACTGCGACGCTATACGTTATAGCCCACTAATAGCTAAAAGCGCCGGTTTTTTGGCGGCAAAAAAGGACTAAAGACTAGTTTTAACCAGCTAAGGTTGTTTTGTCTCGATATTATTGACCAACTAGTTAGGATAAATAAGCCTTTCCACTCCTTAAGAAACGATGGAACCACTTTTTAGAAACGAAAGCAAAAATTACATTGAAATTCTATCGCTGTTCATGACAGAGCGGTCAGCCCTTTATCTGAACAGCTGCTGAGTTTATATCCTGATGATAGACTTTAGACTTCCCGTTTTTTAAGCATATGTTTGACAGTTCTTCCACCAGCTTCGATAGAGCAAGCAGAGGAAAAACGCAGGAATAGAATTCACAAAGCCACTAGCCAGGTATTTGCAAAATCGGTAAAAACTGTTTCTTTTTATTTGAATACCTAAGTCATGCGAAAAAAAAGATTAATTATGATAATAAAGCTGGGTGCATGAAGAGGAAGGTTAGGAAGAGATCGATGTGTAAAACAGAGTCATCCATGAGGAAAAAGCAAAAAATAATATTCCACCTCGACAAAAGCTATGTGACATAAAAAGGAGTATGTAGCAATGTAGAGGAACTTCAAGTTCTATGTCACTCGAAAATAAAATTCAGATCTTCGCGCCACCGTGTAATATCCTCTATATATTACAATAAAAACACTCGAAAAACGTAAATATTGATAACCTGATCCTCTATAAGATCTTCATGAGTAAAAAATGTCTCAAAATCCGCCTTTTTTTTAACTGTAGGAAGCAATGGACTTTATCTACAGGGAGCAAGGCCCAGCCGAGATCGCCGTAACAACAGTGCAATCACTGGAAACTCTTTTGTTTGTCTCATCATAATAAAGAACAAAGACATGAGGTAAGTACCGGTATACCTATACCGTCCGCAACATTTACACGTTTTTTATAAGAAAAATAGCCCGTAAACTTCTCACTCCAGAGCATTATAAGAGCAACAAAAGCAAAAAGTGAAAAGACAAAGTAAATATTGTTTTCGACGTTTTAGGATGCATTTCCTAATTAACCTTGGATGTGGGGGTCGAACCAATGGGCTTGCAGGTTGAATTTGCATAATCTCCCCTCAAGAAGTTTTTGGCGCGCGATCCGCAAGTGACTCACAGCTCATCAGTGTTCCCCCTTCTTTTTTAATCTTTATACAGTTGACTCCAGATAACTCGAACCCCCGCTAACTTGCGCGAACCTCGCGCAAACTCGAACTTTAGTCGATTTCCTCTCGATTTCTGGATTCATAATTCCACTATAATATTACCCTTGGTTACCGTAAATGATCTAATAAACGCCCCCTCTCTAATGAACGCCTCCTATCTTATTAACGCCCCCCTAAGCTGACAAGTTTGTATTAAACGCCCCTCTCTAACAAACGCCCCCTGTCTAATAAACGCCCCCCTTCCCTGAAAACCACACATAAACTGGAAACAGATGTACAATACAATCAATCAATTTATTTGCCTTCTTGCTTAATTAACACCGGTGTGCGAGTTGCGCCTTGCTCAATTTCCAGTTCAAAGTGAGGATAGCGTTCTTTAATGTTCTTGATCCCATTTAAAGCAATACCTAACTCAGACATAGAAGAGGCCGGCGATGAAAATACCATGGTGCTAGACGAGGACTCGGATGTTGACATTGAACTATAAGAACTACCAGTACGGTACCCTTTTCCGCCACTTTGTATGTACCAAATACCGTTATGGATTTGTAGACGGTTTAGACTTATCAGCGGACGGACTTGATAGTCTGCTAAAGCTCTGTCATTTAGATTATTGTAATACCGTATTTAGGTTATCATGTTACAGTTATTAGAATAAACGCCTCTCTCTTTTAAACGCCCCCCCCCCCCCCCCCCCTCCTTGGACCCTTGAAATTTAATAAACGCCCGCGGCGTTTATTAGATCATTTACGGTATTCGAACCCTCGATGACTCGAACTTCCCGCTAACTCCAAGTACTTTTTGTTTTCCTTGAAGTCACCTCTACATAATTTTACCCTCGATAACTCTAACCACGTTTTAAGCCCGTGACAAGTCGAAACATAAATTAAACAGTGTACTGAAGTCCGAAGCATTGAATTTATTTCAAAACAATCGTGTCAGCTTTGTCTTTACATTTTTGTCACTCCACTGGTTAGTTCAAATTCAGTGTCTGTCCCTGTATCTTAATCAAGCTTTGTTGCTTAATTCCTTTTTCAAAATATCAATCTATATCTCTTGCTGCCCTGAAGAGAAGTGAGCATGATACTTGAATTCCCTCCACATCCATTTGCTTATGTGCTTGTGTTGGGCTATCTGCTTCGAACCCCCGAGTAACAAGAACTTTTTTTCGATTTCCCTCGAGGGTTCGAGTTATCGGGAGTCGACTGTTTTTAGAAATATTTAGTCTAATCCATATCAAATACTCCGATTTCAGAAAGTTCGTCTTAGAACTCCTATATCAGAATGCGCACTCGCACATCGCGATCGCTCACAGATTATCGAGCTCAAGAGGGGCTGCTCGCAGTCTACATATGATCAGGACACCGTGGTCCTCTTTCTTCCGCTGTCCTCTTGCCTAAACTCACTATTATCATGTTTCTTTAAATACCCTTTTCCGAGGGGAACCAACTAAGACAATTTTCTGGTTTCCCCAAGGACATCAATAAACTATCTTCTTATGAACCTCGCCATCGCAGACATTACTGTGGCCACATTTTTAGCGCCTCGATATATTATTATCCACACCTTCATTCACCCGGATGGAGTTGCTGGGAATATTCTCTGCCGGCTACTAACAGGAGGAAACTTCGCCTGGGTCGGAGCTGGCGCATCAGTATTTACCCTTGTTACCATAGCAACTGAACGCTATTTTGCTGTGATGTATCCTTTTGAAAACAAAGGAAAGCGTAGCAGTCGTAAACTTAAGGTGAGGAAATGCAATGTGATGTAAGGCGAGTGATTTTATTTCAATTTAATTTTTACACTCTTAGAAAAATATCAATTCAAGTCTTTTCAAGAAAGACAGCTGAGGAGTCAAAGTTATCGAATAAATGGACCGAACAATTTATTATCCGCATCCTGAAGCTAAATAGCAACTCCAGAACATTTATAAATGAAAACCATTGCATCATAAAGGGTATTTTTCTTCAAAAACGTATACAGCAATGTGTTTGAAATAAATTAGCTCCTTCATTTTTTTATATTGAATAATAATGAACATGAACTTTAATTCTAATAAATGTTCATCCTAATTAATTTGTCATTCAACAGAAACAATTAAAAATATATGTCATAATCTACAGAAGCCACAGAAAGGTTTTCAGTCTAAAACGAACAAAAAAGCCGTCGGCGGCCAGTAAAAACCTGTTTAAAATGAATGCAAGGAAATTTTTTTTTTCTTTGCACCAAGAGACAATGACTTTCCATTGAGACACTGAGACAAGTCACAGACGGCACTTACCTATTCGTAGTTACTTAAAAATTTCTAGAGCTCATTATATGTCGCGTTACAGACGGACTTATTGACACTGTCCTCGGAATTTATAATTATAACTGTGTAAATTTCCTTTCGAATAATAGCGGCATCCTGGAGGCATCCCCAAGGCAATTGTGTATTGTTTTCATAATACATTTCAATATTTATAGTTCAACCAACCTCCGTTGCTTCGGTCGTTTCTGTTCTGCGTTCTGGATAAAAGGAAAACTTCCAGACACCAATATAAAACATCAACCAGCACCGGCGACCCAAGCTGGGTGCGTAAATTACCGCGAGTTTTGATACTGTTTTGCATATTACCAACGATTAAAGACTTTGTATGAGAAGTTCAATATAGTTGTTAAAACGTAGAAATATAGGCATGAATATAGAAATAAATTGTACTTACGTAAACTTGCGCCTGTTGTTGCTTTTCCTGTGTAACCTTGGCTCAATTCATGGCCATTTTATACAGTTTTGCAGCTCGTTGTTTGTTCGGTGTTGTTTTCCTACATAAAGCGAAGCAAGGCACGTGACTGTGTGAAGTCTTAACTCACAAATCTCTCCCGCATCAAAGAACTGCGCACTGATTCACCATGAAACCGACAAATCCTCAAGGTATGGTCAGTCTCTTATCTCTTCCCCTAGCTAGTCATGGGTATTGCGATGTGTTTTTTGGGGGAAATTTTTTTGAAAGTTTATGTTTCTGGGCAATCTGACGTGCGGTCAGGAACCTCGATGACTACGTGTTGCGTGATGAGCGCGAACATGGACTCAGGGGAACCGAGTAGTTAAAATTGCATGACAAAATATGGATCTTCCTACCCTCAGATAGTCTACTGATTGCGCGTGAGAGGTGTTTCGAATTATCCAGTTGGATGAGCGTATTTAAAATGTTCGCGTTCACCACGCAACACGTAGTCATCGAGTTTCCTGAGCTCACGTCAGATTGCCCAGAATCAAAAACTTTTAAAAAAAATTCCCACAAAAAACACATCGCAATTCCTATGACGAGAGGAAGAGATAAGAAGACTCACTTGGCTTAAAAGGATTTGGCACTTTCATGGTGAATCAATGCGCGGTTCTTTGATGCGGGAGAGATTTTTTACTTGAGACTGCATACAGTCACCTGCCTTGTTTCGTTTTATGTAGGAAAACAACACCAAACAAACAACGAGCCGCAAAACTGTATGAAATAGTCACGAATTGAGCCCAGGTTACACAGGAAAAGCAACAACAGGCCCAAGTTTACGTAAGTACAATTTATTTCTTGACAACATTGCTGCTCGTGTTTAAAACATCACTTGCAGCAAGGAGCCTAAAAATGTGACCGCTTTTGATTTATTCACATTTTTTCGCACAGATTTAATCCAATCAGAAGCCAGCTGGAAACTGTCCTCGAGACTGATTGGTTAATGTCTGCATGAAAGAATGTTAGTTATATTAATTAAAGGCCGGGTCACACTTTTGGGCTCCTTCTTACTGTAAAAGACATGCACATGCAGCAACCATAATGAATGGTCATCGTATTTGTTTTTTGAGGAAAAACAAAACGTTGTTTGCCTGTCTTTATCCCCTTACAAAAATTAAACTGTTTTCTTTTATTTTGGAGACGATCATTTCCTGTTCTTGGATATTTGGCATCATCCTCGGTCTTCCACAGTTCATCGTTAAGAAATTTGACAAGAAACTCAACTGGTGTGTTTATATTTGGTGTGAGGAAAGGATGGGTAATGCGTATACTACAGCTTGGTTTCTGTTCACTTCATTTCTTCCAGTCACTTGGATGATTGTTCTATACTCTCGAGTCGTTTACACGTTATGGGCCAATGGTAAATCGCAGAAGGGGCTCCAACAGGTTCGAACATGTTATGCTTTCAAAAAGACCCCGTCCACACGTATCCGGATATTTTTGAAAAAGAAGATTTTTCTCTCCGCATCCACACGTAGCGTATTCGAATCGTTTTCGCCCACTGTACACGAAAACGCTAAAACGATTGAAATACAATAGCATCCCTTATTAAGCATGCGTCATGCTAGAAGTCACGATGATGTATCATATGATTGTATTTGAAAACTTACGTTGTCGTCCGTCCACAAGTAAACCAAAAGCCGGCGTCAGTTCAAAAATCTCCACTCTGGAGAGCGTTTTTGAAAAGATGCATTTTCGGTGATCGTTTTCATCGGATACGCGTGTGGATGGTATTCCAAACCGGAGAAAAAATTATTCGTTTCCAAATAAAAACTGATACATGTGGACGGGGCCAATCTTAAATGCCAAAATACCAGTAGCCTGCATGACAGGCGCTTTATGAGCCAAGCGGGGCGAACGCGATATTTCGCACGTAGCGCGACACGAGCGCGAAGCACGAGACAGCTCCGCGCGAAATATCGCGTTCGCCCCGCTTGGCTCATAAAGCGCCTGTCATGCAGGCTAAAATACCAGTTGAGGCAGTCATTTTCATTGAGTGGTTTGCATATATGCTCGATTCTGCGTGTAAACACTACAATTCCAAAAGGAGCCCTTGTTGTTTGATTAGTTTGGGTCTCTTGCTTTGCGTACTCTGATCAGGAAACCAGAAGACCCCACCCAGTGTTTCCATGTGGTAATTATAATACCTTGGAAATGGCAATGATTTGGTATAAGATAAGATTGGACGTGAGAAAACATTACTTAACTGTTCACACAGAAAATTAAAATACAATAACTACCTCAATGAACAAACATAATAACTTAGGGCCTGTTTACATGAAGGTGGGGGACTCCAAGTAGGTAAGGTAACCCGCTTAGGCGGGTAGCCCTCCTGTGTATGTAATCTCTCATCTTAATTTGATCACGTTTACATGATAGGTGGGGTGACCCGCTGTATGTCACCTCACCTATCAGGGGTTCCCCATCTCCATGTAAACAGGCCCTTTGTGGACATAATGAAAATCCAAGATGGCGGCTGTTGGGGATAATAGTGTTATTTACTATGACGTCATCAGGGTATCAACCACGGGGTCTATGGCGAGAAAAACAATCAAAACCAATACTTTTGACAACAAAGCTTTTGCACATTCTTTTTAAAGTTTGAAACATTTTGCTTTAGTGCGTTTCGCCACTTATCCGTAAAAGTTATAATCATCACACCCCAAAAAATGTTGATAGTCCCTACCCGGAAAATTGAGCAGGCGAGCATTGGCGAGCAGTAAATTCGAAAGTTTTAAATTAATTGAAGAAGAAGTTAAGTGCCGACGACAAATATTGGTTCCTTTCTCGCCGCATCACTGGGTCAACTTCCAGTCTTTTGGCGTCTTTCACTGACGAAATTAAAGAAAAATGCAAGTCGTCCACCTTATCATTACTTTTATTTTCAGGGTGTGCTGAGGGTACGCAAGCGAGTCACATTGATGGTCATAACTGTGAGTGTCATTTTTGGAGTAACCTGGCTCACCAACTCTTCTAATTACCTCCTCCACCATTTTCTCAAATATTCTTTTCTGACTTACGCCTCAGCTTCCCTTATGGTCTTGTTCAACTCGGCGATCAACCCAGTTTTGTATGCATTGATGAGTCAACGATTCAGAAATAAGATGAAACAAATAATGCGTTGCACGTACCGCTCAGGAAAGATCAGGAAACGTTCTACGGGCGGTCACGAAATTAAAGGAGAGCGTGGAAACAGTCAGGTTTCCACATAGTAAAATTAAAAAGATCCCACTAGCATAGAGTAATGTAAACTGAAATACATACGGTAGCTTTATTTTAAGGGAACAAGCTCTAGTCCTCGTAGGAAAAAACGCACACGAGTCAGAGTCCAAAAACGGCCGGAGCCTATCACGGTTTCCTTAGCATGAAGCCTGCCTGATAGTACTGTTACTTCTAGTCCATCGCCGGGTTAATAGTTCTCGAAGAATTTGCTTTACCGGTGTTAAAGTTTGTTGTCAGTCTGTGGACGTAAATATAACGTTCAGAATGCATCTTTATTTGCCACGAAGCTGTGGTTTTATTATTTACAGGTAATTTATTCTCTTGAGTTGTGTCCCCCGCTTGCAACAGGCCCTAAGGGTAGCTCGATAGGGTTTTTTGAGGATCAATGCCTTCCAAGTTTGAGCATAAACTACGTCGCCATTCAGACAAATCGGCTATTGGAGAAAAACGTTCCCGTGAGCGATCTTGGAAGAACAGTTCCCAGTGCCGAGGTATACGGTTGCAAGTTAAATAGGTAATGGCGTCATTTCGTTGCTATGACAACTCGGTTGTCGTTGCAACCCTGATCATAACAAATCTTTTTCTTCCCGGGCGCTGTGGTCGTAATTTTTCCAAATGTTTGTTAATGGCGACGTAGTTTATGCTCAAACTTGGAAGGTATTAACCCTGAAAAATCCTATCGAGCCACGTTAATTTAATCTTTTCAACCTTGCATTTCATTTAATTTTCGATGTAAGAAAAGGGAAATTAGGAGGAATATAAACCACATTCTGTTAGTCTGCTTCTGACGTGACAACGATTGGATTTTAATTTTAAAGTTCCATATATACAATATATACACAAGATATTCTTACTTTCATGTAAACATTTTAACTCGACAGAGGCACCAAGCGACTTCTTTCTGTAAAATAACTGTTCGAAGGAGCAAATATTGCCTAGAGTTTTTTTCTTTCTGGATAACCCTTCTATTCGTCCAAAATATTCGGACATTTTCTGATAGCTTAACTACGATTTTCGGAGGTTGTGTTAGTCAGATTTTAATGCCAAGATATTGCGATTGTTGTTAAAAAAAGGTCTCCTAAAACGTTCGGTGTAAAGACAAAACGTCTCCTAAAATTTTCTAATGAAAGCAAAGCTACTTCATATCCTCGTACTTTCGACCGGACCCATAAGGGTAGCTAACACTTTCGGTTGAGACGAAAAAGCCACCTAAAACTTTCGTGACGACCAAAGTTCGCCTAAGACATCCGAACAGATAAAACCCAAACAGGTTTCTAAAGCACAGAGAAAACCATTTGAGACACTCCTGGCGTACTTGGAAACATTCGTTCGTTGGGTGCTCCTGACTTGTTATATATATTTTAGATAATTACACTATCAAACAACCAATGCATTGCTGAATGCATTTCTTTATAAATATGATCCTTTACCCACTTTACTATTGAGCTATTTAACAATCATGTTTGCCATTTCCTTTAACTCCTTTTCCAGTTGGTTGAAATAAAAACTGGAAATCGATTTTAAGCCTAAGAACTGACTGATATAAACTGTGCAATCAGTACCAACCAATCATCATTTGATTACTTGGGGCCTCTTCATACATTAAAGCCCGATTTTCCGAGATCGTGCCTTGACCTGTTTCCTTTGTTAAAAAAATTCCATAATAGAAGGTGGGCTAGCCAACATGCTCTTTCTAGCTACAAGACACATCCGCTGACCAGCTTAAGAAATTCGTAGTTTGACTGGCTAAAGAAATACAGACTGGCCCGTTGTAGCTCGGTTGACAGGGCACATATAAAGACACCCTGTTAGCAATAATACTGAATTTCATTTCATTATTTTTAGTTTTTACTCATTGCCAAAATTAGAGTGTAAAATAGCCTCTTTGATTCGCGAAATAGAAAAATGTATTGGAAATGGAAAATTATAACTCAACACTTAAGTAGCCAAGACTCGTAACTATATGTTCAAAAAAAAGACTAAATAAATAGTGCGGTATGTTATTATGATAACATACCAGTTTTATGTCATAGAGTAACATAGCAAGATAGATTGTCATATTTTACACAATTTGTATTTTTTTAGGAGACTGGTGCTCCTAATTGTGGTTACAATGTTTATACAATCTAATAGCAATCAAGTGTTTTTTCATCTTTGTTTCTTGATACCTTGTGCCATTTTACGACCATAAAGAGACAAATGATACTGAAACCTTGCAGTGTATCGGCTTTTTCCAAGCGTAGTATAAAGTCTCCTTTAGCTTTCGTCGTCTCAACGAAAACCCAAAGGTACAATCAGGAGCCCGTAAACAGGGATTAAGATCAAGTCGTAAACTTGGTTTTGGCTTTGCACAGATTGTTTCCAAGCACAAACCGTTCCAGTTTGATTTAATCCGCATATAGGAAACTATTTCAATTTACGTAACTCCTTTCAGTTCTCCTTATGGGCAGTCACGTCTAAGCGATTGTCAAAATAGAAATTTACAACCTTGTAATTCTAGTTCATCTCATACCGCAAGTGTAGCCCTCGGCTTGGCTCAAGTCTTGAAAGACAGCCTGTTTGAATTGGCATCGAGGCATAGGTGATTCCCTTGGATGAAATCAAGTTTCCGAGGCAAAAAGACAAAGATAATTCTGATCATCAGCCCGTTATAGATCTGGATCTATCTTCATGTGGAAGCTGTCTGTTGAAGATTGCCTTGGGGGATCTTCGAGCTTTTGCCACCTTTTAAGAACTGGCGATCCCTGGGATGTGCGGAACTGACTACGGCGAAGTGACGGGGAACGTCTCAATGAAGCAACTAGGGAGGAGGCAGACCCTGTGCTGCTACTTTTGAATCCCGGAAGAGATAAGAGAAGGGAATCTGTAGGGATGCCATTTGGAACTTTTGGCAGGCGACGAGGCTTGTAAACAGGCTTCTTTGAAGCATCCAAAAGCCAATAAGTCGGCACGTTTCCTTTTCCCTAGTAAACAATAACAAGGATTCAAAAACCAAATAAGAGCAAAGCTTTCTACATGGTAGGCAACATTCAAATCAAGTGAAATCCCCACAAAAATGATAGGTCTATCTCCCAATCTCCATTCTGCGTTATCCACTTAAAGTGGAACCGCGAGCTGCAAGAGAGTGTTTTCACTTCAAAGTTTCCAACATTCTGACGTCTTTTCTATGGTCGATTAAGGAACAGACCATGGAAAATCGTTGTCGATTTGTTCTTTACAAAAACACTAACAGTTTTTGACGTCCATTTTTGTTGAAGTTTCTTGGAAAATCGCGCGCGGTAGAAAAGGAAAAAATTGTGCCCCCATCAAGTCATTTCCAAAGGGTCTTTACCATCATCCACCAATCAGCGGGCAAGAAATCACGCAGTTGTTGTAAAAATTACCTGGACTAGACTAGACTAGTAACGTGCAGTTACTAAACTTACCTTAAGATAAACCTCGCCTCTGCTCTCGACAACAAAGCCTCCTATGGCTTCCAGTATTCTCTTCGTAACTTCGCTTATGTGGATTCTTAAAGCTAAAAGTTAATTGGCAGAGAAAAAGGTAATAACCAACTAGAAATAAGTAAATTCTGTGCTGTATAAAAGAAAAAAGGCTCTATTGGCTTGCAAACAGATAACGCACGCAGGAGCCGACCTGACGCACGACATTACTCTATCTCAGTCCCCTTCATTGTGGGTTTGCTATTCTGACAGACAAGGACACAAATTCAGTGACTATTTCTTACGAGAAACGAGCAAATCGCTGGCAAATTCCCTTTGTTTTACTGTCAGTAATAATGATTGTTATTTTTATACATTTTAATTTTTATTAACGTGATTAATAAGGAGAACAGCAATACAAGAAGAAATCATCATCATCATCGTCATTATTGCTATCTTATAGCTGCTGATGATGTTTTGAAAAGTAGTACAAGGTGAAAGAAGGTTAGAAGAAGAAAGCCTAATTGAACTCCAACCTTCCCCATTCGATTCCATTCTTGACGCAGTGTTCACAGTATCACCAAAAAGGCAGTACCGGGGCATTGTTATACCAACCACACCGGCTACAACAGGACCTAGGAGGAAAAAAATCATTAAATTGGTAATCAGTAGACCTCGAATAGGATAGTCATAGAATAGAATAGTCATGGGAATTGATTGTTCATAGGAAATTAACAAAAAAGAACGAATAAGGTTTTCTGGATCACTTTTAAAAACTCGCTTCCTTTTTGGTGATTTTTTTTTTCATACTTTCATTTACAACTGCCTAAGTTGCGTGTAAAACTGAAATTATCTTTCGTGTTTTATTGCCACTTTCGTGCATTTATTATCGATATTATATATTATTATCATTATCATTATTATTTTTATTATTATCATTACTGATTTGTCAGCTGGAAAAACAGTAATGAATTCATAACATTTTTCAGTAAAAGGCACCGTTCTTCAGTAATGCTTTGACACTTTTTGTGCTCCTACATTTTTATTGCCAAAAGGTTTGGTGATATCTTAGGTGAAATGATGCTTAATATCACCTGATTAATAAGAGCAAAAATTCTAATTTTTAAGGATATAATTACAGTGCAGCCTCATATTAAAATTATTAGACGGTGGTATATAAAAATGTAATAAACTGACTTATGATGTACATTATTACAGACAACGAAGAATTACCACTGTGTATTCCAACGCGTAGCTTGAGTTTGTAGTCACTTTTGTGTCGAACTGTAAAGTCTTTCTTCACAGCGTCGACCAGATGTAACGCCATGCGCGCTATCTCTCCTGCGTGATTGTGCCCATTTCTGATTGGTAGACCTGATACCACCATGTATGCGTCACCAATTGTCTCCACCTGCCGGGCAGAAGGAGCGCACTAGAGTACAAGCAAACAACGGCACGAAATTGGAGGTTGAACGAGCCCTACGTTTAACGTTTATCGCGAAGTTTATGCTTTTTTGCGATGTTTGAATATATTAAAATTAAAATATAAAAAAATATGGACATTGAAGTCAATTTTGTCACAAGGACCAGCATTGGATTGGTGTTTTATTATTTTGAAGAAATTTTGCATTTAGATTCGCGCTATAATTTAGGTATGACTTGCAGGCTTTGCTCATCAGTTTCTACATCCAGAATCCCTCCCTCCATTACAAAAAAAACAGCCCATTTTATTGTGACATTGCAAAAAAAAGTAGCATTATCCCGTTAAGCAGCGGGAAAAAAAAAAACAAACAAACAAGCTGAGTTTAAAATTGATCGCAGCAGTCGCTTTGTGGATTAGATGTTTACGTTGTCATTTAAAACAAAATTACAATTTAAAGTCGATATGATGTGTCCTTACCCATGAGTTTTAATTTGCGTTTAACAATTCAAATTAATGCCAAACATTTTCATCAATTACAAGTCGAAAATTTAACCGACACATTTTATAATGCTAATACACAGTATTACTTATATAAAAACGATTTGTAGGGTTGAACAACATTTTATAAGTAATAAAATTTCTCACAGCTATTTACAATTTAAAATGAACAATAATATTGTATTCTTTAATCAGAGCTACAGAATACGCTAACTAAAAACAATTGTATTTTTCAGTTTTAATGGGATAAGATGTTGAGTAATTAATTTGCCTGTAGCAGCTAAAACTCAGCATTAATTTCTGCCCAAATTATTACAGTTATTAAACCATGCAGCTTGCGTTATCAAGCATCATGCTTTAAGCTTTAGTTCTGTCCAACCTCCTTAACATAAAGCAATAAATAAAACGTGATACTGGGAAAACAATTCGTTTGGTCCAGAAATGACCATGCTACCTTTCATTTGGACGCATGAACCTACCTGTCAAGTTTCGTCGTGTGAAGTTTCAGTTTAACCAGAGATGGCGTCGAAAACGCGCAAAAATATAGGAAGACCGAACCCAAACATGGTTGCGGAGGGTGCTCTATGAAAACTTTATGAACCTGGCTTTATATTACCAGTTGAAAGACTGGTTGATTGATCATTCATCTTGACATAAACTCCGTCAAAGATAATGAAAAAAATAAAAGTCTTGCGTACAATATCATTTGTCTCTGCATGTAAGGTCCTTCTTATCTCAAGCTGACGTCCTTTCCAATTCTCCACTTTATTCTGTGTTAAAGCGGTAGTAGTGGTTCCTTGCAACCAATAAAAAGTTCAGAGAGGAAAAGGAAAAACTGTTTACCATTATTTTATCAATAAGACAATAATTCATAAATCTTACCTTGTATACATCGTATTCACTTATTATATCGTCAAATAAGGTGTATAAGTCATTTAGTAGAGTCACAACCTGTAGACATTGTTAAGAAAATGAAATGTTCCGTTGATGTGTTAAAAATACTTGTTTTGCATGTGCTAAGGGTTTCCTCGAAACGTACCGTGGCCACCAAAATAAAACAAACGATCAGCGAGAACGACAAAGAAATAACTAGAAGAAATATTTAAAATGGCAATAAGTAAGATAAACACGATGGATAATGATGATGGCTGACAAAGAGAACTAAGGCGATTGGGAGGATAAGGATTAAGGCAGGAGATGATGATAGTGATAATGATGATGACGATGACAATGATGATTAGAAAAAAGATGATGGTGATGATGATAATGATGATGAGGATGATGATGACGATGAGGACGATGATGGTGATGATGATGATGATGATGATGATGATGATGATGATGAGGATGATGAGGATGATGATGACGATGACGATGACGACGGGGATGATATAGAAGCGAGATGGAGAGAAAGTGCAAAGGGAGGAGAACAACGACCAAGATTTTCATTGCCTACTACTTGGAAACTTAACAACGTAGGTAGACTTCATAAGTTAAATGGCTCCATACAGGCGTAATATACTCACTTGAAGGGGAGTACTCTCTGCCGAGAGTTCGGTAAAACCCACAATATCACTGAAATAAATTGAAACTTCATGGAAACTCTCCGCTTCAACTGCTTTGCCTCTTTTGAGCTGTTCTGCCACCGGTCTGGAAGAAAAGTTTAGAATAATGATGATCAACAATGTTAAAAAAAATGTACTAATTCGTATCAAACATTAACCTTTCAAGGCGCCCCTAGTGTTATTGAAATGGCTCTTCAGCTTTTAATGCTTACAATTACTTGACCAATCAGGTCAATAACCAGATTTTAAGACCATCAACTGATGTGATACAAGTCCATTTAACTCTAAAGATGACTACCGCACAGGTTATCGAAACGTCAGTCACTGTCAACAACAGTCCTATTCAGGACTACGGTGATCACCAGGACGTTCATATTCCACCTACTTACGAAATGACTCCAGGTTCAAACCTTTCACGTTTTAAAATTAAGTAAGACGAACGCTAGCCGGCTTAGCAGTCAGTTTTTTGGTATGTTTTTCGTGTTTCGTTAAGTAAGAGGTCAAAAGATAAAAAAAAGAACACAGATTAGTTCTCTCTGCCTTCTTTCTCTCACTCCTCCCCCATCGCTTTCTCCTTTGAACTCTATTTAGCTTTCGCGCGGCTCGGCATCTTACTTTACGAACCACATACGAAAACACGCCAAAAAATTGTCTCCAACGCAGGCTGGATGAACGCACCTTGGGAGCATCCTTTCCAAAAGAGCGTCTGTCTTTTTCTTCTCCTCAATTAACTGTCCAGTTCTTTCGATCACGAGCTCCTCCAAGTTATCCGCATACTTCTCCATCATGTACACCACATTGTCAAAAATGTTTGTCTTCCTTTAAAGAAAAACCGAAACGAAGAAGGTACTCGCCTTTTGCGCGCGAATGAATCACTCTTTCTTACAGGTCGGATGCACTAAGTCTCTTTGACTCTTCCTTCTCAGTTGGGTGTTTGGTCTCGTTTGGTGACAATTGTTTATTGAGTGCAAAAAGAAATAACAAAAACGAAAGAAATGTCTGTGATGTCATTAACAGGAAGCTAACAAGGTTGGTTTAAGAAGCGTTCTTTAAATTACGGGTAGCAGTAAGAGTAACAGTAGCGTAGTTTTTTTCCTGTAAATACTGAAGCGCATTTTTCCTTTTGATTGTTATGTAAATGTGAATGTTGTTCACAGTAAATGTTCTCTATTAGATAAAAATAATGCTTAATGACAATATTTGTAATAAATCATACTACTAAAACGAAGAACGGGGAACGGAACTGATGTACACGGGAACGTAAAAAGTGGAAAGTGGAAAATGGGAAAAACGAGAAAGTGGAAATTGGGAAAAAATAGCTGATACCCTAACCTTATCAGTAACTTCCTTCACATTCTTTCTTTTGTCCCAATGTTTTGATTACCCGTTCCCTGTCCTCGGTTCCTGGGGTCGTTCTCCGTTCCCTGTTCCTCAATCCTCGTTTTAGTAACATCATTCCGTCTACACTTTATAACGGTAACTTACATTCCGTTGTTGGTTAAGATCTTGTTCATGATCTTTTTGATCTCGTGGAAGTCCGGCCGTAAATCTGGGCTCTCCTCCCAACACTGTTTCATTAGTTCACGCAGCTCTTCAACTCCAGTTATCAGCTCTGATACCGTTGGACGGAAAGGCGGAAATTCTCCATTCTGTACCTTGTCCACGATTTCTATAAGGTGTAATAGCGGTAGGAATGGATTAGCCTTTGTTTACACAAATCAATGCTCTCTGTAGTCTGCGTCGGAAACATAATCTAACTCTGACTAGTAACGTTTGTGTGAAGCCGTAGTCTGTGCAAGGATCTCAGATAGTAGTAGTGAGGTCGCGAAAACAAGGTTAAGGGAAAAATAAGACGCGCACGACCTCTGCACATTGGTATCTTGGAGCCTGGAACAGGCTAACGAAACCACGGCGCCGAGATCCTTGTTCTGAGCCCCCAGCGGACTCGAATTGACCAATCGAGCAGTGGCCAATCATGGCGCGTATTCAAATCCTGGTACACAGCCTGAGGCCCAGAACAAGGATCTCGAAGCTGGCTCCCAGACGGACTTAACGAGAGGTTTCGTCTGAGGCGCAGGTTAGGCTCAGAATCCCAACTGTAGTACCCAGTTTCTTCTATTAACCATTAATTTTCCCTGCAAAAACATGTTTTCGTTTCAGTTCTTATTAAAAAAAGATCGAATATACCAAAAAAACTTCCCAACTGCTATCTTTGTTCTTTTGTATTGTTATTGCAATTACAGGGATGTACACGGGGTAATGTAGACTCCAGTGTTCTTTCATTTCACAACAAACGTTGTCCACCTTCTCGCCACCCAGATGCATCAATCGGTAATCGTGAACTGGATTCTTGTAATTAGAACTTTAAAGTTCAAGATCGGTGTAGCACTTTGTAAAAACACAGAAATTGTTTAAAATGTAAATGCCAAATTGTTGTTTTCAATGTCTAAACGTTTCGGCCCTTTTGTTGTAGCTGCGACGTCGTGTTGCGAATTAAAACCAAAGGGAACACGCCCGTGCTCAAGACTGTTAAAGGAAATGAAAGTCGCTGTTATGATCACGCGGCTGATAGGTCCCACCTTCATAAATAAGGCGCAACTCCTACCTTTTCCTTTTCTCGTTAATGCGGCGGAGCTTAAATCCACGCAACTCAACATCATTGATAGACTTGCTTAGAATTGGGGAAGACTCTGGGGCACTTAATATCTCAGAACCCATTTACCTGGGTGCTATAGAACTCAACGACTGAAAGCACCTTAAACTTTCAACCATCACGTAAAAAACCCATTTTTCGTTTATGGGTAACACAAAATAAACGTAATTCACAAGATAAGAACCACAACAACTAATCTATAAGGAAATTTACTGATACCTTTCGGGTCCATATAACTTGAGCTGTAGGGTCCTTCGCGGGTGTGAAATTCTTGTAGGATGATAGCAAAGCTGTAAACGTCACCCTTTTGGGTCCCTCTGATTGGTCGATTTGGGAGTCGAAGAATCTCTGGCGCTACCCATAGAAGATCTAAAACAGGATGAAAAATAAATATGAGAAAATTAATAATAGTCGAGGATAGATAGGGATATTCAGCAAACTAACTTGTGAAAGCGTGCTCCGGAAATGGAATTCAAAAACGTTTGTAGAAGTTGACCAAGTTTCGTTGACTTTGGCGGAGGAGCATTTAAATGAAGGCGATAATATGACATCGCTGACCATGATTGAAATCTGGAGTAATGATGAAATTGATGATGACGATGATGATGATCGTAACATTACAATAAAAATTACTTTTTAGAAATTGCATGGCCTATTGTTTTGCGAAGCATTTGCAAAGTTAACAGGAAGATTTGATCTCGAACCTTCGTGTCTTTCATGCACTACTCAATGTCATTCGTGATTGCGATCTAATACTTCACATTTACCTCTGTAATACGCATGCTCAGATGGGTAAATTTTCGCTTGTTTGTCCCTAAAAGTTGGGAGTCCGTAATTAGCAATCTTAAGTACCCAGCGGTTATCCACCATGCAGTTGGAAGATTTGAGGTCTCCATGTGACTTGATGTCAGTGCTCTGGAGATAAGACATACCCTGCAAACAAAAAAGGCCGGGTGAATAAACTCTTTAACTTTTGTTATTTCACTTGAAACTCAGAAAAGCATGAACACCAGAAATATGATCGTCGATCTTTTGATTGGTCATAACACAATAAACAATCCTGAAATATTTAGGAGTTGACGATTTTCTGAGTTTGACAGTAACAAATAGGGACGTTTTCTCAGAGAAAAAAATAGCTTCTCTCGGCTAATGTAACGGCAAGAAAAAAATTAGGCTTCCAGCCTTCCAAAGTTGTGAATGTATTGGGCTCGCCTGTCATGGGAAGTTACGGGTTTCTCGATACGGCAACATATCACATCACTTACAGAGCCTATACTTGATTAGTTTACTTTTCAGGTAGGAACACTCGAACTGATATATTCTCATGAGTCAAAGTCATTCCAAAATGAGTCCTAGAACGTAGATTTCGAACCCGTTAACGGTTGCAGACGGATAAGAAATATAAATGAGAGATATTGTAGTCATACGCATATTTACCTTGTTATAGTTAAAAAGTTTACAACCTACCTTTACTATATCCGAGACAAGAGACGCAATAAACATGTGATCCAACTTAACATCATCGTTTTCTAAAATATCCTGCAAATCATAAAATCAGTAGTTACCTAAAACACGCTTTAGACCTTTATAATATATTTAGTGGTAGAAAGTATCATCACACATCACTCAGTTCCTCACCTGAAGACTTCTTCCTTTGGAGCAGTATTGTGAAACAATGCAAATGTTAGGAGAGTCAACACAGGCGCCAATAAATGGATTCAGATTATCATGCCTAATGTCCCGCATCTAAAAAGGGACACACACACACAAAGAAAAGCATTTATTGGTCTGAAAAGCATAAGGACAATATATGAGAATCAAAAAGTTTACTGCCTTAAAGGAGCCGTGTCACGAAATTCAGCCAAATTACGGAAATTACAAAATACCCGTTAAATTAAGAGAAACATAAAAATAACCGCTTAAAACTTTAAAGGAAGGTTGAAATAACATAACAGAAACAGCAGATGCCAGGGATGGGCAAAACTGAAGAAGACTGAAACGGATTGAAATTAGGGTTTTTGAAAACTGTTTAGCTTAACAGGTTTTCAAAGTTAATTCCCTGCTGCTTGCAACTTCAAAAATAATGCTCAGGAGACGTATTTGTTTGTCTCGGATCTCTGATTTTGTCATTTACCTGTAATTTGTTTGCTTACTTTAAGTTCCATACCGATTGAGGGCGAGTAATTGAAAAAATTAAACAAAATGAACTGGACTGCCGTGACACAGCCCCTTTAAGAGAACACCAAATGTTTTTACTGCAGGGTTTCGCTTGAAATATTTAGCTTAGACAACAAAGGGAAGCTGCATTCCAACATAGGAGGAATGATTGTACGTTTCCAGGAAACTGCCCACCCACCCCTCCCCTAGGCCAACATTACTTACTTAGGGGGTATAGTTGGCAGACGAGGACGAAAAATCGATCCAATTATTTTCTGAAGCGCATCTTACTGTAACATTTTCTAATCTCCCTAATCTTTATCTTGTTTAAAACTAAGATGGGTAGTGAAAAGTGCTTAACGCTCGCGAAATCGCCTTCCCCCCAGGTATCTTCCGGCATCCCCTCATCACAGAAAATGGAAATAAAGGCTGAGCACGATTTGTAGAACCACTAAGATAGGTATTGAGATTTAAGCCGACTAAAGCGGGCTCTCAAAGTACTTACATCTGTTCAAAATTCGTGCTAAAAAGGTAGTAAATTTCAAAGCCTTTGCTGTTCCTTCATTTGAGATGCCCAGAATGAATAGAGTTAATAAAAAGACTCATGTAAATTCTACTCTGTAAGGCGTATCTCACATAGTTTTTATGATTGATTACCTGTTTGAGTTCCATCAACACAGTTCTTGTCAGGTCAACACTTTTCTTGGCCAACCGTTTAACCGCCACCAAATTTCCCTGCGCCAAAAAAGACAGGGAAAACTTACTTCTAGAAAATTACAACATTACTCCATGATTTCTATGAGTTAAATAAATTGGGTATGTTAGAGACCCACCTGATTCTTGACCTGTGAGGAAAGCTTTCTTTTTAAATCAATGTGGGTTAAGTTTTGAGATTCGTCAAGGTCAATGAAATGGAATTCAATAATAAAGAGTAACTGGTAAAAGCCAATTATATATGGTTCTAAAATTACCTTGTAAACTGCAATAGCCGTGTAGTTATTGTAAAGCTCCCCATCGTCATCAAGAAGAGGCGCTAACATATCGGGATCAGGATCTTTTTGCTTCATGAAAAGTAAATAATGTTATAAGATGATATAATTAAACTTTTGAACGAGTTGATATTCAGAACCTATATATATAAAAAGTCTGTGTGGTATTTTATTTATGAATTCACTAGGGAAACTTTTGTCCGTCTCCTTATGCTAAGGAAGCGTGCACCGCGAGAGTCTATCTGCTGACTAAGGGTTGGTTGGGGAAGGGTGGGGGCGCTACACAAAACAACACCCCTAATTCCACCCCGTGAGCCTGATAGACACAAATTTTTACCCTGAATTTTTAAGATAGACTATAATTATATTAAGTAATAGAGACGGGTTACGAAAATGAAACACGATCTTTTTCACGGTGTAGATGAGAGGCACAGACTGATTATAATGAGACCACCGTGGTCAAGATAGCTTCTATCCGAGGAAGTACCCTTGTTCCGGTCGCATTTGTGGTCTTCCCTTGCGCAAATTTCAATTCTGTTTATTACGGCAGTTGTTACACAAACCAAGTTATTACATGAACACAAACACTACTTCTGAACACTTCTGAACTAATTAATTCACCCAACATACAATAACGCCTGAGTTCCGAGGCTCTCTTAAAAAGGAACGAGAGAGCGCGTAGCAAGAGGTCATTATTTCCTAGATGACCAAGGAACCTAGACATTATCTGATTTAACTTAGCTCTTTCATTGCTTTAGATGTGAGGTCGATATTGTGGTCACTGAGGTGGAAGAGGAGCAACAAAACCACTTCTGGTCTCCTGCGCAAACAATAGCCTGTTTCGCCACTGGTTGAGAATTAAAAATAACGTTTTCAAAACAATAGAAAGGTGATATAAAACAGGATAATACTCCCTTAGATTGATACTTAACCTGTATTAGCAGACATAGCAATCAATCGGTTGAACGCTCGCTATCAATTTTTTCTCAATTTCTTACCAGGTTGCTTCCAAAGGAAGTAACGGAGTTTCTCTTCCTCTCAAAACTGAGCGCATTGTAGTCGATCTTCCACAGCAGACGTTTGAGTTCCCGCTCCAATCTGTACTGCCTACAAAAGGGAGCCGCACAGAAATCTCAAAATCTCTTTGTTTAGTGTTCAACCTATTATCTGTTTTTTTATATATATGTATATATGTAATTAGTAACTTTGCTTTGTTGTTCGCCAGTTCAACTTGAAAGAACTTTACATGTGGTATCCAAGGTCTTCCTTTTCCTTCTTGAAGATAACACGAGTCCCAGCGTCTGATTAACGATCGGTTCACTGTAGAGCTGCAACAGAACGTCTTTCCTTACAATAAGATAGTATGTGCGAGAAGATGAAGTCAGAAAATGATCCTCGCGAAACGGTCACAAGATACCTGCTCAAGGCGTGACTTAAAATGGCAAGGAATTATCTATAATTCCAAAATATAATAAAAAAATCCCTGATCTTGCACATTTAAGGCATTTAACCTGCATCCTAGAATACTGCTTCCCACGTGGGGACTCACCTGTAAATATTCAATAGCAGTAGAAGGGCCAACAGGCCCAGTGCACCAGATACACCAGCTATGATTTTAGTTTTTACATCTGCAGCGAAAAGGAAACACACACAAATTTCAGTTAACTTCCCGAAGGTTTTACTGGAACACTGTGCTTGCCTTTTCTCGGCAAGAACTAGAATGAAATTTTCCTTTTTAAATCTGCTGAAGGCGTTCAGTTCAGCGGGAATGCAGTCGAACCTCCACTAACAGCCACCTCTCTAAAACGGCCACCTTTTTTGGCTCACAGCCCATGCATTGACTCTTGTTTAAGGCCCTGTCCACACATATCCGGAATTTTGAATCCGTAACTTTTTCTGTCAGGATCAAAAAATTTCCACGTCCACACGTATCCGTAATCAAATCGAATTAATCCCCCACACGTATCCGAGACGTATCCGGATTAACTCTTGTACCCAGGACGCCTCTGGGAATATTGACAAGAGAGCATGCGTCGTAAAGAGCGCGAAATTTGCATCTTGCTTTGCCTTGAGAGAACCTGAGAACGATGTTTCCATCTTGAATACATTATTCATAGTAAAGAACTGGACTCGACCTTGTTACGTCACCGGATAAAAAAAAATCGGGATTTAGCGTCCACTCGATTCCGGATTCATAGCGAATTCAAACATTTCCCGTTCTGGAGAGGGGATTCGTATGCCGGATGCACCGGATACGTGTGGACGGAAGCCGTATCCGGAAAGAAACAGTTGCCGATTCAAAAATAGGCTGATTTAGCAACAGGACGGGAACGTCATTTGACGACGGGAAAGCGCGCGGAAAGGACTAAACTCGACTTCTGGTGCTCAATTTGCCGCTCTGCCATTGGTCAAGACAGTTGTTTGATTTGCGCGCGCCGTCGTCAACTGACGTTCCCGTTCTGTTGCTAAATCAGCCTAATATCCGGATACGTGTGAACTGGGCTTTAACCTCTCTATAACGGCCACTTTTTTGTGACCCCAATATGGCCGTTGTGGGGAGCTTCAACTGTAAAACAAACTTGTTAATTAACGTTTTAAATTAGATGTCTCCTAATAAAAATCGTGAATGCCCAAACTTTGTTATGGGAATTTGTAGGTCTTATTTGCTTGTTCTGTGACTGAATCCAGTTCTTATGTTCTTATATTTTATCTGATAAATTTCATTTTTTTTTTCGTTTTTGGTACCAGATGAGTCTGAAACAAAGAAAAACATAATTGAAACCAGGAATAAAATTTAACCACGACGTAGATCAAGTTAATTCGAAAATGAAACAGACGTGACGTACTTTTGATTACTCTATATACGCTCTCGCCACATAGCTAACAAAAAAGTTACCTTCTCCTATTGGTTCTATACAAAGCTCTCCATGAAAACCACACTCAGGAGAGTCCCGTGGGGGTCCGGTTCGACCCCCGGGCCATTTGATAGTAACGCCTGGCCGTGGAACATAGACTTGTTCACCTTCCTTAGTTGCATTGTCAAACTTGATTTGAAAATCACCTACTGGAATCATCTCGTGGCTTGAGCTGTTTCCTAACAAACAACAAAAACAAACAACAGGCAATTTCATTGAACTGAATGAAGATTTTCAGTGTTCTCTCGTAAACGGTTGATAAACCGTCCATACTATGCAACACCTATTGGGTAAGGGCTATCGACACTAAAATTGGTACGCGCTCGCTGTACAATGAACGAAAAACTGCTCTGGGTCTCCGACTGACTTAAGGGTGCTTACCACATGTCAGAATTGGCCGCAGGACAGAACAGTCCAGTCGTAGAGCCAGATCAAAGCAGAGATGCGTTTTAAGCAAACATTTCTAGAGAATTAATATTTATTTCAAATCGATGCACGTCCTTGGTTAAGCCCTACGTGGCACAAAGAACTGAAAGAACACTTGCATACCTACTAGCTGCATGTCAAGCAAGGTCAGGTTAAACTCAGCATCACCATTGCTGTCAAAGTGAATTTTGTAACCAAGTATGCCTAAAAAACAAACAACTGAATGAGCGTTCAAACCATTAACCCTTTCAGTGCCAAGTGTGGCCAAGGGCAAAATTCAACAAAAATCCACAAATTTCGTTTTGTAAAATTTTGGAAACAAATAGCACCATTTGTAAGTAGAGGCAGAGAGGTTTTATTTGAACGGTTACATCACAGGATTTTGTCCACAGACTCAAAAGTTAGAACTACCTCAGGGACTCCAACATTCACTCTGGCAGTGATAGGGTTAAAGAAATGTACTGGCTTTTTAGCAATGATCAAATGATTAAACTGAAAGAGGTCCCTCTCAAAAAACAAAGGACCGTCAAATATTTTATATTCCTCAAAAACTCATTAACAATTCATAGAGAAAAAACAAGAGAAATTAATGTTTAATAAGTGTCTTTATATATCTGATAAAGACACGGCTAAACTTTACGTCCAGTTTTTTAGACCAACATAACCTTAAATCTAAGAATGAGTTGATATATATCAAAGATTTTAAAGTCGTTCAAACAATTCGCAGTCGTGTATTTAAACCTGATAAAACACTCCTGCTCGTTTTCTGCCCTTTAAATCCAAGTATAAACTATTTTGGCTTCTCCCACTTTTTTGTCCGTGTTAACATCGAAATCAACGATACCTTTATTTTAATTATAGTTTTACATATATTAAGCTTCTCAATCTCAGGGTGAATGACAGGCGTCTTTTAAAATAGGTGGCTCTAACTTTTCAGGTATTGGGGCGAAATGCTATAGTGATAACATTCAAATGCCATGATTCTCTTCAGCTGCATTTTCATATGAAACTTTTTCTTTTCCAGCCTTTTACAGAATGAGACTTCATCATACCAGTTTCTTTTTTTCCAAATTTCTACCTGTTTGCCTGGCGTTCTGAATCATGGTTCTGTCTAATCGTTCATTTGTTTATCAACAGCTGTTTGTGATACTCAGTTGCCGTATGGACCAACCGGAGTTTCAAGCTATCTGATAGCGGGAAGTAGGTTACAATCTACAATAATTCACTCAAAAGCTTCTGTTTGCTTTTAGTCCTAAATCTCACTTACTGTCATACTTAATATCTTGCATCTTTTTTGCAATGATTTCACCCGTTACAGTCTGATTCATCAGCATTGTTTTGTTCAGAGCAATCGCGTACTGGTATACAGCATCATATAGATATGCTCCAAACACAGGCGGCTGTAGGAAGGGGAAAAGCGTTAGTTAGTCTCGACTACTCTTAATTAAGGTACCTTAAGATTTGACGAAAAAGGTTACTAAAAATCGTACTTCGCGTCGTTTCGAACTTTAGGGACTTTAAGATCCAACGACGCGACGGCAACGAGAACGTCAAAAAAACCAATAGGTTTAATTAGCAAAAAAAAACAACTTTGCACGTGCACCATGCTTTTTTGTACATTTCTCTGCCCGTTTTTGCACGACTACGACGTGAAAATGCCTAATTTCGCGTTTTACGGAGGACGTAAACAAGCAACGACGAAATTTTATTTCTCTTACTGTACTTGGATATGGTGCCTAGGAATTCAGCTCCAGGAGGGTTCGCCTACATTTGACAAAGTAAGTGGGTAGGAATAATTGCGATATAGACTGAAAGAACGCAAATTCACTTTTTAGCGACGTTTTCATTACCGTCGCGTCGTTGGATCCAACTCGCTGGGTCTTTCTTTTTAAGTTGATAAATTATGCTGGAGCTGAAGAGAGAGGATCACGTCCAAGCTCAGAAAGATACATTAATATTTATTGCCTTGCCGTTCACGTACGTTCCAAAACGACTTGAAATGGTATCATTTCACGCCACAGTGGTAGCAGGCAAAGAAATTGACAAAAAATCGTGATGCCTTTGAAGAGTTGTTGTTTTGCTCACTACACCTATTGTGTTTTTTGATGTTCTTATTACCATCGCAGTTTCATAAGGTCCGTATTGATTCATTTTACTAGTCTCCAATTTAGTTTCGCGGTTACGAGACAAGTTGCAGGAGACTTTGTGCTAAGTCGAACGCAACCCCGAGGTGAATATGAGTTCAGCAACGTTTATGTTGCGGTAATCATTAGCAAAAAGTATAACTTAGGCCCAGTTCAGACGTCGTGCTTCTGCCGTGCCGAATTAATTGTAATTCGGTTCGACGGTAGCACGGCAGGGAAACAACTTTGATTCAGACGTCGTGCCAGAGTCGAACCAAATTCAGGATTTACTGATACCTCGTAACAATTCTCCTCCTAACTCCCCGTGGGAACGCAATCTCGCCAAAATACATTAATTAACAGTTAACGAATGAGGCTGAGTATCTTATGAAGAATTATGGAGATCGAGGAGGGTGTTATCCGTCGAGGCCGCAGGCCGAGGCGGATAACACCCGCCGAGATCTCCATTATGCTTCATATGATACGAAAGCCGAAATCAATAACTGTTTTATTACTCATTCAAAGTATACCTAGTTTAAAAACATAGCTAAAACATGCTTACCTCCATCGATCCATCGATGTTCAGTTCATCTTCGATAGTTTACGTCTAGGTTTGTCCAGCTCCGCAAATATTCTCCAAATAGCAGATGTCGCCCTTCGAGTTGTCTTCTTGTTGTTCTTGCCATGTTTTTAGCTATTTTTTCGCCTAGTTCTTATTCTTGAAACGAGTGAAATGTCGGCCATTTTTTCAAGTTCACACTAAAACAACTCAACCTCGTCCCCAGGTCTTCTCGGTTAACGGTGTCTTAACCTGCGAAAACGCTGCATTTTTGACGTCATTTACCCGTTAAAGTCAAAATTCTTCCAAATTTGGTCATCAGTAACTGGTTATGGTGAATTACAGTCAAACCAGGTCAAGCGTTCCCGTCGCTAACAAACTAATGAATTCATTAATGGAAAAATGATTTCGTTTGTTGATTCAATAATCCATTCATAAAATGAATAATCCAACGGTCAAATTGTACCTCGATTCAATAATCAAATGTTGATTTGGTTTATGAACAAAATCTACCTGTTCTTTATTCTTGTCTGTTGTGTTCAATCGTATTTGCTTCCCTTTTCCTGCCGTTTACGATTGCGTTTTTCATTGCCTTTAATAAAAATAACAGCTAGAATAGACAGACCGCAAACGCAAAGAAACTGACAAAGGCCGAGGATCGAAATCCACCAATCACCGCACATACACTGACCTCAGTTTGACCGTCGTGTTTTCTAAGAGGTCAGGCCTAGGTCTGTTGCACTGATTATTGGCAGCAAACTGGCGTACATGTAACAGTTTGTTTGGGTTTGAACTTCAGAACTCGCCAGCACTCGACTCTCAGAAAAAAAAGAGGAAAAAACAAAATTCTGAGGTCAACTTGTGGAAAGTGTATTTTTTCAAAAAACAGTAATCGAATCAACATTCGATTATGGAATCGAGGCTAAATATGACCGTTGGATTATTCATTTTATGAATGGATTATTGAATCAACAAACGAAATCATTTTTCCATTAATGAATTCATTAGTTTGTTAGAGACGGGAACGCTTGACCTGGTTTGACTGTAAACGTGTGCTTTTAGCCAGTCAGAATCGGGGAAATATTTTGAATGAATAATAATATAATTTATGAATTTTGCTTAGCGCGGCAGAAGCACGACGTTTGAATCGCTGCCTTGCCAGAGCCGTGTAGCACGGCAGCGCTTGTCGAACTTAATTGCTTGCCGAACTTAATTCAAAAGTTTGATTCAGACGCCGTGCTTCTGCCGAGCTTTTGTCAAACTTAATTCCTGAATTTAGTTCGGCACGCCAGAAGCACGACGTCTGAACTGGGCCTTAGTGTAACGCTTGCTAATGTTCACGTTGCTCGTGATAGGGAATGTAACATTGTGCTCTTCAAGTCTTTCTTGGAACTTGCCTCGCAGCAAAACTGGGAAACAAGTTGCAAGAAAACTTGCTTGACGTAACGGCGCTTTAATGCTAAATCATCAAAATGAATTCTTATGTAATGTAAGGGTCAGTTTCGACAATGAGTTTCTGGTATTCATTGAGTTACCGATACAGTCAGTGAGGAGTCTTTACTGTCGATCTATCATATGTTAATGCCTCTTACCCAAACAATCAGCCCTTTAATTATGGAGTTGAACTTGAGTGCCCAGGCTAGCTGAAGTCTCTGAGGCGGCTCAGGTGTGCAGTGGCAGTGGCTGGGACTTGGTGACTTTCTTTTGTCCACGATTGTCATTTCTGTTGTTACGTTGTGAATTAGATTTTGCAGGGAACACGGATCTCATACGTAGAGAGACTCTGGTCTTGCTAATTTATTTTTTTAGAGCAAAGTCAACGACACTCGCGACCGTTGACCTTGTCGCCAACTTTAACGACTTAGGTCACGTCGCTTGTTTGTCAAAGCAAAACGCTAAACTCACGTGGTTACATTCCTGAGCGTTTCGTAGGCTAAGACCAAAAATGGCGTTCTCTGTCAACCAAAAAAGACGAATTTTCGTTCGCGGAAAGTCAATCGATGGAACTCCCTTTGGTTGCAGCTTTTTATGGCTTTATAACTCAGAAGCACGAACAACAAAGTAAGCAATTTAGTTTGGCCGCCTCCTTAAACGGTGAGTTGGTTTCTTGTTTTCAGTGCAGAAATTGCTTTTCATACAAAATTTTCGATCCATTTTACTTCGAGAGACACATTTAAGTGTTTTTAGTGTGGTTTTTTCTCAAGATTGACTCTTATTTTTTTCCTATCAAGCCTTTTGGGTTTAGTGTTTTGGCGGCAAATGAGAATGAAAGCGCAGAGTCTTTCGACACAAATGTAACGCTATAACTGCTTATTTTTAAGGGGACGACGTTCTCGATTTAGGATAGTATTTGAAAAATTTAAGAGACGAGAAGAACAAAAATTGTTGGAAAACAAAACAGTCTAGGCTTGTAATAAACTCGGCGAAAATTAAAATCTTGAACAAGACGCCATCATGGTCCATTTATTAACTTTTAAAATTTCATTTTGTTCACTTTCAGTTCAGCGATGAAGATCAAAATGATCAAAAGCACGGGGTTGGCCCCGTGGTGGGCAAATGCCCGACCCCCGGGCCACGCAAAATTTGCTAATGTCGGGACTGACATGGTAGGCAAATGTTCCGCAGCGGCCCGGGGGAGGGGGCTGGGCGCAGCTGGATTTATCTGATGCATAATCAAGCAAAAAAGAACTTGGCCAATATCCAACCATTTTGACCTCCCGCTTAGTCAATAACGCATGTGTAGGTTAACGTCACCACCGTCATTTAGTATATAAGTGTTTTACCTAGAATCCTAGCTGCTGGTCCCGTATACTCACCCGCACCAGGGTTTATTCTGTTCAACAAACGACAAGTTGAAATTTTTAATTTTTGTTTTTAGGGTGTACTGAAAGTACGCAAGCTGGTCACCTTGATGGTCATAACAGTCAGTATCATATTTGGAGTAACCTGGCTTGCAGACACGTTTAACTGGGTCCTCTACTATTATAAGCCTTCCTTCAATCAGTTGACATACGCAGCAACTTCCATTTTGATCCTGTTCAATTCTGCTATCAATCCTATTTTGTATGCTTTGATAAATCAGCGATTCAAAGAGAAAATGCGAGGAATATTAAGTGGCAAGTGTCGTGCAGAACCAGACGGGATGTTTTCTGTTAAAAAACATGAGAAAGTGGAAATAACCGTTATCTCCTTTCACCAGAGCCAAGTAACGAACGAACGTAGCTGAGGGAGTGATTTCTGATAATTTAATTTATTTATAGAGTTTACCTTAATTAATATGTATTTAAAACGTGACCGTAAAAACAGCAACTGGTTGGTTAATTAGAGGCCACCTTTGAGAGGGAGAAAGGGGCTTGAGTCAGTGTTGGCGGGAAGTGCCGTGTTTGCTGGCAGGCTAGCCTGTGGGGGTCAATAATCAAAAAGTCATCAAGAATATGGCATAAAAAATAAGATGGGACTTTTGTTTACGGTTATCAACTCTACAACATACCATACACGTGAATAAAATTGAACCGGAGAACTTTTGAACCATTGCAAAGCGGAAAGCTAAGTGGGAATAATACTTGCAATATTGAACTAAAAAAACTGTTCATGATCTAAAAAGTCAATTAGATATCGGTTTGGACAATAGTCCTGTAAGGGAGGATAATCCTTAGAAAGAGTTGTCCGATAACAATCTACAAGGACTACAAGCTTTGGCGTCCTTTCACATTGAGTGATTGACACTTTTAGTAATATCTCCTGCTTTGTGTAAGATTAGAGACCTTTAGATTCTAGGACGAGAAGGACTACGAGTACGAGATGTAATTTAAAGCTGTTTCGCGTTTGCTCAAATAATAGACACCCCGGAAAGCTTTATTGTATATCTTTTTCGCTACAAGAAATTAGCACTGTTATCTTGATTGAAGGAGGTTAAGCTATCTCCCAGCTGCAAAATATTAACACCTATAACACTTTATAACTTGTGTCCGCTAACGCGACATTCTCGCTAAAACTCGTAGTAAAATGACGACGACTATCATGTGTTCCTGCCACAATGACGCTGGCTCACTCGCTCGCACTACTCATTATTGAGAAAATATCGTACTCGCACTCGTCTTAGAATCTAAAGGTCCCTATTAATGTTGTTACTGCGAAGAAAGAAACTGATATTGAGAGTACTACTTCCTGACAGGAACAATGAAAACGTTAAAATAGCCATCCTCGCCCTTCCAATTCAACCAAGTCAATAATGCGAATATTGCACCAGATATCTGATAATTGAAGCGTCTATGGGTGAATTATTGCGTGTATGTTGTCTATGTTGTCATTGAACTGTTTTGCACCCACGTATACTGTGTCCATACTGTGTCTAAAATTAAACTAAAACCCTTCAATTCGGTTATACCAGTCGTAACATAAAGATAGAACCTGGCGCAACGTTAAAGTGCCTACAAATGACGTTATTGGTGTTAATGCATTCCACCAAAAGTTAATTCAATCAAAAAACAGGTTATTTGAGTTCCTACTATACTGCTACTAATATGTTTAGGTTTAGACTTATCAGATAGAGTGTTTTTACATAACGTCACGGCGGCCATATTGGTGTCCCAAAACAAGGAAACGGTGGCAATGTTGGTATCCCAAACCGTTCCTGTGGGGTTGAACTCTTTTCTTATGCAAACACTTTCTTTTGTTCTAATAAATTTGCATAGATGATGGCCACGTGAGTGAAAACACTCCATAAATTTAAAAAATGGTAAACGTGCAGCGTGCAGCAATCGAGTTATGGATACAAAAAGAAGTTATCGTCACACTAAAAAGAACATTTTTTGCTACCCGCCAGAGAAAAAAAATCATTGCAACAAACAGCATTTTGGCACGAGGTAAAAGTAGTATATTGCCCACCGACTCCCTTTTTACACTGTAATTTAGTTTAGTAACAAAATGCAACGCGCGTTTCATAAAAAAAAAAAAGTTAAAAAGTAATATACAGTCCTGCCGATGTAAGAATTTCATTCTCAAACAAGCGTCAGGTCTGGATCCGCCACTGCTGTGTGTGTGATATGTCAGTACATGTGCTCCATGGAATAAAAGGTGCTATGTATTTCTTTTACGATGTGTTGCACTAGTTGTCGTCGATTAGTGCCAGACCATCCTACTGGCACAGCCTTTCTGACTTGCACGATTTTGGTGTCTTCGAGAAAAAACTCTGCATGACTTGAGTAAGGTCTTACTTCGCTTTTCACAAACATGCGAATTCTGAAGTTCAAAAGCCAACTGACGATTGCGTTTTTCGCTGCCGTAAATCATCTTAACGGACCTCTTAGGAAACAAAACTTTACTTTAACGGGTTCAAAAGGTCAAGGTTTGTGATTTGTGATTGGTGGATTTCGATCCGTTTTGTGTGTTTCCGTGTTTCCAGGTTCGTTACTTGTGATCGTAATTATGATTGACGGCAGCGAAAAACGCAATTGCAAAGGCGGCTTTTGAGCTTTAGAGTTCGCATGTTTGTGAAAAGCGCAGTAATTGAGAATGTTTCTTCTTCTCCTGGGATACACTTTTTGAACCCAGGCCCAAAAGTCCCACGCTTGGTAAAGAGGGCTCATTTATCAAAAAGTGGACGCTATTGACTAGTGCGGACGTTTGGGCATTGGCGACTTCAAAGGCTAGGCAGAGCAAGCCTCGTTCCTAGTCGTCCTCGGCGATTTCGGATGTGACGTCACCTGTCAAGCTTGTCGGAAAAATTCGCTCTATCGCACTCTGTTTCAAGCCTCCTCTGGTAACTCGGATAGCGCGAACTGGCCTGGGTACGAGGCTGAGGAAGAGCGTCTTTTTTCCACAATGAACAAAACAAAAGGAGGCTCTGCTCGCAGGGTCAAGGATGCTAAGGTTTTTCACGACTTTAGCTCTTACACAGAGGTTTTTTTTCTACACGATATACTACATTAAGGCTAAAAGCTACAATTTAAAGCAACTTTTGATCATTCTGCTAGAAGATACCAAATCCTATGGAGGCAGAAATTAAAGGAACGGTAATCTACATTTGGGTAGCCTTTGTACTTCGCCTGAAAATTCTACTTGAGTATTTCTACTAAGATTTTCTACTCAGTTTTTGCTAATTTTTGAGCCAGCTTTGTTAGTGTTTAAATATCACACTTTAGTAAAATCCAACAGGTGATCTATTATCAATGCTGCGTTCTGATTGGTTGAGCTACTACTACGCCATAAGTTATAGCCCACTAATAGCTAAAAGCGCCGGCCTTTTGGCGGCAAAAAAGGATTAAAGTCTAGTTTTAACCAGCTAAGGTTGTTTTGTCTGCATATTATTGACCAACTAGTTGGTTTTTACTAAAACAATTATTCTTCTCGCTCTCATGGCCTCTGAGTCAATAGCCCATCCGACCTTCGGCTTCATAGGCTATTGCTAGTCTTTACACTAGAGCCTAAATAAGCTAAGAAATATTTCAAGACAAGTAAATTTTAAAGTCTTCAAGTAAAAGAAAGCTTCCAACACAACCTATCTTTTTTACTTCAGGTTTACATAAGCCTATTTTCCCACGCAACATAATTAAGATTGATTGACGTGCTTCGTCTTTCTCAAAGCTTAGAAACCGCAAGTTCGCCAAGTCGGTTTTAAGGATGGTTTTCAAGTCAGTTTTACCCCATCTCACATACTGTAGCTTGGTGTGGCACTTTTGTCGTGCAAGCGACAGAAACAAGCTAGAGAGAATTAGTGAAAGAGGACTACGTACAGTCTTCAAAGATCGAGTCTCTCCTTATGGTGACCTTCTTACACACGCTGGAATGACTAGTCTATAAAACATCAGATTACAAGATATCGCTATCTTTGTGTTCAAAATAAGGAATAGATTACTGCCTTACAACATACTAGAACTCTTCTCGTCATAGCCTTCGAACTACAACCAGAGGAACTCGGGGTTTCACGTTCAAAGGGTAAAAACTGTTAAATATGGAAAGCATTCCGTCAGATTTTTTGGCCCATTTTTACGGTCAAAATTGAGTATGAAGGACAGAAACGAGACCTCCTTAAGCAGGTTTAAAGCAAATATAAGGAGAAAAGATCTGAGCAAATTGGTTAGTGATAACGCATGCAAAGGGTGCCACCTGTGTGACTCATAATTCATAAACAGGAAATATCATAACTAGTAGAGTTCAAATATTATGAAATTGTATATATAGTTTTTTTTCCTTATTTATTACATAGGTGTATTTTCGAAGCATATTGAATATCGTGTATCTTTTTAGTAGTTTTAGAATAGTTAAATCTTATTGGCCTATAGTATTATGTATATATATTTCTTATTAATAAGTTATTTAAGTAGTGTCCCCGATTAGTAGGCCTGACGGCAAGCTAGAAGACTAGAAACTTAAATAAAGTTGTTGATTGATTGATTGACTTTAAACTTTCTTGAATCGTTTCAACTTTCCCACTTTAATGAGATGCAAAGTAAAGTTACTTGAGATTTTACTTAGGCCTTCACACGTACGCGTATTGTTTGGTTAAGTAAAACTTAGCAGCTGTTAAGTCTGACTTCACAGCCTAGTGTAAAGACAACCATTGACTCAGAGCCCATTCGGGCTCGTGGAATAATTGTTAAATGGATTTTGCAAAAGGGATAAACCCTTCTCGATTTACAGAATACTTTAGATCATTCTCAGCCTCGTCCTAAATATTTTTAAGAACAGGTGCCGTTCAGTAGTCATAACTTAGTGGGTGATTACTAAATACAAGGATAAATAAGCTTTTCCACTCCTAATAAGAAACGATGGAACTACTTTTTAGAAACGAAAGCAAAAATTACATTGAAATTCTACGACATAACGGTCAACCCTTTTAACTGAACAGCTGCTGAGTAAAATGTTTATATCATGATGATAGACTTTAGACTTCCCGTTTTTTAGGCCTATGTTTGACAGTTCTTCTACCATTTTCGATAGAGCAAGCAGAGGAAAAACGCAGGATTAGAATTCACAAAGCCACTTTCCAGGTATTTGCAAAATCGGTAAAAACTGTTTCTTTTTATTTGAATACCTAAGTCGTTTGAAAAAAAGATTAATTACGATAATAAAGCTGGATGCATGAAGAGGAAGGTTAAGAAGGGATCGATGTGTAAAACGGAGTCATCCATGAGGAAAAAGCAAAAAATAATATTCCACCTCGACAAAAGCTATGTGACATAAAAACGTTCATTTTAAGGAGCTATTGAGTCAAAGACCAAAACAATAAACCAAGCAATGTAGAGGAACTTCAAGTTCTATGTCACTCGAAAATAAAATTCATATCTTCGCGCCACCGTGTAATATCCTTTATATATTACAACAAAAAGACTCGAAAAAACGTAAATATCGATAACCTGATCCTATATAAGATCTTTATGAGTAAAAAATGTCTCAAAATCCTCTTTTTTTTAATTGTAGGAAGCAATGGACTTTATCTACAGGGAGCAAGGCCCAGCCGAGATCGCCGTAACAACAGTGCAATCGTTACTCGTTATTGTAAATATCACTGGAAACTCTTTTGTTTGTCTCATCATTGTAAAGAACAAAGACATGAGGTAAGTACCGGTATACCTATACGGTCCGCAACATTTACACGTTTTGTATAAGAAAAATAGCCCTCATTCCAGAGCATTATAAGAGCAACAAAAGCAAAAAGTGAAAAGACAAAGTAAATATTGTTTTCGACGTTTTAGGGTGCATTTCCTAATTAACCTTGAATATGGGGGTCGAACTAATGGGCTTGCAGTTTGAAATTGCATAATCTCCCCTCAAGAAGTTTTTGGCGCGCGATCCGCAAGTCACCCCCACAGCTCATCAGTGTTCCCCCATCTCTTTTAATGTTTATACAGTTGACTCTAGATAACTCGAACCCTCGCTAACTTGCGCGAACCTCGCGCAAACTCGAACCCTAGTCGATTTTCTCTCGATTTCTGGATTCATACTTCCACTGTAATATTACCCTCGGTTACCGTAAATGATCTAATAAACGCCCCCTCTCTAATGAACGCCTCCTATCTTATTAACGCTCCCCTAAGCTGACAAGTTTGTATTAAACGCCCCTCTCCAAAAAACGCCCCCTGTCTAATAAACGCCCCCCTTCCCTGAAAACCACACATAAACTGGAAACAGATGTACAATACAATCAAGCAATTTATTTGCGTTCTTGCTTAATTAACACCGGTGTGCGAGTTGCGTTTTGCTCAATTTCCAGTTCAAAGTGAGGATAGCGTTCTTTAATGTTTTTGATCCCATTTCAAGCAATAACTAACTCAGACATAGAAGAAGCCGGCGATGAAAATACCATGGTGCTCGACGAGGACTCTGATGTTGACATTGAGCTATAAGAACTACCAGTAAGGTACCCTTTTCCGCCACTTTGTATGTGCCATATACCGTTATGGATTTGTAGACGGTTTAGACTTATCAGCGGACCGACTTGATAGTCTGCTAAAGCTCTGTCATTTAGATTATTATAATACCGTATTTAGGTTACCATGTTACAGTTATTAGAATAAACGCCTCTCTCCTTTAAACGCCTACCCCCCCCCCCCCCCCCCCCACTCCTTGGACCCTTGAAATTTAAAAAACGCCCGCCCTCCCGCTAACTCCAAGTAATTTTTGTTTTCCTTCAAGTCACTTCTACATAATTTTACCCTCGATAACTCTAACCACGTTTCAAGCCCGTGACAAGTCGGAAAATAAATTAGACAGTGCACTGAAGTCCGAAGCATTGAATTTATTTCAAAACAATCGTGTCAATTCTTTGTCTTTACATTTTTGTCATTCCACTGGTAAATTCAAATTCAGTGTCTGTCCCTGTATCTTAATCAAGCTTAGTTGCTTAATTACTTTTTCAAAATATCAGTCTATATCTCTAGCTTCCCTGAAGAGAAGTGAGCATGATATTTGAATTCCCTCCACATCCATTTGCTTATGTGCTTGTGTCGGGCTATCTACTCCGAACACCCGAGTAACAAGAACTTTTTTCGATTTCACTCGAGGGTTCGAGTTATCGGGAGTGGATATCAAATATTCCGATTTCGGAAAGTTCGTATTAAAACTCCTATATCAGAATGCGCACTCGCATATCGCGCTTGCTCACTGATTATCGAGCTCAAGAGTGGCTGTTCGCAGTCTATATATGATCAGGACACCGTGGTCCTCTTTCTTCTGCCGTCCTCTTGCCTAAACTCACTATCACCAAGTTTCTTTAAATACCCTTTTCCGAGGGGAACTAACTAAGACAATTTTCTGGTTTCCCTAAGGACATCAATAAACTATCTTCTTATGAACCTCGCCATAGCAGACATGACTGTAGCCACATTTTTAGCGCCTCGATATATTTTTATCCACACCTTCATTCACCCTGATGGAGTTGCTGGGAATATTCTCTGCCGGCTACTAACAGGAGGAAACTTCGCCTGGGTCGGAGCTTGCGCATCAGTATTTACCCTTGTCACCATAGCAACTGAACGCTATTTTGCTGTGATGTATCCTTTTGAAAACAAAGGAAAGCTTAGCAGTCGTAAACTTAAGGTGAGGAAATACAATGCGGTTAAAGGCGAGTGATTTTATTTCAATTTAATTTTTACACTCATACAAAAATATCAATACCGGAGGGAATTTTGCCTGGATTGGAGGTGGCACATCAGTTTTACACTTGTTGCCGTTGCAACTGAACGCTACTTTGCTGCACTTCATCCTTTTGATAAAAAGGGGAAGTTTAGTGCTCGTAGAATAAAGGTATGCTCATCTCTTTTGTATTGATTTGCGTGTACAACATTAAAAGCGAATGAACTCTTTCTTCTGGAGTTAGCGTAAGTGGTTCATTGACTTTGTCTACAGTAATAGCGAACCTCTCTTGTGTGCGACGCGCGTGCCTGCGGAGCACCATGGGTAAGAAAATTTGGTAAACTATTCATCCGAGAAAATTTGGTCATCATGACGTAGCGTACGCCCACCCGTACACACACCTCATGTAAGCTGATGTCAAAGTCACATTAGATCTTGGAGAAATTAACACTTTGTAACCCATCCCAATGAGGATGAATTGACAGCTGTCAAAATCAGACATCCGCCGACAGTAATCACGGCGGGTTCAGATAAAGGACCAGTCGTTTTTTCCCTACATGTAAGCTGATATAATATGTCACACCAACATGAAAATGAAAATGAAATGAAACTTCACTTTCACCGGCCAGGGCTGTCAGTTGGCTACGAGTAGTTTAATTAAAGTTATAGCGGAGCTCCACCCGCGCGCGAAGCGCGCGCGTGGGCGGAGCCCCATAGCTAAGGAAATGTGGTAATCTACCCATCCCAGAAAATTTGGTAATCACGTGACCGTACACCGAGCGAGCGACCGTCCGTCCGCACCACAGGCATACCAATGTAAAATAACTCAATCAACAGGTATGGGAACACAAATGCAACTCAAGGTTTTCTTTGGAAGGAAATCACATAGCCGCCCGGACTTTTAGAAAGAAAAAAGTCATGTCTTTTTCGGCGTTATTTTTTATGTGTACACTAACGTGGATAATGGAGAAAGAGTTAGAGCGAGTTATTGAAAATTCGTTGGAAGAAAAACATGGAAATTCAAAGCGGTGGTGAGAAATGAGAAATGCTAGCGGCCAGCAAGGTGAAAATGAGCGGCAGTGAAAAATAAAAGCGAACATGAACACTGAAAACAAAATATTGGGTAAGCACATACGACAATTTCTCCATAAAAATAGTGTGTAACTAGGAAGTTTGACGTTTTAGTCGTACAAAACAGTGTTGTAGTCGTGCAAAACAACGGCAAGGGAAAAACAATAAAGCGTGCTGCACGTGCACATTTTCTTTTTGCTAATTAGAAGAAAAAGTGTGCTGCGCGTGCAATTTGTTCTTTTGCTAATTAGATCTATTAGTTTCATTGTCGTCCCCCGTTTAGCGTTACACGATTTAATTTTTTTTCTTTACACGTATTATTAACCAGAGCTTATGCGCTTGCCAAATTAAGGTCAATTGTCAGCCGTCAAAATTGAACATGTGAAGACCACTATCAGATCAGTAACAACGCGGGCTCAAATACACGATCTGACATTTCGCCCCATTAATCCTCTATTACAACCCAGACTGAAAAATGTCTTACTCACACTCGCAGTCAACAGTCCGTTTATTCGAAAATTCACCAATCTAATCAAGTTCAATTGGCAGCTGTCAAACTAGAGCATCCGCTGACCATCATTACCTGTCCGGGCTCCGGTATCGGCCCACTGAGTTCGAGTTTTTTTAAATTATCCGCAGACAAGTTTCTACTTTTCAAATGATTGCAGGCTCAAGTTCAATATTTTTAGCGCATAGGAAATAGGAAGTTTTTTTTTATCAGCCGTACTATTAAACTTTTAATTTCAAACTGACCTTGAACGCGAGAATTCAGCCAGCTTTTATAGTCAGGGAAGTTGCTTTTGACCTTTCTCACCATGGTCACGCGTTGGTCACGCTCTACGTCCAATTTTTATGTTCTTGTTGGTCAAAAGGTGACAGGTGAGTTCATGCGGAAAATTTATGTAGCATCTTGAAACTTGATTACTGATACCTGAAACTGACAGAGTTTTTGTGTAACGTTGTGAATCAGTGGTCGGTTCTGGCAATTCTACTTTTTGCAAAAAACGCAGATAACGAAAATAAAAAATGCCTAAAAAAGTCAATTTCGAAATAAGTCGACTTTTTCCCGGCCCCTTTCTTTGTTTGGTATTTTTGGCGAAGTGCACTCGACTGACAGCTGCCAAAAAATGGCGGGAAATTTTGGCAATCGTGGCATTAATTTACGAGTGTTTATATGTAGTTGCATACTTTGTGTTCTTGCAATGTTTCAAGATGTCGGATCTTTACGTCAAAATTTAGATGGACAAGAAATAAAAAAGGGGTAAAACTAAAGTCTTCAACTCTAAACAAAGGTCATCTGGTAATTTATGCTCGATCTAAACTAGGGGATCTACGAACATTTCCTTCGAAGAAGAGGAGATAATTCCACCATCAGATACTGGCTTTTAGTAGGTCGAGGACTTTGAGAAGGCGTACCAGAGGACGGCGACAAGAACAAATTTCAACCCTCCGCCTGGGCAGTGTGCGCTGGCCGTACTAAAACGACCAACCTTCACCACCACCAAGAAGGGTCAAGTGGCGTGGAGGAAATCGCTTGTAGTGGTGGATATGATGCCGTCAGGCGAACGTTCAAGGTACGGTGTACATGTCGCTGACCGAAGAAACTTAGTCGGTCGATGAAGTACAGTGGGTACTAAAACAACAATTAGGATTTGAAGTGATTCTTCTGAATGCAAATACTTCATCGACCGACGAAGTTTCTTCGGTCAGCGACAAGGTGCACCTGGAACGTTTCTCCAATTTCGCCAGACGGCGACACGTCCACCATATGAGCGATTTCTGCCGCGTCTCTAGACCCTTTTTGGTGGTGGTAAAGGTCGGTCGTTTTTAAATGGCCACCGCACTCTATCAAGACGGGAGGTTGAGATTTGTTCGTGTGGCCGTCCTTTGGTAGGAAAGAGGTACCCCAAGCCCTGTACACTGTACTGCAGGCACTACTGAGCTAACTGAGTTGGCAGTCATTCGTTCTCCGTTGACTGAGTACGTCTTCTCAAAGTTCTCGACGTGCTAAAAGCCAGTATGGGAGAATTTTCTCCCCTTCTTTAAAGGAAATGTACGTAGACCTCCTGGTTTAGGACTAGCCTAAATCATGACCATGGCCAGAGTTTCGTTGTTTAGATTTTAAGACTTAAGTTTTACCCCTTTTCTTATTTCTCGCTCATCTTAATCTTGACGTAAACGTCCGACATCTTGAAACATTAATGTTTCAAGATGCCGGAACACAAAGTGCGCCTACATATGAACAATTGTAAATTAACGTCACAATTCACTGCTCACAATTACCTGTAATTTTTTACAGTTTTCATTTGAGAGGACTGAAGATTGAGATTGCCGCCTTTGTTTGACAACTGTCCGCTCAAAACGACCAAATAAAGAAAGAGGAAAAAGGTCGACTTTTTTTTACTTTGAAGAAAAAGGCAAAAAGTTGAAAAAACTCGAGAAATGTCTCTTTCCAGCTTTTTTGCGATTCGTGAGATATGAATATTGCTCAAGAAAGTTGCTTCATTTTCCCGACATGACTTTATATCGAAGACAAATCCTAAAAATATCCGGCTTTTCGTGAGAAAAGGGGGCACTTTTCTCAAGTTTCCATAATGGCGACTGGAAGTTAAAAAAGGGTTTCCTCTTTTCAGTGTTGATTATTGAATACAAATAAAGATCTTGATTTTTAGGCGTTTTTCATTTTCTGAATCCGCGTTTTTTGCAAAAAGTAGAATTGGCGGAACCGACCACTGATTGTTGTGAAGCTTTGAACTGTCTTTTTCCAGTGGATGCACAAAATGAAATACAGCTGCTAGCAAGATTCTTAAGTTATTCATGGCTGGATTGTTTGTTGTTTTTTTGGTTGAGAAATGCGCCGCTTGTCAAAATCCTCGGAAATCCGATTTCGGATGGATCGCTTTTACTCACCTCCCCTTGCTTAATGCGTATTATAAAGAGAGTTCAAAAAAGTCTCAAGCGATTCTGTTGGCCTTCAGGAGCCGCATCTTGACCGGTAAGCCTGAGTTATTATTGTCAGTTTATGTTTTTTTTTCTGGTTTCCTAAAGTCGAGCGTAGTTTCTGCGCCAGGCAATGATCTGACCTACAGTAGCATCAGGTTTGACATAAGGTTACAGATTTTTAAAAAGTCTTAACATTTTCTGACAACAAAATTATACAAAGAAAACGTTCCGAAGAATACAATGTATTTAAAACTGTGAAAGGTTTGAACCCAGGAGTCATTTCAAAAGGTTGAGTTTGATCGTCCGGGTGAACGTAGTCCTGAATAGGACTGTTGTTGTTGACAGTGACTGACGTTTCGACAACCTGTGCGGTAGTCATCTTCAGAGTCAAAGTGAGTTGTGTCACGTCAGTTGATGGTATTATGCTCTAGTTATTGATCTGGTCCCGGTTGTTCAAACGTCGGATAGCGCTATCCACCGGATAAATCACTATCCAGCGGATAGCGTAATTGACTTCCGTAATACTTATCCGCTGGATAGTGATTTATCCGGTGGATAGCGTTATCCAACCTTTGAACAACTGGGGCCTGATTGGTCAATTATGTCGCGATGTTATTGGTCGTCTGTCAGTTGAGCCGTGATGTTATTGGCTATGAAGACTCGTAATCAGTAATTGGTGCGTTTCGATCCGTCTATTGTCACAGTTAAACAGTCGTCTATGGTTAGTCAAATTGTCAGTTCTCCAGTTGTTCTCTCGTAGTTAGTTTTCCTTGATCTTGTCAATAAGTCGTTTGTAAGGCGCTGCTGGTAACTGTTGGCTACGATTCAGTGGCGTTTGTTCTAAGTTAGTAAACCAGCTTTCTAAAGTAAGACGTTGATAGTAGTCTGTAGAATACGTTATACATGTCGCAGAGTCCCAGTCAATTTGATGTTTCGTCTTTAAATGGTGCTCAGTAATGTGATTGTTGACGTCACCATTCCTCGTCGCGCGTTTGTGTTCGGTCAGTCGCGTGCTTAGGTTTCTGCCGGTTTCACCAATGTAAGAAGCGTGGCAGTCGCAGCATTTGATCTTGTATACTGCTCCCTGTCTGTCCTCCGGTTTGTCTTTGTCCTTGACATTAGTAAGCAGTCGCCGTAAAGTGGTTATCGGTTTGTGCGCAACACGTATATTGTAAGGTTGTAATATACGTGCAATAGTTTCAGAGGTGCCTCTGATGTACGGTATAGTCGCTGTCGTAACAGGGCCAGAGTCTGTCTGAGAGTTGGAATCAGTGTTACTGTGAGTGTTCCGTCTGACAAAGTCCGTGTTGTAATTGTTCTTACTAAAAACGTTGTTAAGATAATCAGTCTCGTCTTGTAGGCTGTCAGGTGAGTCGCAAACTAGTTGCGCTCGTCTCGTCAGAGTCCGGATAGTAGTAGCCTTGTGAGAGGTCGGGTTGTACGAAGACTGGTCCAGTAATCAGTCGGTATGTGTCGGTTTTCTGTAAATAGTCGTTTTTAGTTTGTTGTGTCGCGAGTGACCAAGCAGTCTAGAAAAGGTATCTCACCATTTTCTTCGATCTCCTTGGTGAACTGTATGTCCGCGTTCTGTCTGTTAACTAAAGGTGTTCGTGAAAATCGTCAATTACGTCTTTGTGTACGGCGGTGAATGTGTCGTCAACGTAACGTAACCAAAGAGGTACAGGTCGCGTGTAGGTAGCTAGGGCTTGTTCCTCGATGTTTTGCATTACAATTTCTGCTACAACAACAGAAACTGGAGAGCCCATAGCTGTACCGTGTAACTGTTTGTAGTGTTTGCCGTTGTACTGAAAGTACGTCGAAGTCAAACAGAGGTTGAGTAGGTCCATAATGTCGTCTGTAGGTAGTGGTAGTTAAAGACGAAACATCAAATTGACTGGGACTCTGCGACATGTATAACGTATTCTACAGACTACTATCAACGTCTTACTTTAGAAAGCTGGGTTACTAACTTAGAACAAACGCCACTGAATCGTAGCCAACAGTTACCAGCGCCTTACAAACGACTTATTGACGAGATCAAGGAAAACTAACTACGAGAGAACGACTGGAGAACTGACAATTTGACTAACCATAGACGACTGTTTAACTGTGACAATAGACGGATCGAAACGCACCAATTACTGATTACGAGTCTTCATAGCCAATAACATCACGGCTTAACTGACAGACGACCAATAACATCGCGACATAATTGACCAATCAGATCAATAACCAGAGTATAATACCATCAACTGACGTGACACAACTCACTTTGACTCTGAAGATGACTACCGCACAGGTTGTCGAAACATCAGTCACTGTCAACAACAACAGTCCTATTCAGGACTACGTTCACCCGGACGATCAAACTCAACCTTTTGACAATGTATTTAGTTATGATTTTGGCTGTAAAAAGAAAGCTGTGAGCGATATTCCTGCCTCGCGGCTCACCTTGAAGTAAACACCGGGAAGCCGGCTTAACTCTGCAAGGTTTGTGAAGTCTATGAGCTTATATGCTTACCTGACTCATGATTTTCAGAGACACTTATACTCTCAAAACTTATCTTCGTGAATGAAAATTGTTGTCTCCGTACATGTTTCACTGAGTTATATTTATTTTACTGATTGTTAGTAGTCTCTTTCTCAATTTAATCGCCGCGCAGGTTGTTTTCAGTCGAACATAAAACAGAACACTGCACGCAGGACTACTCAAAATGCCGCGCGTAAATATCACATAACAAAACCATAAATAAAGGGAAATAAAACCTAAACATCATAAGATCTCTATCATGTTGAAGCTGAACTCTGTTAATATTCATTCAAACGGCTCTGACAACTCGGACTGCAAATTTGGTGCTTGACAAAAGTGAGAACCCGTCCGGCTGGCCATATAAGTGATTTTGGGAATTTTTTGATCGTTTTCACTAAAATCCCTTAATTATTACCCTGCATATCACATAGGAGCAGATTTTTCCGACTAAGCAGTCCCGGTATTATGGAAAATTCTCTTCATGAAAACGTTTTATAACGTGGTCAATTCTATAAACTTTTGCTCAAAGGAAGCGCGCGCTTCGATCGTCCTGGATATTGAATGAGCGCAATTTGTCTTGCAAAACTGTGAAAAACTGCAGAATTATAGGTTTAAATAGGCAAGGAAGAACAAATCCTGTTCGAGGTCTGTATGATAAAAAACAGACACACAGGCATAGCACTGTTTTCCTCAGACCTTCGGCTTAATTATGTATAAAAACACTGATAAAAAGTATATTGAAAAGACTATTTTACACACCACCAGATTTGTGGCCAAGATTTACTTGTAAAGTAAACCTGTAGAACAGAAATCTTTTTCGAAACACAAAAAGACCGGCCTGTTTTTTTATTATTATTATTATTTTGGCCTTCCTTTTAGACAGATGAATGCAACGTGTAAATTGGTTGCAACTGAGAACGATAGTGTCTTGCATAAAATTATGTTTCGGAGATCTCTCCAACGGAGTGGTTGGAGAGACTATGAATGAATCTTATAAATATAAAAGCAGTGTAGGTGGGTGACTGGGTTTAACTTCTTTTGTTTGGGAAGAATTTGTTTTCTAGGCCTAATTTACTGTCAAATCGAATAAGATTGTTATTTTTTGGTGTACATATGAGACTATTAACTCGATGTAAAATTTATGTCACTCTCTTGAACTGTCAAATTATTCTTCTCTAAGGAATTACTTTCCCTCAAAAGTCTCATGAATGTACCTTAAAGTTAACTGATTATTGTTTATTGTTTTATTAAAATTATTAATTTATTAACGTAAGCTTCGCTTTTAGCCCTGGCTAAATCTACATATTACCTTTTGCGTCATCATAGCACACGGCCTTGATAACCAAACCACTATTTACACAAGGATAAAAAGTTAGTTTTCATAACATTTAGAAGTTTCTCTTGGTATCGTGACTAGCAGATATACTCTGACAGGGAAGTGGAATGAAGATTGAAGTACTTTCACTGCATAATAATGCACGTGATTAAGCGAGGCACGAACCCATTTCCTGGCAGATGGAAAGCCCCTGATAAAAATTGTGCGGCAGCAGCAAAAACGTAGTGTAGAAAACACAGAAAAGTTAGATGAAACGCGAAATTGGAAAGTTGGTGTTACCGGGTATTACTTATAAATATAAACGGACATTGCAAAGCAAAGGAACGCGTGGCTGGTGCAAACCCTACATTGGGGAAGTAGAAGTCCCAATTAACATTTGTAAACTTTTGGTTTTGTTTCACTCATTTGCTAGTGGGTCTGGTACAGCATGTCATAAAACATTATAATTTTGTATACATATTTCAGATGACCATTGCTTGCTCTTGGATCTTTGGGATCGTCATCACTTTTCCAATGTTCCTCTCGAGGAACTTTGACAAGGAAAATGATTGTTGCGTTTATACTTGGTCTGAAGAATGGATGGGTAAAGCCTATAGCATGGTTTGGTTTCTGTTTACAGGATTTTTCCCGGTTACTTTCATGATCGCTCTATACTCCCAAGTCGTGTACACTTTGTGGTTCACACGTTCAAAGCCAAGAGGACGTCATCATTGTGTGCAACAGGTTCGAAACTAAATTAAAAACAACATGCCTTATACCAATTTATTGCTGCAAGAAAAAGTTCTCTTTTTGGCCATGCATTTCTTTGTTGATCAATCTTGTTCGGTCAAGATAGCTGGATGTTCCCTGGAGCTGGTACACTTGAGCTGCCAAATGCCCCGTCCTCAATCCACACTGTACCAGTTTTCATTGATCGCCCAGTCGAATAGTGCAACTTAACGCATGTTTAAAGTGAAATTTTTCGTTTCATTTATCGTGCTCCTTTGTAATGGCGCTATTCTTAAGAGCAAGCCGCGACAAAACCAATCATGATTCTTTATTTTATCATTATATTTATCTTGTTATAAATAGTTCCCGATTTCACAGTGTAGGTTCTGTCGTGATAAGCAATGAAGAAATGCATGCATAAATCGAGAGAAATCATACCTCTAAAAACCTCTACACATTTCGCATCCTTTATAGATGAGCCAATCTGCCAATCTCCTTGTTAATGTCAAGTTTCCAGTAAAATCCTCCACGTTTAGTTATATTAGAATCGAAATCCACGTAGTACGTGTCAAAAGCTCGGGGTGGGCAAATGCCTGACCCCCGGGCCACGCAAAATTTGATAATGCCCCACCCCCGGGACTGACAAGGTAGGCAAATGTTCCCCAGGGGCTGGGCGCAGCCGGATTTGTCTAATGCATAATCACACAAAAAAGAACTTGGCCAATATCCAACCACTTTGACCTCACGCTTGGTCAATAACCCATGTGTGTAGGTTTACGTCACCACCGTCATTTGGTATTAGTGATTTACCTACATTCCTAGCTGCTGGTCCCGTATACTCACCTGCACCCGGCTTTATTCTGTTCCAAAAAAAACAAGTTGAAATTTTTAATTTTTGTTTTCAGGGTGTACTGAAAGTACGCAAGCGGGTCACCTTGATGGTCATAACAGTCAGTATCATTTTTGGAGTAACCTGGCTTGCAGACACGTTTAACTTCGTCCTCCACTTCTATAAGCCTTCCTTCAATAAGCTGACATTCGCAGCAACTTCCATTTTCGTCCTCTTCAATTCTGCTATCAATCCTGTTTTGTATGCTTTGATAAATCAGCGATACAAAGAGAAAATGAAAGGAATATTAAGATGCAAGTGCCGTCCAGAACCAAACGGGATGTTTTCTGCCGGTTAAAAATCATAAGGAAGTGGAAATAGCCGTTATCTCCTTTCACCAAAGCCAATTAAAGGACAAACGTAGCTAAGGGAGTGATTTCTGATGATTTAATTTATTTAAAGACTTTGCCTTAATTAATATCTGTCTGGATTTGTTAAAACGTGGCTAAAGAAATTTCAAGTGCATTTTAACTATTTGACATCTAAGTGGAATGGGAAGCAGTTAAAAGTCATTAGCTGAAGCTAAACAATGACATCGTTATTGCTGGTAATAGACGATAAAGTTGTCTCGCAGAAGTAAGAGGATTTTGTGATGAAACAAACAACATTTGAAACGTCCAGAAATTGTAATCTTTTAGTCAGTCAAACCGTGAGGCCACAGCTCAGTGTTGGCCGAAAACAGATTAAGAATCCACAATCTTTGAGCACAGAATAGGCTTTCTAAGACAAAATCACCTAAACTAAACACTCACGAAGCGTTTTTAGGCTTGACACAAAGTATTTTAGTAACACGAGCTCAACCGCACATACCTGAGATTTGTCTGTCAACACTTTCGGTAAATCACACAATAAATGACTTTCGCGGCAATCACAACACTTCCGAAAACCACTCATAATATTTCCACACTCAACACGGGCAAAACATCGTCAAAATACTGCGTAAAACATTCGCTTTCTCCACATAAATCGTCACATGGAACTTTTCTCGACTCACTGACAGTCGATTTATTCAAGATCCCGGATGTAAACCAGCGGTTGAAAAGGAGACATACAGCCCCCGCCTTCCACACAGTTTTCTACTAAGTCTTTGGCCTGGTCAGAAATCAGCATGAATTTCCATCTTGCCGAAGAGATTTCAACCCTAGAACCTACTTTGTGAGGCCAAAGACTTGTTACTGCCAACAACAAAGCTCGCCATATCCAATCTTTCGGTCTCAAGCCCGGGATGTAGCCCGAAATGAGACGAAATACCAGAAGATATTGGACGCAGCAGACTTTGACAGACGTGAGAATTGTTCCTTCATAAGGCTTAATGATGCCTTCCAGAAAACTTTGCTCAAGGCAGCCAAAAAAACTCTAAGACAACCCACTACTATGAGAGCCGAGTTTAGTCTAATACGCGCGCTGATTTCAAACTGACATACACAGAGAATTATGGGACGTTGGTATCCCAAATTTTGAGCGGGGGGGGGGGGGGTAATAGGTTAATAGACAGTGAGAAACTCATCGAAGTCTATCTACTTTTGCCTATCCGGTACCGATTAAATAAATAAAAAGAAACTATGAAAAAAAAAACCTGCTCCACTGCAAGACTCAGTCAGAGGGTATATAAGAGAGATTTCTGTAGTCATGTTTTTGCAAATCCAGACAGATATGAATTTAAAACGTGGCAGTAAAAACAGCAACTGGTTGGTTAATTAGAGACCAACCTTTTACCTTTGAGTTGGAGAAAAAGGCTTGAGTCAGTGTTAGTGGGAAGTGCCGTGTTTGCTGGCAGACTAGGCAGTGAGGGTCAATAGGGACCTCACGAAACCACGACGACGACGGCAAAGGGAACGTCAAAAAACAATAGGTTTAATGAGCAAAACAACAACTCTGCACGTACATCCCGCTTTTTTGTACATTTCTTTGCCTTCACTGCACAACTACGACGTGAAATGGCCAAATTTTAAGTTTACTTGGGAACGGGAACGGCAAGGCTATAAATTCTACAATCTCTGTCCGAACTTGAGCGCGTTCCCCGGCCCTCTCTTCAGCTACAGCTAAAATCCCCTTCTTTTAAGCAACAGGGCGAATTATAGGATAATCGCGAAAAAGTTTAAAATGATGCGAAGTCTGTTTTTCAGCAACGTTTTCATGGCGTCTTCGTTGTCGGATAGTAAGGTTCCTCTTAATCAAGCCAAAAAGTCATGAAGAATATGGCATACAAAATAAGATGGGACTTTTATTTACGGTTATCAACTCTACAACATACCATACACGTGTATTAGATTGAACCGGAGAACTTTTTGAACCATTGCAAGGCGGAAAGCTAAGTAGGAACAATACTTGCAATATTGAAACAAAAAAAACTGTTCATGATTTAAAAGGTCAATTAGATATCGGTGTGGACAATGAACAGCCTTGTCAGGGAGGATAATCCTTGGAAAGAGTTGTCCGATAACAATCTACAAGGATTAGAAGCTTTGGCGTCCTTTCACATTGAGTGATTGACACTTTTGTAATATGTCCTGCTTTGTGTAAGATTCTAGGACGAGAACGACTACGAGTACGAGATTTCACTTAACGTTTTTTCGCGTATTCTTGAATAATAGACACCCCGGACAGTTCATTGTACATTTTTTTCACCAAAAAAAATAGCGCGCACTGTTATCTTGATTATAGGAGGTTAAAGGAGCTGTGTCAGGAAATTCAGCTACATTAGGTAATTACAAAATGCCCTTTAAGTTAAGAGAAACGTAAAAATAACCGCTTAAAACATTAAAGGAAGGTTAAAGTAGCGCGACAGATACAATAGATGCCACGGATGGGCAAACCTGAAGAAGATTTAAACGGATTGAAATTAGGGTTTTTGAAAACTGTTCAGCCTAACAGTTTTTCAAAGTTGATCTCGGCTGTTTGCAACTTCAAAAATAACGCTCAGGAACATATATTTGTTTGTCTCGAATCTCTGATTTTGTCATTTCCATGTAATTTCTTTGCTTACTTTAAGTTCGATAGCGATTGAGGGCAAGTAATTGGAAAACATAAACAAAATGAACTCGACTTCCGTGACACAGCCCCTTTAAGCTATCTCCTAGCCGCAAAATATTAACACCTATAACACTTGATAACTTGTGTCCGCTAACACGACATTCTGGCTAAAACTCGCAGTAGAATGAAGACGACTATCATGTTTTCCCGCCAAAATGACGCTGGTTCACGCGCTCGCACTACTTAGTATTGAGAAAATCTCGTACTCGTACTCGCACTCGTCTTAGAATCTAAAGGTCCCTGTTAATGTTGCTACTGAAAAGAAAGAAACTGATATTGAGAGTGCTGCTTCCTGACAGGAACAATTAAAACGTTAAAATAGCCATCCTCGCCCTTCCGATTCAACCAAGTCAATAGTAAGAATATTGCACCAGAAATCTGATAATTGAAGCGTCTGAATTATACTGTACCCATACTGTATCCATACTGAGTCTAAGAATAAAAAAATAAAACCCTTCAATTAGGTTATACTAGTCGTAACATAAAAATAGAACCTGGCGCAACGTTGATAGGTTGCCTACAGATGACGTTAATGGTGTTAATGCATTCCACAAAAGGTTAAAAAACAGGATAGTTCAGTTCCTACTATACTACTTCTGATATGTTTAGGTTTAGACTTATCAAATAGAGCATGACGTCACGGCGGCCATATTGGAATCCCAAAACATTGAAACGGCGGCCATGTTGGTGTCCCAGGCCACGTGGCTGATAACGCTGTATAAACGTAAGAAACGGTAAACGTGCAGCATGCAGCAATCGAGTTATGGATACAAAAAGAAGTTATCGTCATGTGTGTAAAAAGGTTAAGTATGGTGGTACCTTAACAGCTGAAGCTCTCAGGGATTTTATTTGGACGCCTTTTTGGGGGGGTTGGAAATGTTTTCAATGAATAATAAAACAGTTATTGAATTTGGAACCGCGGCAGTGTTAGCTCAGTCGGTAGAGTGCTCTTAAAATAACTGAGAAATGAAGGTACTCCCTTTGCACTGCAACCGGCTAGACCTTCGCGTGTTTCGGATGCCGCGCGGTTTCGTGCTAAATACATTGTCACTCAAATAAAGTGAATTTTTTTTTTGGAGGAGTGGGGGGAAGGGGGGATTTTTTATGATATGAAAAATCGAGGTGTTACCTGCCGAGATCCCTGGTCTGCCAAAACATTTTTCTTTACATTATATTCATCCTTATCCATAGTTAATCATACCATAGGATTTGCGTTAGGGTATTGTGCTATATAGGGTAACAAGCTGCGACTTAATATGAAAGAAGATCATTACAGTTATAGACGCAACTTTTGCAGTTGCGAAAAGAGGCCTGAAAAAAATTCTGGCACAGGATTCGAAACCTTGACCTCTGCGATAACGGTGCAGCGCTCTATCAGTTGACACAACAAGCCAACTGGGAGCAGGACGTTGAATTGGTTCGTTATAAACCCGTCAAAGAATATGGGGTCATACGCAATACCTAAAAGACGACGAGATGTTTCAATAAGTTAGGAGTTATAGGCAGTAATTTGTAATTGTTATTTGCAGGCTCCCTAACCCTAACCTTTGGCTCCACAGCAAAGAAGCCATCTCTGAAGCTCTTTCACGGTGCATTCTTCTGTCAAGTTTTTTTCTCGAGGTAAAATCGCCCCAGGCACAACTTCTTTCTTCAGCTTCACATTTTCATGTTTCGTTCTTTTAATCCCACCTTCCGTTTTACTATTTTGAACTGTTCGAACCCCGCTGAAACACTTCACTTCGCTTTCCGCCATGTTTGTTTACATTTGCGTCCCCCCAAATAATCCCATAATGAAGCGGGCGCGCCTAGTTTGGGTCCCAGGCTATCACTCTTCTCCGAAGTGAGCTATTGATACGTCTCGGTCGTCTAGAGATTCATATCGCTCTTTCAATTCTCAGCCTCGTTGTCAGAATCCTCGCTCAGGATCATTTTGTTGTAAGTGTATCTTTACTTTGAACTTGCCATTGAACAATGCGTAACCCCTTGTTAATCAAGCAAAAAATTTGAATAAATTGAGTGATTTTGCTCCTTCTTGCCAACTGCTACAATTCTGGAGTGATTGTCATGCGGGCGGGAGAGGGTCGTCTAATTACAAACTTAATATAATGATTTTAGAGGGGGCGTTTTAAAATAAGAGGTGTTTCCTTAAGAGTGGGTGTCTATTAGATCATTTACGGAACATAACAATTTGCTGGTTGATTGGGTTTGATCGACAGGTTTAGGGGAACGAAGATTCATATGTAGACGACATTTCGTAACTATTACATAAGATCAACATCTTTGACATAAGGCTTGGTAAAGAGGGCTCAGTTGTGACAAGAGAGGATAAAGGGGCTAGCCCTTTTATCCTACATTAAGGCTAAAAACTGCAACGTATGCAATTTTTGATCAGTCTGCTGGAAGATACCAATTCTTATAGACGCAGAAAGGAACCGTACTCTACAAAGGGGTAGCCGTTGTGCTCCGCCTTAAAATTCTACTTGAGTATTTACACTAAGAGTTCTTACTTAGTTTAGGCTAATTTTAAAGCCAGCTACGTTAGTGTTGGAATATCACACTATAGAGTTTGCAAAACGGATAAACATTTAAAAACAAATAGCGTTGGCCAAATTTAAGACCTTTCTCGATCTGCATAATACTTTTATCAGATCATTCTCAGCCTCGTCCAATAATTCCTAAATGTTTATAAGAACAGGTGACGTTCAATGTTCATAACTTAGGGGGTAATTACTATATACAAGGATAAATAAGCTTTTCCACTCCTAATAAGAAACGATGGAACCACTTAGCATATGTATATTTAAGCTAACTTGTGATTCAGTTTAAACCAATAAATAAACAGGCTTGTGCAGGCAATTGGTTTTTAGAAACGAAAGCAAAAATTACATTGAAATTCTACCACTGTTCATGACATAACGGTCAACCCTTTTAACTGAACAGCTGCTGAGTAAAATTTTTATATCATGATCATGATAGACGTTTAAATAGAGTCTTCCTGTTTTTTAAGCATATGTTTGACAGTTCTTCCACCAGCTTCGATAGAGCAAGCAGAGGAAAAACGCAGGATTAGAATTCACAAAGCCACTAGCCAGGTATTTGCAAAATCGGTAAAAACTGTTTTTTTTTTATTTGAATACCTAAGTCGTGCGAAAAAATTAAAAACAATTAGTTCATGCGTCAGCGTGCGTATGTCGAGATATTAAGCACGCGGGAAGTTTGGAGAGCACGAAAGAGGCGTAAGAGTAGCTCAAGGCGCATCCGAGAGCAACTCTAGCCTTTTGAGTGTTCTCCAAACTTCCCAAGTGCTCAATATCTCGACATACGCACTGCTGAAGCATGAGCTAATTGATTTATAGCATTATCAAGGCGATCAATGCAGCAGTTAACTTAAAACTTTATTATCGTAGGGCGCGCTCAAAGCAGTACGCGTCAATGTTTACGTGGCTATATTCTTTTTTCCTCATAGTTAATCTTATGTTTTTATCCTGAAACTGAGAGAAAGTGTACTCTAAAATGATTGTAAAATCCATAGTGTTATTGAGAGAAAACAACTTTGCAAAGAATGATCTCACGCCATAGCCCGCACAGCTCGCGGAGATGACAACAACAACGACGACAACACTCACCTCTTTTCCTTACTATCGGTTAACAAATTCAAACGTTTCCTCTTAAATTTCTTTATAAACTCATGGTAAACGCTTCATCGTGTACTGCTGAGTTATGGAAGTACTCAGGAGACTCAGGATTGCTAAGCTCCAACAACTCGAGGAATTACAAGTAGTTTATTAACGTCATCAGCGTGCTCAATAGGAATATGAAGAACGCTCGCGCTATTGAATTTGATTAGGCGAATTTTCTAGCTATGTTACAGCAATCCAGGCTTGAATTGCACCATCGTATCCTTACATTACTTATTTATTGCATAGTGTTGTATTTCAGATGTATCTCGGTACGTGTGCGCGTACAATTTTATTTTGAGCGCGCGCATTATTTGTTTATTTATTTAATTGACGTGTACATTTAGTTCGTTTATTAACGTCTTAATTTTACTTTGCGTTATTTTCCTCACTTATACATTGTCCGTGACTGTGCTCACATGGTGGGTGGCTCCTCCTAAAATGTTCTGCAATTGGTATAGGATTTAATGGAGCCGAAACCAATCGTGGAATTGCACGCATTTTAGGCATCCTTCTGATGAACAGTTGCGACACGTAGATATATATTTTTTAGCAACTAAGATAATTTGCAGTCTGTCTACTTTGAATAAAGATAATGATGATACGATAATAAAGCTGGATGCATGAAGAGGAAGGTTAGGAACGGATCGATGTGTAAAACGGAGTTATCCATGAGGAAAAAGCTAAAAATAATATTCCACCTCCACAAAAGCTATGTGACATAAAAACGTTCATTTTAAGGAGCTATTGAGTCAAAGACCAAAACAATTAACCAAGCAACGTAGAGGCACTGCAAGTTTTACGTCATACAGATATAACGTGGCACTTTATAAACAAATGCGCGCCTTTTAAGGTAATTATTGGTACACGTGATTCGGAGTGAACATTTCCTTTTCGAGCTTCTCTTTAGTATTGACATTTTATTCGTTCATATTGCTATAGATGCTGAACACGGATTACCTTTTGCAGCAGGGCATCAGCAATCGTAAATAACTTTATAGAGGCTTATGTATTTCTTCTACGCAGAAGTGCGATCTCATTGGCCCAGCTTTTTTAGTCGGTCGACTTAATGCTATGTATAATAATATATATAATTATAACTATAACAAAATTGTCAAATCTGATTGGCTATCAACTGCCCTGATTTCAGCCTTAATTGGACAGTTTAATAGGACAGTACGCGTCATGCCTTAGAAGGAACTTTAAGATCCAACGACGCGGACGACAACGAGAATGTCAAAAAAACAATAGGTTTAATTAGCAAAACAACAACTTCGCACGTGCATCACACTTTTTTGTACATTTCTTTCCCGTTTTTGCACGACTACGACGTGAAAGTGCCTAATTTCGCGTTTTATGGAGAACGTAAACAAGCAACGACGAAATTTTATTTCTCTTTCTGAGCTTGAATATGGTCCCTTGAAATTCAGCTTCAGGAGGGTTCACCTACAATTGACAAAGTAGGTGGGTAGGAATAATCGCTATTAAGACTGAAAAAACTCAAATTCACTTTTTAAGCGACGTTTTTGTCGCCGTCGCGTCGTTGGATCTTAAAGTCCCTAGTAATTGGACAGTACGCGCCATCACGCGCGCGCTTAAATGGCTTTTTTTTTCGCTGCTAGCAAAACAAACTTTCGAATGTCTTGTGTTTTGATTTAAAAAATAGCCTATTATATCACAACTTTTGTTACAGTTATGATTAATTGGTAACAGAACTTCGTGTCGTCCAATTCGGTCTGTAATCATACTCGTGATTAAACAAATCGGACTCCCGGTACGCGGTCGTCCGATTTTGTTAATCGCTCGTATGATTACAGACCGAATTGGACTCCACTCAGTCCTGTTACCATTACTTATAACAAAAAGACTCGGGAAACGTAAATATCGATACCTGATCCTATATAAGACCTTTATGGGAAAAAATGTCTGAAAATCCTCTCGTTTTTAGTTGTAGGAAGCAATGGACTTCATCTACAGGGAGCAAGGCCCAGCCGAGATCGCCGTAACAACAGTGCAGTCGTTACTCGTTATTGTAAACATCACTGGAAACTCTTTTGTTTGTCTCATCATAGTAAAGAACAAAGACATGAGGTAAGTACCGGTATACCTATAGATACGGTCCGCAACATTTACACGTTTTTTATAAGAAAAATAGCCCGTAAACTTCTCACTCCAGAGCATTATAAGAGCAACAAAAGCAAAAAGTAAAAGGACAAAGTAAATGTTGTTTTCGACGTTTTAGGGTGCATTTCCTAATTAACCTTGATCCGAATGCTCCGTACTCCTTAATTCGAATGCTCCTAAGAACTGCAGATTTCAGTTTCTTTGTGATTCGCGTGGACCTCTGGGCCGTTTTACAAGAGCCTCTCTTTACGGCTTTATGGCTCACGGGACTCCCCAAGCAATTCTCTAGAGTTCACAGAGGCCACTGGAAGGTGCTAACACCTTTTTAATACTATACATAACACAAATGAACTGAAACCAGTGAAAGAAAGAAATAAATGAACACAAGTGAAACTCTAAAAATTGCTTTGAACGGGATTTGAACCCGCGTCCTCGACTTTCTAGTGCCGATGTGTTAACCACTACACCACCAAGACAACCACGCTAACGCGCCGTCGAATTGAAGGCTTTATGGCTCACGGGACTCCCCAAACAATTCTTTAGAGTTCACAGAGTCCACTGGAAGGTGCTAACACCTTTTTAATACTATACATAACACAAATGAACTGAAACCAGTGAAAGAAAGAAATAAATGAACACGATTGAAACTCTAAAAATTGCCTTGAACGGGATTTGAACCCGCGTCCTCGACTTTCTAGTGCCGATGTGTTAACCACTACACCACCAAGACAACCACGCTAACGCGCAGTCGAATTGAAGGCTTTATGGCTCACGGGACTCCCCAAACTCTTGCCAAGAGAAGGTGTCTAGGTTCAGCATGCTTCTCATTCCCCGTTACGGAACCTCCCTTGCGGTTTCGCACTGGAAATTAACTGATGGTACTTATGGTTGGGTACCGATCCAACAGTCTCGACCAAAACAAGCCATTTTCCGGACCGGTTTCTACTTTACTGTCTTCTTCAGCGGATTTTACAGTTTCAGCTGAGACATCACCGCTTATACAATCAGAGAAAAACGGTTCTTGTATTGGCAATTAAGTTAAAACTTCAAAAGTAGCACAAGCTAGCCTCAAATTGTAAGGATAGAGAAACATTTAGATTTAAAGTTATCCGCGTTAACACAAAAAACGCCAAAGAATTGTACACGAAAATAAGTACAACTCATTAATCAATCTATTGATGCCATACCCACGCCATACACGTAATTGTTAATTTATGGTATATAAAGAGTTGTGACACATAGTTAATGCAATAAGTCGAACGGCGCTTAAGCGACCGGACAAGCTGAAACTGTAAAACACGTCCCAGAGTATAAACGACTGCTAGAGGCCAACGTAACAAAAACCTATAGGAAAGCCGACATTAAGCAGCTCACGAAAATTGACGAGGAAGCCAGGACCATTACAAAAAAACTTAACATAGACGACCGGGTAGAATCTATGGCAACGAAAGAAGCGTTTATAACGCTAAAGGACCACAAAGAAAATTTTGAAAACAAGCCTACTTGTAGACTGATTAATCCTTCAAAACCGGAGATAGGGCGAAAAAGCAAACAAACAAACAAATTCTAGAAGAAATAAATCAGAAACTCGTCGACATCACAAAAGTCAACCAGTGGAAGAACACATCCTCTGTGCTTCAATGGTTCAAGCAGCTGGCTAATAAAGGCGACTCGGCATTTATATGCTTTGACGTCGTAGAATTTTACCCCTCAATTACCGAAGTCCTCCTAAAACGCGCCCTTGACTTTGCCTCTGAACACGTGAACATCTCAGCCAACGAACGACAAGCAGTCATCAATTCCAAGCACTCCCTGCTATTCAGCAAAGGCCAACCATGGGAAAAGAGAAATTCAGCATCAAATTTTGACGTAACTATGGGAGGCTACGACGGAGCGGAGACTTGTGAACTGGTGGGCTGTTATCTCCTGTCGCAGCTAAAGCAGATCCCTGGCATCGAAATCGGCCTTTACAGAGATGACGGGCTTGCCGTACTCAATCAAACACCAAGGCAGATAGAGAAAGCAAAACAACAAATATGCCAGATATTTGAGAACAACAACCTGAAAATCACAGTTGATGCAAACAAGAAAGTTGTTAACTTCCTAGATGTAACAGTGGATTTAAACACCGGAAAATTCAAACCATACTCCAAACCATCCACCACCCCGCTTTGCGTTCACAGCCAATCGAACCACCCACCCAACATCCTCAGAAACATACCCGTAGCAATTAACCGGCGGTTATCCAGCGTTTCTTCCGACCACGAGGTTTTCAATGAAGCATCGGCTCCGTATCAGGAAGAATTACGAAAGAGTGGCTATGCTTTTAAACTAGAATTCAAGCCACCGTCACAGCAACCACCATTACAGAAACGCAAACGACAAAGAAATGTCGAGAAAGAAAGGTTTAATCCACCATATAACAAAAGCGTCAAAACCAACATCGGACGTGCGTTCATCAGCCTCATTGAAAGATCTTTCCCAGCGGGCCACAAACTGAGGAAAATTTTCAACAGGAACACCATAAAGCTCAGCTACAGCTGCATGCCCAACGTCAAGCAAATAATAGATGGCCACAACAAAGTCATCCTGAAGACAGCAGAAACAGCGCAGCCACAGAAAAACGAAGGGAACACGTGTAGCTGTAGGAAAAAAGAAGACTGCCCGCTAAACGGAGAATGCCTGGTGAGTGAAGTCGTGTACCAAGCCACAGCCACAACTGGAGACGAAAAAGAGACATACGTCGGTCTCACAGCTACTAAGTTCAAGGCAAGATACAGAAACCACCTGATGTCATTTAGACATGAAAAGAGAAGGAATGAGACTGAGCTGAGCAAGCACCTGTGGCAGCTAAAGGAGGCAAATAAGGAATTCAATATCACGTGGAAAATACTCGCCAAAGCAAAATCTTAAACCAACCTCACAAAACGTTGCAATCTATGTACAACAGAGAAGTTCTTTTTAATCTGTAGGTCTCACATGGCAACACTGAACACGCGCAACGAACTTGTCGTTGTCGCTACATGCAGACATCGCCGCAAGTTCATTCTAAGGTACAATCGAACATGTGAAAACCAGAGATTGTAGCGTGAGCTTTCGTGTGACTTAGGTTTCGTATAAGAGTTGTAGGCGATTGAGAGCAAGCGCGCCCTTTTCATTTTAAAATTTCTTAAAAATTTAAATATCAAACGTTATATGTAACCGTTTTTATCACGCGATCACTTCTCTTGATGTAGACCCTGACGCTTCAGTGTTATAACACAGGTGGCCCAAGCGTAATATGAGAGTTTGTATGGGAAAAATAGAGTTTGAAACTTAGATGAAATGCTGCTGAGGCTTTCAACAACAACCCTACTCTGTTGAGTAAGTGGTTGTCCTGCTTCCCTCCAAATGTAATCGACTCTAAGAAGGTAAAATAGCAACGCTTAAATTTCAAATATGCTGATCATTTTTCAGTTGAAAAACGTTCCCCTTTTTATGCGTCAATTAACATATAAATTATTTTTCTGTCTTTAGAAAATCATTCAGGACATGTACAAATTAGTAATGCGGCGATACTTGATGATGGGGGCAGGCCAATACCTGCGGGATTTTAGACTGGCACACAGGCAAGTTGACTCTTTCAATTATCCTTACATCAGCTGTTTCAGAACTCGGAGAGCACGAAATTTCTTTTGCGTTTCGATGATTTCCTCCAGCGCTTCGTTCATTGGCCGAATGAAAACAAATGAAAACAATGAAGCCGACCTTGCTAGGAGGTGGGTGCGTTGAGATTTGTCTTAACGAAGTAATGTCACCCTCTCCCGGTGAGTTATTATTTGACGCTAGCGCCCAGTCACCGCCGAGCGACAAAACGGTTGAAATGTTACACTTTTCCTAGTCACGGATAAGTGGCGCCGATTTTTGAACTGTAGTTGATCTTTTCGATCGAGTTATGCGATCCAAACGCAAGGTTTACCGGAACAGTTTGCAAGAAGGTGATCTTAAGGTACTACTTTGTGGATTCGGCGGCGTAAAATGTAAGTGTGTTTGTTTTTTCGCGTGAAATTTGGAGCTGATTCTGAGCAGGTTTGAAGATCGATCGAGCGATTCTGTCCTACCTTGTCTCTTCTTATTACACTGTCAGTTCAGATGATGTAAAAGTACTCAAATCGCGCTGAAACTTCGTAAAAGCAAAGACAACGACTCCAGGTAACAATATTTACACTTTATTGATAACTTTTATCGCTTTTACTTCATTTATTTCATCTAAGTTTCAAACTCTATTTTTCACACACAAACTCTCATATTACGCTTGGGCCACCTGTGGTTATAATGGAGTTTAACTGAAGAGTGGATCACCTTTTCGGTGGCCCACGAACCAGGCTTGTATTAAACACCCATGCACTCAGGATTTGAGTAGTTCACCTACTGGTCTATATATATATATATATATAACTTGCACAGAAGAGAATAGTCTTCCAACAAATGAAAACTTTATTCAGACTTAACGCGTTTCGGCGTCTGCCTTCATCAGGGGTCTTTACATTGGGTTCATTAATCAATTAATGATCTCTTATTGTGACGTAATAAAGAAGTGTTCCTTAGTTGATTAGCTGCAACCAGTAATCCTGTTCTAATAGGTTAATTACATTCGTGTGGGCGTAGAGTGGAATGACCCCTATAATTTACGTTCTAAAACGTTATTTATGTACTGAATACTTTATAAAGGTATATTCGACTCTGAGTTCTAGCCCATTCTCTTATTGAGACCGTTCGGTTGCAATGTGTTCAGCCGACTTTGCCAAAATATTTCTCTAGCTCGAAGTATGTATATATATATATATATATATATATATATATAGACTCAGTAGGTGAACTACTCAAATCCTGAGTACATGGGTGTTTAATACAAGCCTGTTTCGTAGGCCACCGAAAAGGTGACCCACTCTTCAGTTAAACTCCATTATAACACTGAAGCGTCAGGGTCTACATCAAGAAAAGTGATCGCGTGATAAAAACGGTTACATATAACGTTTGAAATTTAAATTTTAGAATGAAAAGCGCGCGCTCGCTCTCAATCGCCTACAACTCTTATACGAAACCTGAGTCGCACGAAAGCTCGCGCTACAATCTCTCGCTTTCACATGTTCGATTGTACCTTAGAATGAACTTGCGTCGATGTCTGCATGTAGAGACAAGTTCGTTGCGCTTGTTCAGTGTTGCCATGTGAGGCCTACAGATTAAAAAGAACTTCTCTGTTCTCTGTAGTTCACCTACTGGTCTATTCCGCTCCTTCACTGCAAGTAGAGCACTGTCTTGGCTTCGCCGGTGAACATCTAACTGAATATATATATATATTTGCTTTTTGTCTTCTGAATTTATTTATCTATTTATTTATTTATTTATTTAGAGCCGTAGGTTAGAAAACTGTAATAGGTTATTGCGCTTCCCTCCTTAAATATAGTTATTGTATTGTATTGTATTGTATTGTATGGGGGTCGAACTAATGGGCTTGCAGGTTGAAATTGCATAATCTCCCCTCAAAAAGTTTTTGGCGCGCAATCCGCAAGTCACCCACAGCTCATGTTCCAATTCCTTTTTTAATCTTTATACAGTTGACTCCCGATAACTCGAACCCTCGCTAACTTGGACGAACCTTGCGCACACTCGAACCATAGTCGATTTCCTCTCGATTTCTGGATTCATACTTTCACTGTAATTTTACCTTCGGTTACTCGAACCCTCGATAACTCGAACCTCCCGCTAACTCGATGTAATTTTTGTCTTCCTTCACGTCACCTCTAAATAACTTTACCCTCAATAACTCTAACCATGTTTTAAGCCCGTGACAAGTCGGAAAATAAAAACAGTGTCCGAAACATTGAATTTATTTCAAAACAATCGTGTCAATTCTTTGTCTTTACATTTTTGTCACTCCACTGGTAAATTCAAATTCAGTGTCTTTCCCTGTATCTCAATCATGCTTTGTTGCTTAATTCCTTTTTCAAAATATCAATCTACATCTCTTGCTGCCCTGAACAGAAGTGAGCCTGATACTTGCATTCCACATCCATTTGCTTGTTTGCTTGTGTCCGGCTATCTGCTTCGAACTCCCGGTAACTCGAACTCTCGAGTAACTCGAACTTTTTTTGGATTTCCCTCGAGGGTTCGAGTTATCGGGAGTCGACTGTTTTTAGAGATATTTAGTCTAATCCATATCAAATATTCCGATTTTGGAACGTTTGAATTAGAACTCCTATATCAGAATGCGCACTCGCATATCGCGCTCGCATATCGCGCTCGCTCACAGATTATCGAGCTCAAGAGGGGCTGCTCGCAGTCTACATATGATCAGTACACCGTGGTCCTCTTTCTTCTACCGTCCTCTAGTCTAAACTCACTATTATTATATTTCTTTAAATACCCTTTTCCGAGGGGAACTAACTAAGACAATTTTTCTGGTTTCCCCAAGGACATCAATAAACTATCTTCTTATGAACCTGGCCATCGCAGACATGACTGTGGCCACATTTTTACTGCCAAAATATGTTTTTGTTCACACTTTCACTCATCCTGATGGAGATGCTGGAAAAGTGCTCTGCAGACTGCTGACCGGAGGGAATTTTGCGTGGATTGGAGGTGGCACATCAGTTTTTATACTTGTTGCCGTGGCAAGTGAACGCTACTTTGCTGTACTTCATCTCTCTGAAAAAAAGGGAAAGTTTAGTGCTCGTAGAATAAAGGTATGCTTATCCCTTTCCACGTAAGTGGTTCATTGCTAATACCTTTTGCGTCATCATAGCACACGTCCTTGATAACCAAAACACTATTTACAAAAAGATAAAAAGTCAGTTTCCATCACATATAGAAGTTGCTCTTGGTATCGTGACTAGGAGATATACTCTGACAGGGAAGTGAATGAAGATTGAAGTACTTTCAATGCATAATAATTCACGTGATTAAGCGAGGCACGAACCCATTTCCTGACCGAAGAAAAGCCCCTGGTAAAAATTGTGCGCCAGCAGCAAAAACGTAGTGTAGAAAACACAGAAAAGTTAGATGAACGCGAAATTGGAAAGTTGGTGTTATCGGGTATTACTTATAAATATAAACGGGCATTCCAAAGAAAAGGAACGCGTGGCTGGGGCAAACCTTACTTTGGGGAAGCAAAAGT
>OZ037780.1:22304835-22327335 GCA_964035525.1 Porites cylindrica
TTTAAGGCATGTTTAGTTTCCCGGCACCGAAAGCTCCGGGTAGTCGTGACTGCGGTCATCAAAGTCGAGGTTGTCATTAAATCCCGCCCATCTTTTGTCTTGAGTAATTGTTTTCTCTGATAATAAAATAATTACTGACTAAACTTTTATTTCTTGGTTCTAATGTTAAATGATAATAATGACGTCTTTATTTTGACCTCTTTCATAAGTGTTGCGATAGATTCTTTTCTTAGTTATCGCCTTCTCTCAAATTAACTTTTGCCAAACCAGTAGCATGCAAAAAAGCCAGTAAAAACAAATTTGCGCGTCTTGTCGAGCGCTAGCGACCTACGAACTTCAAACATCATTTTCAGCGTTGGTGCAACCAGATAACCATGTGGTGCAAAAGTTTGACACTAGAAAAATATATCAGCTATCGAATGAAGTGATTTTTTTTTCGCCCCTTTTTTTGTCTGTTTCTCCCTTTTTGTTTGAACTTGGCTCGACGGTAAAGTTATGCTTACGCAATTGGTTTATATACTAGACCGGAAATAAAAAGCTGACCGGATGTTACATTTTGTGCTCATGCGCAGTGCGTTTTGCCGCGGTATTGGCGAGACCTGCAGCCGCTGTAAGCGCGTTCTTATTGCAATCTTGTTCGGTCAATAGCTGGATATTGGCCACGGTCTTTTATGAGTTTTTAGGGACCTTAAGATACTCTGGACACGGCCGAGGAGGATGTCAACCGGAAGTGAAATGTGCAATTCTTGGAACTAATTAGCATAATGCCATAGCGTCGACCTGAAGTCGCGACGATGAAAACTAGAAGTTTGGCCGCCTCGTTACTGCGCTTTTCACAAACACGCGAACTCTAAAATTCAAAAGCCGCCTTCACAATTGCGTTTTTCGCTGCCGTCAATCATAATTACGATCACAAGCAATGAACCTTGAAGCACAGAAACACACAAAATGAATCGAAATCCACCAATCACAGATCACAAACCTTGACCTTTTGAACCCGTTTAAGCAAAGTTCTGTTTCCTAAGAGGTCCGTTAAGATGATTGACGGCAGCGAAAAGCGCAAAGGTCAGTTAGTTTTTGAACTTCAGAGTTCGCGTGTTTATGAAAAGCGCAGTAAACGGTGAGTTGGTTTTCTTGCTTTCAGTACAGAAATTGCTTTTCATACAGGATTTTCGATCCATTTTACTTCAAAAGACACATTTCGGTGTTTTTAGTGTGGTGTTTCCTCAAGATTGACTCTTATTTTTTTGCTATCAAACCTTTTGCATTGGGTTCAGTGTTTTGCATTGGCGGCAACTGAGAATGAAAGCGCAGAGTCTTTCGACACAAATTAAGCGCTATAACTGCTTGTTTTTAAGGGGGTGACGTTCTCGCTTTAGGATATAGTATTTCAAAAATTTGAGAGACGAGAAGAATAAAAATTGTTGGAAAACAAAAATCTAGGCTTGTAATAAACTCCGAAAATTGAGATCTTGAACAGGACGCCATCATGGTCCATTTATTAACTTTTAAAATTTAATTTTGTTCACTTTCAGTTCAGCGATGGAGTGGTCTGAAGATCAAAATGATGAAAAGCTCGGGGTTGGCCCCGGGGTGGACAAATGCCCGACCCCCGGGCCACGCAAAATTTGCTAATGTCGGGACTGAAAAGGCAGGCAAATGTTCCGCAGCGGCCCGGGGGAGGGGGCTGGACGCAGTTGCATTTGACTGATGCATAAACACGCAAAAAAGAACCTGGCCAATATCCAACTATTTCGACCTCACGCTTGGTCAAAAACCCATGTGTGTAGGTTTACGTCACCACGGTCATTTGGTATTAGTGATTTACCTACATTCCTAGCTGCTGGTCCCATATACTCACCCGTACCAGGGTGTATTTTGTTCCACAAACAACAAGTTGAAATTTTTAATTTTTGTTTTCAGGGTGTACTGAAAGTACGCAAGCGAGTCACCTTGATGGTCATAACAGTCAGTATCATTTTTGGAGTAACCTGGCTTACAGAATCGTTTCACTTCGTCCTCTACTACTATAAGCCTTCCTTCAATCAGCTGACATACGCAGTAACTTCCATTTTGATCCTGTTCAATTCTGCTATCAATCCTATTTTGTATGCTTTGATAAATCAGCGATACAAATAGAAAATGAAAGGAATGTTAAGTTGCAGGTGCTGTCGAGAACCAAACGGGATGTTTTCTGTTAAAAAACATGAGAAAGTGGAAATGGCTGTTATCTCCTTTCACCAAAGCCAATTAACGGGCAAACGTAGCTGAGGGAGTGATTTCTGATAATTTAATTTATTTATAGAGTTTACCTTAATTAAATGTATTTAAAACGTGACCGTAAAAACAGCAACTTGGTTGGTTAATTAGAGGCCACCTTCGAGAGGGAGAAAGGGGCTTGAGTCAGTGTTGGCGGGAAGTGCCGTGTTTGCTGGCAGGCTAGGCTGTGATGGTCAATAATCAAAAAAATGGTCAATAATCAAAAAGTCATCAAGAATATGGCATAAAAAATAAGATGGGACTTTTGTTTACGGTTATCAACTCTACAACATACCATACACGTGAATAAAATTGAACCGGAGAACTTTTGAACCATTGCAAAGCGGAAAGCTAAGTGGGAATAATACTTGCAATATTGAACTAAAAAAACTGTTCATGATCTAAAAAGTCGATTAGATATCGGTTTGGACAATAGTCCTGTAAGGGAGGATAATCCTTAGAAAGAGTTGTCCGATAACAATCTACAAGGATTACAAGCTTTGGCGTCCTTTCACATTGAGTGATTGACACTTTTAGTAATATGTCCTGCTTTGTGTAAGATTAGAGACCTTTAGATTCTAGGACGAGTAGGACTACGAGTACGAGATTTAATTTAAAGCTTTTTCGCGTTTGCTCACATAATAGACACCCCGGAAAGCTTTATTGTACATCTTTTTCGCTACAAGAAATTAGCACTGTTATCTTGATTGAAGGAGGTTAAGCTATCTCCCAGCTGCAAAATATTAACACCTATAACACTTAATAACTTGTGTCCGCTAACGCGACATTCTCGCTAAAACTCGTAGTAAAATGACGACGACTATCATGTTTTCCCGCCACAATAACGCTGGCTCACTCGCTCGCACTACTCATTATTGAGAAAACATCGTACTCGCACTCGTCTTAGAATCTAAAGGTCCCTATTAATGTTGTTACTGCGAAGAAAGAAACTGATATTGAGAGTACTACTTCCTGACAGGAACAATGAAAACGTTAAAATAGCCATCCTCGCCCTTCCAATTCAACCAAGTCAATAATGCGAATATTGCACCAGAGATCTGATAATTGAAGCGTCTATGGGTGAATTATTGCGTGTATGTTGTCTATGTTGTCATTGAACTGTTTTGCACCCATGTATACTGTGTCCATATTGTGTCTAAAATTAAAAAACTAAAACCCTTCAATTCGTTTATACCAGTTGTAACATAAAGATAGAACCTGGCGCAACGTTAAAGTACCTACAAATGACGTTATTGGTGTTAATGCATTCCACCAAAAGTTAATTCAATCAAAAAACAGGTTATTTGAGTTCGTACTATACTGCTACTAATATGTTTAGGTTTAGACTTATCAGATAGAGTGTTTTTACATAACGTCACGGCGGCCATATTGGTGTCCCAAAACAAGGAAACGGTGGCAATGTTGGTATCCCAAACCGTTCCTGTGGGGTTGAACTCTTTTCTTATGCAAACACTTTCTTTTGTTCTAATAAATTTGCATAGATGATGGCCACGTGAGTGAAAACGCTCCATAAATTTAAAAAATGGTAAACGTGTAGCGTGCAGCAATCGAGTTATGGATACAAAAAGAAGTTATCGTCACACTAAAAAGAACATTTTTTGCTACCCGCCAGAGAAAAAAAATCATTGCAACAAACAGCATTTTGGCACGAGGTAAAAGTAGTATGTTGCCCACCGGCTCCCCTTTTACACTGTAATTTAGTTTAGTAACAAAATGCAACGCGCGTTAAAAAGTAATATACAGTCCTGCCGATGTAAGAATTTCATTCTCAAACAAGCGTCAGGTCTGGATCCGCCACTGCTGTGTGTGTGATATGTCAGTACATGTGCTCTGTGGAATAAAAGGTGCTATGTATTTCTTTTACGATGTGTTGCACTAGTTGTCGTCGATTAGTGCCAGACCATCCTACTGGCACACCCTTTCTGACTTGCACGATTTTGGTGTCTTCGAGAAAAAACTCTGCATGACTTGAGTAAGGTCTTACTTCGCTTTTCACAAACATGCGAATTCTGAAGTTCAAAAGCCAACTGACGATTGCGTTTTTCGCTGCCGTAAATCATCTTAACGGACCTCTTAGGAAACAAAACTTTACTTTAACGGGTTCAAAAGGTCAAGGTTTGTGATTTGTGATTGGTGGATTTCGATCCGTTTTGTGTGTTTCTGCGTTTCCAGGTTCGTTAATTATGATCGTAATTATGATTGACGGCAGCGAAAAACGCAATTGCGAAGGCGGCTTTTGAACTTTAGAGTTCGCATGTTTGTGAAAAGCGCAATAATTGAGAATGTTTCTTCTTCTCCTGGGATACACTTTTTGAACCCAGGCCCAAAAGTCCCACGCTAGGTAAAGAGGGCTCATTTATCAAAAAGTGGACACTATTGACTAGTGCGGACGTTTGGGCATCGGCGACTTCAAAGGCTAGGCAGAGCCAGCCTCGTTCCTAGTCGTCCTCGGCGATTTCGGATGTGACGTCACCTGTCAAGCTTGTCGGAAAAATTCGCGCTATCGCACTCTGTTCCAAGCCTCCTCTGGTAACTCGGATAGCGCGAACTGGCCTGGGTTCGAGGCTGAGGCAGAGCGTCTTTTTTCCACAATGAACAAAACAAAAGGAGGCTCTGCTCGCAGGGTCAAGGATGCTAAGGTTTTTCACGACTTTAGCTCTTACACAGAGGTTTTTTTCTACACGATATACTACATTAAGGCTAAAAGCTACAATTTAAAGCATCTTTTGATCATTCTGCTAGAAGATACCAAATCCTATGGAGGCCGAAATTAAAGGAACGGTAATCTACATTTGGGTAGCCTTTGTACTTCGCCTGAAAATTCTACTTGAGTATTTCTACTAAGATTTTCTACTCAGTTTAGGCTAATTTTTGAGCCAGCTTTGTTAGTGTTGAAATATCACACTTTAGTAAAATCCAGCAGGTGATCTATTATCAATGCTGCGTTCTGATTGGTTGAGCTACTACTACGCCATAAGTTATAGCCCACTAATAGCTAAAAGCGCCGGCTTTTTGGCGGCAAAAAAGGATTAAAGTCTAGTTTTAACCAGCTAAGGTTGTTTTGTCTCCATATTATTGACCAACTAGTTGGTTTTTACTGAAACAATTATTCCTCTCGCCCTCATGGCCTCTGAGTCAATAGCCCATCCGACCTTCGGCTTCATAGGCTCTTGGTAGTCTTTACACTAGAGCCTAAATAAGCTAAGAAATATTTCAAGACAAGTAAATTCATAGGCGTACGGGCAATTTTTTGCCAGAGGGGGCGGTAAACCATTTGCCCAAAAAATTATCGCAAGTTGCCCAAATTTTTACGAAACACTCGTCTACCAAAAAAAACGAGGGCCATACTTTGTAACAATATAGGGCATACTGGCATATGAAGGTGGCTAGATACAGTTTTTCAGGATCAATACCTTCCAAGTCTGAGCGTAAACTATGTCGCCATAAACAAACATTTAGAAAAATTCCCACTAGTTGTATTAGATAAACTGAAATTTGTCATGATCAGGGTTGCAAAGACATCCGATCGGAGTTGTTATAGCAACAAAATGACGCCATTACCTACCGCCATCACTTGCAGCGATATTTTTTGGCACCGTGAACTGTTCTTACAAAATCGTTCACGCGAGCTTTTTTTCTCCAATACATTCGCCTCGTGAAGTTAAAGCGGAATCTGTAAGAGCTAGCGTTATCGCGATATTGTGGGATGAAGATTTTATCGTTAGAAAATTAATACGGTAAAAAAAGGAAAATCTTGACGTTTGGCCGTTATCTGTTGAAAGAGAGGCGCTTTTGACCATGCAATTTCACCTCACAGTACGTAGTTTTAATCTTGTTAAAAACACTTGTGAAAGACCGTGCCGATTGCTAGAAAGAAGGATTTGATAAATATGTATCGAGGCGCTCTTGTTAGTGGTTTTGTAAACATTTCGGTCTACTTTAGCAAATTAGCGAATAATTTTTAGACCGCTCGATAGATTTTTTAAAAAAATTAATATTCTTCTCGTAATTCAAACCGAGACTGAGAATTAGTCAGCCTCTTCTTAATTTACAGACCTATTGCTAACGCTATCTGCCGTACACTGTTGAAACTTCCTTCACTCGGACACTAGTACAGGGTCTGAATGGCCATGTCGGCATTTCTAGGAGTGGAGATGACTCTAGAAAGGTATGCTGAAGTTTTTTGGAAATAGCCCATTCCAGCTAGTGCGCGCAGTACAGTGCCCATCAATAAAAAACTAAAATATATATAAATCAACATATGATACCCTTCCCTAATAACCAGAAACTCATCACGCGGTAGGCAACCACTGTCTCGTGTGAATGTAACTGGGTTATTACGCCAACTTCAGGTTAAAATAGAAATATATTTATCCCTTCAAAATAATGCAAAAGCATGGAAATGTTTTTAAAAACTGGCTTTGCCCAAATTTTCTCTTGTCGCCCAAAAAATCTGAGTTGCCCATAATCTGGGGGGGCTGCAGCCCCCCTCGCCCCCCCGGCCCGTACGCCTATGATTTTAAAGTCTTCAAGTAAAAGAAAGCTTCACACACAACCTATCTTTTTTACTTCAGGTTTACATAAGCCTATTTTCCCACGCAACATAATTAAGATTGATTGACGTGCTTCGCCTTTCTCAAAGTTTAGGCCCGGTTCAGACGCCGCTCCACTCATGTGCCGAACCTAACTGAGTTTGGTTCGACTTTGGAGCGACATTGGCGCGACATCTGATTCAGACGGCGCACCGTGTGTCGAACCTAATCTTTATTTCATGTAGGAAAGATTTATAAATTATCATAATGTATGCATTTGATTCGGCACATGAGAAGAACGCCGTATGAATCACCTGCCGATCCAATGTCGAATAATGCGACAGACCCTGTCGAACTTAACGTTTTTGCCGCACCAAATTAAAATTGCCGTACCAAACTGATTCAGACGCCGCTCTTTTGCCGTACTTAATACCTCAGTTAGGTTCGGCACATGAGTGGAGCGGCGTCTGAACCGGGCCTAAGTCGGTTTTAAGGATGGTTTTCAAGTCACTTTAAACTTTCTTGAATCGTTTCAACTTTCCCACTTTAATGAAATGCAAAGTAAAGTTACTTGAGATTTTACTTAGGCCTTTATACGTATTGTTTGGTTAAGTAAAACTTAGCAGCTGTTAAGTCTTACTTAACAGCCTAGTGTAAAGACAACCATTGACTCAGAGCCCATTCGGGCTCGTCGAATAATTGTTAAAGGGAGTTTACAAAAGGGATAAACCCTTCTCGATCTACAGAATACTTTAGATCATTCTCAGCCTCGTCCTAAATATTTTTAAGAACAGGTGCCGTTCAGTAGTCATAACCTAGTGGGTGATTACTAAATACAAGGATAAATAAGCTTTTCCACTCCTAATAAGAAACGATGGAACCACTTTTTAGAAACGAAAGCAAAAATTACATTGAAATTCTACCGCTGTTCATGACATAACGGTCAACCCTTTTAACTGAACAGCTGCTGAGTAAAATGTTTATATCATGATGATAGACTTTAGACTTCCCGTTTTTTAGGAGGCGGAAAAAAAACGCAGGATTAGAATTCACAAAGCCACTTTCCAGGTATTTGCAAAATCGGTAAAAACTGTTTCTTTTTATTTGAATACCTAAGTCGTGTGAAAAAAAAGATTTATTACGATAATAAAGCTGGATGCATGAAGAGGAAGGTTAAGAAGGGATCGATGTGTAAAACGGAGTCATCCATGAGGAAAAAGCAAAAAATAATATTCCACCTCGACAAAAGCTATGTGACATAAAAAAGTTTATTTTCAGGAGCTATTGAGTCAAAGACCAAAACAATTAACCAAGCAATGTAGAGGAACTTCAAATTCTATGTCACTCGAAAATAAAATTCATATCTTCGCGCCACCGTGTAATATCCTCTATATATTACAACAAAAAGACTCGAAAAAACGTAAATATCGATAACCTGATCCTATATAAGATCTTTATGAGTAAAAAATGTCTCAAAATCCTCTTTTTTTTTAATTGTAGGAAGCAATGGACTTTATCTACAGGGAGCAAGGCCCAGCCGAGATCGCCGTAACAACAGTGCAATCGTTACTCATTACTGTAAACATCACTGGAAACTCTTTTGTTTGTCTCATCATAGTAAAGAACAAAGACATGAGGTAAGTACCGGTATACCTATACGGTCCGCAACATTTACATGTTTTGTATAAGAAAAATAGCCCGTAAACTTCTCACTCCAGAGCATTATTAGCCTGCGTGAAGACAAAAACTAAACTCTGATTAACCAGAGTTTAATTTCGTCTGCGCGCAGGCTAGAGCATTATAAGAGCAACAAAAGCAAAAAGTGCAAAGACAAAGTAAATATTGTTTTCGACGTTTTAGGGTGCATTTCCTAATTAACCTTGAATATGGGGGTCGAACTAATGGGCTTGCAGTTTGAAATTGCATAATCTCCCCTCAAGAAGTTTTTGGCGCGCGATCCGCAAGTCACCCACAGCTCATCAGTGTTCCCCGATCTTTTTTAATCTTTATACAGTTGACTCTGGATAACTCGAACCCTCGCGCAAACTCGAACCCTAGTCGATTTCCTCTCGATCTCTGGATTCATGCTTCCACTGTAATATTACCCTCGGTTACCGTAAATGATCTAATAAACGCCCCCTCTCTAATGAACGCCTCCTATCTTATTAACGCCCCCCTATCTTATTAACGCCCCCCCTAGTCGATTTCCTCTCGATTTCTGGATTCATACTTCCACTGTAATATTACCCTCGGTTACCGTAAATGATCTAATAAACGCCCCCTCTCTAATGAACGCCTCCTATCTTATTAACGCCCCCCTAAGCTGACAAGTTTGTATTAAACGCCCCTCTCCAACAAACGCCCCCTGTCTAATAAACGCCCCCCTTCCCTGAAAACCACACATAAACTGGAAACAGATCTACAATACAATCAATCAATTTATTTGCGTTCTTGCTTAATTAACACCGGTGTTCGAGTTGCGTTTTGCTCAATTTCCAGTTCAAAGTGAGGATAGCGTTCTTTAATGTTCTTGATCCCATTTCAAGCAATAACTAACTCAGACATAGAAGAAGCCGGCGATGAAAATACCATGGTGCTCGACGAGGACTCGGATGTTGACATTGAGCTATAAGAACTACCAGTACGGTACCCTTTTCCGCCACTTTGTATGTACCATATACCGTTATGGACTTGTAGACGGCTTAGACTTATCAGCGGACGGACTTGATAGTCTGCTAAAGCTCTGTCATTTAGATTATTATAATACCGTATTTAGGTTACCATGTTGCAGTTATTAGAATAAACGCCTCTCTCTTTTAAACGCCTCCCCCCCTCCTTGGACCCTTGAAATTTAATAAACGCCCGCGGCGTTTATTAGATCATTTACGGTACTCGAACCCTCGATAACTCGAACCTCCCGCTAACGGCAAGTAATTTTTGTTTTCCTTCAAGTCACCTCTACATAATTTTGCCCTCGATAACTCTAACCACGTTTTAAGCCCGTGACAAGTCGAAAAATAAATTAAACAGTGTACTGAAGTCCGAAACATTGAATTTATTTCAAAACAATCGTGTCAATTCTTTGCCTTTACATTTTTGTCACTCCACTGGCAAATTCAAATTCAGTGTCTGTCCCTTTATCTTAATCATGCTTTGTTGCTTAATTCCTTTTTCAAAATATCAATTTATATCTCTTGCTTCCCTGAAGAGAAGTGAGCATGATATTTGAATCCCCTCCACATCCATTTGCTTATGTGCTTGTGTCGGGCTATCTGCTTCGAACCCCTGAGTAACAAGAACTTTTTCTCGATTTCCTCGAGGGTTCGAGTTATCGGGAGTGGATATCAAATATTCCGATTTCGGAAAGTTCGTATTAAAACTCCTATATCAGAATGCGCACTCACATATCGCGCTCGCTCACAGATTATCGAGCTCAAGAGTGGCTGTTCGCAGTCTATATATGATCAGGACACTGTGGTCCTCTTTCTTCTGCCGTCCTCTTGCCTAAACTCACTATCATCAAGTTTTTTTAAATACCCTTTTCCGAGGGGAACTAACTAAGACAATTTTCTGGTTTCCCTAAGGACATCAATAAACTATCTTCTTATGAACCTCGCCATAGCAGACATGACTGTGGCCACATTTTTAGCGCCTCGATATATTTTTATCCACACCTTCATTCACCCGGATGGAGTTGCTGGGGATATTCTCTGCCGGCTACTAACAGGAGGAAACTTCGCCTGGGTCGGAGCTGGCGCATCCGTATTTACCCTTGTCACCATAGCAACTGAACGCTATTTTGCTGTGATGTATCCTTTTGAAAACAAAGGAAAGCTTAGCAGTCGTAAACTTAAGGTGAGGAAATACAATGTGGTTAAAGGCGAGTGATTTTATTTCAATTTAATTTTTACACTCATACAAAAATATCAATACCGGAGGGAATTTTGCCTGGATTGGAGGTGGCACATCAGTTTTACACTTGTTACCGTAGCAACTGAACGCTACTTTGCTGCACTTCATCCCTTTGATAAAAAGAGGAAGTTTAGTGCTCGTAGAATAAAGGTATGCTCATCTCTTTTGTATTGATTTGCGTGTACAACATTAAAAGCGAATGAACTCTTTCTTCTGGAGCGTAAGTGGTTCATTGACTTTGTCTACAGCTAATAGCGGAGCTCTCTCGTGCGCGACGCGCGTGCCTGCGGAGCACCATGGGTAAGAAAATTTGGTAAACTATTTATCCGAAAAAATTTGGTCATCATGACGTAGCGTACGCCCACCCGTACAAACACCTCATGTAAGCTGATGTCAAATGTCACATTAGATCTTGAAGAAATTAACACTTTGTAACCCATCCGAATGAGGATGAATTGACAGCTGTCAAAATCAGGCATCCGCTGACAGTAATCACGGCGGGCTCAGATAAAGGACCAGTCGTTTTTTCCCTACATGTAGGCTGATAAAATATGTCACACCAACATGAAAATGAAAATGAAATGAAACTTCACTTTCATCGGCCAGGGCTGTCAGTTGGCTACCAGTAGTTTAATTAAAGTCATAGCGGAGCTCCACCCGCGCGCGAAGCGCGCGGGTGGGCGGAGCCCCATAGCTAAGGAAATATGGTAATCTACCCATCCCAGAAAATTTAGTAATCATGTGACCGTACACCGAGCGAGCGACCGTCCGTCCACACCACAGGCATACCAATGTAAAATAACTCAATCAACAGGTATGGGAACACAAATGCAACTCAAGGTTTTGTTTGGAAGGAAATCACATAGCCGCCCGGACTTTTAGAAAGAAAAAAGTCATGTCTTTTTCGGCGTTATTTTTTATGTGTACGCTAACGTGGATAACGGAGAAAGAGTTAGAGCGAGTAATTGAAAATTCGTTGGAAGAAAAACATGGAAATTCAACGCGGTGGTGAGAAAATGAGAAATGCTAGTCGCCAGCCAGTCGCCAAAGTGAAAATGAGCGGCAATGAAAAATAGAAGCGAACATGAACACTGGAAACAAAATATTGGGTAAGCACATACGACAATTTCTCCATAAAAACAATGTGTAACTAGGAAGTTTGACGTTTTAGTCGTAAAAAAATAGCTCAAGGTAATTAAGGCATGGGTCCCCAGGTGTTAAGTCAAAAAGTAGAGGGGTGGTCTATCTTTCGATAAATTAGCAGTCGCAAGCTGAAAACTTGTCAGACACATAAACGGCTAGTTTTTATCTATTTGGTATGCTCTAATTATGCAAATAAGGTCACGTGACACGCCACGCCCAAATAACCCTTGAACTTAAATCGGCAAACATTTTCTTGTTTCCCTCATTGTTCTACTAGTTTCATAATTTTAAGGACGTTAAGTATGTCATTTCTGCGCTTGGCAATGTCAAGATTTTTCAAAGGAAAGGCATGTTAAAATGATACATTTGTATTGGGAGACTGGGTACTAGTCGAAAAACCCGTTTATTTTCAAAATAGACGAGATATTTGAAAGTTGCCAAGCACAGTTTTGTAGCGGCTTATATTTTGTATCTTCTTAGGGTAGTAAAGTAAGATAACTCTTGCTAAAAAGTGTGCCCATTTTTTCTTAAAGATATTTTAAAACTTTGAGGAGCTGTAAGGTCACGTGACCTAATTTGCATAATTTTGGTCTGTTTTAAGCATTTTTTTTGGTGTTGTGTAATATTTTTGGTATTTTCTTCTTCACGATAAACCATTCATATTATAGACCACCCCCCTCATTTTTACAGTAAAATGGCTGTTGACCCATGCCTTAATTTACCTGAGAGTGTTGTAGTCGTGCAAAACAACGGCAAGGGAAAAACAATAAAGCGTGCTGCACGTGCAAATTTGCTTTTTGCTAATTAGAAGAAAAAGTGTGCTGCACGTGCAATTTGTTCTTTTGCTAATTAGATCTATTAGTTTCATTGTCGTCCCCCGTTTAGCGTTACACGATTTAATTTTTTTTCTCTACACGTATTATTAACCAGAGCTTCGCTTTTAGTCCTGGCTAAATCTATATATTATGCGCTAGCCAAATTAAGGTCAATTGTCAGCTGTCAAAATTCAACATGTGAAGACCACTATCAGATCACTAACAACGCGGGCTCAAATACACGATCTGACATTTCGCCCCATTAATCCTCTATTACAACCCAGACTGAAAAATGTCTTACTCACACTCGTAGTCAACAGTCCGTTTATTCGAAAATTCACCAATCTTATCAAGTTCAATTGGCAGCTGTCCGTATCGCGGGCTCAGGTATCGGCCCACTGAGTTCGAGTTTTTTTTGAAATTATCCGCTGACAAGTTTCTACTTTTCAAATGATTGCAGGCTCAAGTTTATTTTTTTTAGCGCATAGGAAATAGGAAGTTGTGTTTATGAGCCGTACTATTAAACTTTTAATTTCAAACTGACCTCGAACGCGGGAATTCAGCCAGCTTTTACAGTCAGGGAAGTTGCTTTTGACCTTTCTCACCATGGTCACGCGTTGGTCACGCTCTACGTCCAATTTTTATGTTCTTATTGGTCAAAAGGTGACAGGTGAGTTCATGCGGAAAATTTATGTAGCATCTTGAAACTTGATTACTGATAGCTGAAACTGACAGAGTTTTGTGTAACGTTGTGAATCAGTGGTCGGTTCTGACAATTCTACTTTTTGCAAAAAAACGCAGGTAACGAAAATAAAAAATGCCTAAAAAAGTCAAAGTCGAAATAAGTTGACTTTTTCCCGGCCCCTTTCTTTGTTTGGTATTTTTGGCGGAGTGCACTCGACCGACAGCTGCCAAAAAATGGCGGGAAATTTTGGCAATCGTGGCATTAATTTACAAGTGTTTATACAGCTATTTCGACAAAGGTTGTCGGAAAAAAAAGTGCACGCCACAATCTCGAAAGGTAATATGGGATATGATCAATACACTGTTCCTGACGACTGTAGCTGTCGAACCTACTTTTGTTGCTTTCCTCTAGCACTCGCAAACACATTTCCATGGCCTTTCGTGCCAATTCTTTCAAATTTCTTTGAAAAAAAGAGAACTCAAAAGTACCCACAATGCCTTTCAGGTTTGTCGCGTGCACTTTTTCCGACAATCTTTCTCGAAATAGCTGTATGTAGTTGCACACTTTGTGTTCCGGCAATGTTTCAAGATGTCGGATCTTTACGTCAAAATTTAGATGGACAAGAAATAAAGAAGGGGTAAAACTAAAGTCTTCAACTCTAAACAAAGGTCATCTGGTAATTTATGCCCGATCTAAACTAGGGGATCTACGAACATTTCCTTCGAAGAAGAGGAGATAATTCCACCATCAGATACTGGCTTTTAGTAGGTCGAGGACTTTGAGAAGACGTACCAGAGGACGGCGACAAGAACAAATTTCAACCCCCCGCCTGGGCAGAGTGCGCTGGCCGTGCTAACACGACCAACCTTCACCACCACCAAGAAGGGTCAAGTGGCGTGGAGGAAATCGCTTGTAGTGGTGGATATGTTGCCGTCTGGCGAACGTTCAAGGTACGGTGTACATGCCGCTGACCGAAGAAACTTCGTCGGTCGATGAAGTACAGTGGGTACTAAAACAACAATTAGGATTTGAAGTGATTCTTCTGGATGCAAATACTTCATCAACCGACGAAGTTTCTTCGGTCAGCGACAAGGTGCACCTGGAACTTTTCTCCAATTTCGCCAGACGGCGACACGTCCACCATATGAGCGATTTCTGCCGCGTCTCTAGACCCTTTTTGGTGGTGGTAAAGGTCGGTCGTTTTTGCATGGCCACCGCACTCTGTCAAGGCGGTAGGGGGGGGGGGCGGGGGGCGGTTGAGATTTGTTTGTGTGGCCGTCCTTTGGTAGGAAAGAGGTACCCCAAGCCCTGTAGACTGTACTGCAGGCACTACTGAGCTAACTGAGTTGGCAGTCATTCGTTCTCCGTTGACTGAGTACGTCTTCTCAAAGTCCTCGACGTGCTAAAAGCCAGTGTGGGAGAATTTTCTCCCCTTTTTTAAAGGAAATGTACGTAGACCTCCTGGCTTAGGACGAGCCTAAATACCATGGCCAGAGTTCCGTTGTTTAGATTTAAAGACTTAAGTTTTACCCCTTTTCTTATTTCTCGCTCATCTTAATCTTGACGTAAACGTCCGACATCTTGAAACATTGCAGGAACACAAAGTGCGCCTACATATGAACAATTGTAAATTAACGTCACAATTCACTGCTCACAATTACCTGTCATTTTTTACAGTTGTCAGTTGAGAGGACTGAAGATTGAAATTTCCGCCTTTGTTTGACAACTGTCCGCTCAAAAAGAAACAAATAAAGAAAGAGGAAAAAGGTCGACTTTTTTTTACTTTGAAGAAAAAGGCAAAAAGTTGAAAAAACTCGAGAAATGTCTCTTTCCAGCTTTTTTGCTATTCGTGAGATATGAATATTACTCAAGAAAGTTGCTTCACTTTACATGACTTTATATCGAAGACAAATCCTAAAAATATCCCGCTTTTCGTGAGAAAAGGGGGCACTTTTCTCAAGTTTCCATAATGGCGACTGGAAGTTAAAAAAGGGTTTCCTTTTTTCAGTGTTGAGTATTGAATACAAATAAAGATCTTGATTTCTAGGCGTTTTTCATTTTCTGAATCCGCGTTTTTTGCAAAAAGTAGAATTGGCGGAACCGACCACTGATTGTTGTGAAGCTTTGAACTGTCTTTTTCCAGTGGATGCACAAAATGAAATACAGCTGCTAGCAAGATTCTTAAGTTATTCAGGGCTGGTTTGTTTGTTGTTTTTTTGGTTAAGAAATGCGCCGCTTGTCAAAGTCGTCGGAAATCCGATTTCGGATGGATCGCTTTTACTCACTTCCCCTTGCTTAATGCTTATTATAAAGAGAGTTCAAAAAAGTCTCAAGCGATTCTGATGGCCTTCAGGAGCTGCATCTTGACTGGTAAGCCTGAGTTATTATTGTATTTTATGTTTTTTTTTCTGGTTTCCTAAAGTCGAGCGTAGTTTCTGCGCCAAGTTTATGTACAAGACAATGATCTGACCTAAAGTAGCATCAAGTTTGACATAAGGTTACCGATTTTTAAAAAGTCTTAACATTTCCTGACCACAAAATTATACAAAGAAAACGTTCCGAAGAATACAATGTATTTAGTTATGATTTTGGCTGTAAAAAGAAAGCTGTGAGCGATATTCCTGCCTTGCGGCTCACCTTGATTGACTTTGAAGTAAACACCGGGAAGCCGGCTTAAATCTGCAAGGTTTTTGAAGTCTATGAGCTTATGCTTACCTGACTCATGATTTTCAGAGACACTTACTCTCAAAACTTATCTCCGTGAATGAAAATTGTTGTCTCCGTACATGTCTCACCGAGTTATATGTATTTCACTGATTGTTAGTAGTCTCTTTCGCAATTTAATCGCTGCGCAGGTTGTTTTCAGTCGAACATAAAACAAAACACTGCACGCAGGACTACTCAAAATGCCGCGCGTAAATATCACGTAACAAAACCATAAATAAAGGGAAATAAAACCTAAACATCATAAGATCTCTATCATGTTGAAGTTTAACTCTGTTAATATTCATTCAAAGGGAACTGACAACTCGGACTGCAAATTTGGTGCTTGACAAAAGTGAGAACCCGTCCAGCTGGTCATTAATAAGTGATTTTGGGAAATGTTTGATCGTTTTCACTAAAATCCCTTAATTATTATCCTGCATATCACATAGGAGCAGAGTTTTCCGACAAAACAGTCCCGGTATTATGGAAAATTCTCTTCAGGGGCACCCAACGTCAATTTTCGGAAAATATCTGTTCGGAAGACGATTTGAGATCTAGAATTTTACGATCATTTTTTGTAAAATTTCTTGCTTGCCTACCTCTCCTAGGATTTTCGAACATCTAAAAATTGGTGTAATTGCCCATTTTTACAGAATTTTTACCCTATAAAGCTCACCTAGAATTTTCGGGAGCCTTTTTTCTGGCTGAAATTTTCGAAAAGGTAAGTTTTGATCCCTATGATTTTCGGATCTCGAGACGTTCTGCTAGGAACTCAGAACAGATGAAAAATTTTTAGGGGATAAAAATATGCCTATATCTACCGTTTAAATACTAAAATACGTTTAACAATGCTATGTTTAAGTGGTTTTGAACTATATTCTCGTTGGGTGCCCCTGTCTCTTCATGAAAACGTTTTATAATGTGGTCAGTTCTATAATCTTTTGCTCAAAGGAAGTGCGTGCTTCGATCGTCCTGGATATTGAATGAGCGCAATTTGTCTTGCAAAATTGTGAAAAACTGCAGAATTATAGGTTTAAATAGGGCAAGGAAGAACAAATCCTGTTCGAGGTCTGTATGATAAAAAACAGGCACACAGGCATAGCACTGTTTTCCTCAGACCTTCGGGTTAATTATGTACAAAAAACACTGCCGGATAAAAAGTATATTTAAAAGACTATTTTACACACCACCAGATTTGTCGCCAAGATTTACTTGTAAAGTAAACCTGTAGAACACAAATCTTTTTCGAAACACAAAAAGACCGGCCTGTTTTTTTTTATTATTATTATTTTGGCCTTCCTTTTTAGACAGATGAATGCAAAGTGTAAATTGGTTGCAACTGAGGACGATAGTGTCTTGCATAAAATTATGGGTTATTACTTGGTGTTACGGTGCACGAATTTATGCTAATTAGTATATGCCAATGTCTATGTCATATAATGAAAGTATCATGGAGTCATGGTTTCGGAGATCTCTCCAACGGAGTGGTTTAACTTCTTTTGTTTGGGAAGAATTTGTTTTCTAGGCCTAATTTACTGTGAAATCGAATAAGATTGCTATTTTTTGGTGTACATATAAGACTATTAACTCGATGTAAAATTTGTGTCACTCTTGAACTGTCAAATTATTCTTCTCTAAGGAATCACTTTCCCTCAAAAGTCTCATGAACGTACCTTAAAGTTAACTGATTAATGTTTATTGTTTTATTAAATTATTAATTTATTAACGTGAGCTTCGCTTTCAGCCCTGGCTAAATCTACATATTACCTTTTGCGTCATCATGGCACACGGCCCGTTGACGAACCAAAACACTATTTACACAACGATAAAAAGTTAGTTTTCATAACATTTAGAAGTTTCTCTTTGTATCGTGACTAGCAGATATACTCTGACAGGGAATTGGAATGAAGATTGAAGTACTTTCACTGCATAATAATGCACGTGATTACACGAGGCAAGAACCCATTTCCTGGCCGATGGAAAGCCCCTGGTAAAAATTGTGCGGCAGCAGCAAAAAACGTAGTGTAGAAAACACAGAAAATTCAGATGAAACGCGAAATTGGAAAGTTGGTGTTACCGAGTATTACTTATAAATATAAACGGGCATTGCAAAGCAAAGGAACGCGTAGCTGGTGCAAACCCTACCTTGGGGAAGCAGAAGTGCCAATTAACATTTGTAAACTTTTGGTTTTGTTTCACTCATTTGCTAGTAGGTCTGGTACAGCATGTCATGAAACAATTACAATTTCAGATGACCATTGCTTGCTCTTGGATCTTTGGGATCGTCATCACTTTTCCAATGTTCCTCTCAAGGAACTTTGACAAGGAAAATGATTGGTGCGTTTATACTTGGTCTGAAGAATGGATGGGTAAAACCTATAGCATGGTTTGGTTTCTGTTTACAGGATTTTTCCCCGTTACTTTCATGATCGCTCTATACTCCCAAGTCGTGTACACTTTGTGGTTCACACGTTCAAAGCCAAGAGGACGTCAGCATTGTGTGCAACAGGTTCGAAACTAAATTAAAAACAACATGCCTTATACCAATTTATTTCTGCAAGAAAAAGTTCTCTTTTTGGCCGTGCAGAAATTTCTTTGTTGATCAATTTTGTTCAGTCGAGATAGCTGGATATTCCCTGGAGCTGGTACACTTGAGCTGCCAAAAGCCCCGTCCTCAATCCACACTGTACTAGTTTTCATTGATCACCCAGTCGAATAGTGCAACTTAACGCATGTTTAACGTGAAATTTTTCGTTTCATTTAACGTGCTCCTTTGTAATAGCGCTATTCTTAAGCGCAAGCCGCGACAAAACCAATCATGATTCTTTATTTTATCATTGTTATTTATCTTGTTATAAATAACTCCCGATTTCATAATGTAGGTTCTGTCGTGAAGCAATGAAGAAATGCATGCATAAATCGAGAAATCATCCCTCTAAAAACCTCCACACATTTTTCGCATCCTTTATGGATGAGCCAATCTGCCAATCTCCTTGTTAATGTCAAGTTTCCGGTAAAATCCTCCACGTTTAGTTATATTAGAATCGAAATCCACGTAGTACGTGTCAAAAGCTCGGGGTGGGCAAATGCCTGACCCCCGGGCCACGCAAAATTTGATAATGCCCCACCCCCGTGACTGATAAGGTAGGCAAATGTTCCCCAGGGGCTGGGCGAAGCTGGATTTGTCTGATGCATAATCACACAAAAAAGAACTTGGTCAATATCCAACCACTTTGACCTCACGCTTGGTCAATAACGCATGTGTGTAGGTCTACGTCACCACCGTCATTTGGTATTAGTGATTTACCTACAATCCTAGCTGCTGGTCCCGTATACTCACCCGCACCCGGCTTTATACTGTTCCACAAACAACAAGTTGAAATTTTTAATTTTTGTTTTCAGGGTGTACTGAAAGTACGCAAGCGGGTCACCTTGATGGTCATAACAGTCAGTACCATTTTTGGAGTAACCTGGCTTGCAGACACGTTTAACTTCGTCCTCCACTTCTATAAGCCTTCCTTCAATAAGCTGACATTCGCAGCAACTTCCATTTTCGTCCTGTTCAATTCTGCTATCAATCCTATTTTGTATGCTTTGATAAATCAGCGATACCAAGAGAAAATGAAAGGAATATTAAGATGCAAGTGCCGTCCAGAACCAAACAGGATTTCTGTTAAAAATCATGAGAAAGTGGAAATAGCCATGATCTCCTTTCACCAAAACCAATTAACGGACAAACGTAGCTGAGGGAGTGATTTCTGATAATTTAATTTATTTAAAGAGTTTGCCTTAATTAATATCTATCTGGATTTGTTAAAACGTGGCTAAATACATTTCAAGTGCATTTTAACTATTTGACATCTAAATGGAATGGGAAGCAGTTAAAAGTGACTAGCTGAAGCTAAACAATGATATCGTTATTGCTGGCAATAGACGATAAAGTTCTCTCGCAGAAGTAAGAGGATTTTGTGATGAAATAAACAACATTTGAAACGTCCAGAAATTGTAATCTTTTAGTCAGTCAAACCGTGAGGCCACAGCTCAGTGTTGGCCAAAAACAGATTAAGAATCCACAATCTTTGAGCACAGAATGAGCTTTCTAAGACAAAATCACCTAAACTAAACACTCACGAAGCGTTTTTAGGCTTGACACAAAGTATTCTAGTAACACGAGCTCAACCGCACATACCTGAGATTTGTCTGTCAACACTTTCGGTAAATTACACAATAAATGACTTTCGCGGCAATCACAACACTTCCCAAAACCACTCATAATATTTCCACACTCAACACGGGCAAAACATCGTCAACTTACTCCGTAAAACTTTCGCTTTCTCCACATAAATCGTCACATGGAACTTTTCTCGACTCACTGACAGTCGATTTATTCAAGATCCCGGATGTAAACGGTAAACAGCGGTTGAAAAGGAGACATACAGCCCCCGCCTTCCACACAATTTTTTACTAAGTCTTTGGCCTGGTCAGAAATCAGCATGAATTTCCATCTTGCCGAATACATTTCAACCCTAGAACCTACTTTGTGAGGCCAAGACTTGTTACTGCCAACAACAAAGCTCGCAATATCCAATCTTTCCGTCTCAAGCCAGGGATGTAGCCCGAAATGAGACGAAATACCAGAAGATATTGGACGCAGCAGACTTTGACAGACGTGAGAATTGTTCCTTCATAAGGCTTAATGATGCCTTCCGGAAAACGTTGCTCAAGGCAGCCCAAAAAACTCTAAGACAACCCACTACTATGAGATACGAGTTTAGTCTAATACGCGCCGGCTGATTTCAAACTGACATACACAGAGAATTATGGGAAGTTATCAAAAACATTTTTGGGGCGGGGGGGGGGGGTGGGTAATTGGTTAATAGACAGTGAGAAACTCATCGCAGTCTATCTACTTTTGCCTATCCGGTACCGATTAAATAAATAAAAAGAAACTATGAAAAAAAAAACATGCTCCACTACAAGACTCAGTCAGAGTGTATATAAGAGAGGTTTCTGTAGCCATGTTTTTGCAAATCCAGACAGATATGTATTTAAAACGTGGCCGTAAAAACAGCAACTGGTTGGTTAATTAGAGGCCAACCTTTTACGTTTGAGTTCGAGAAAAGGGCTTGAGTCAGTGTTGGTGGGAAGTGCCGTGTTTGCGGGCAGACTACGCAGTGAGGGTCAATAGCACAGCATGAAAATGGAGATTTACGCAAAATTAAAGTTTGCGTAAACCTGCGTAAAGTTGGTCATCCAACTTTACGCAAACTTTCCACGGCGCGTAAAGGTTTGTAAAGGTAAATTTACGCGCTCGGCTCTTAAAGGTTTCGTAAAGCTAGCATAAAGTTGTTGTAACAGCTTTACGCTCATTTACGCTACAAGTAAAGGTTTAGTAAGGTTGTCATATAATGCTAGCTTAATTCCTAACAGCAATTTATTCCCGGCACTGTTTTTAGTAAGTCGTTTGTGTCCTGATACTAGTTCGCATAGTTTTTTTGATCACTCATTTGGTGTTCGATGTTGGTGTGCGATGTAAACAAGCCAACCACGCAAATTTTTTTTGGTGGTGCGAACGACTTCGTACACGCTTAAAAATGACGCTGAAAAGAAAATTCTGCTGGCAGAGTTCATGCAAAGATATAGCTTGCGACTGTGCGGCAATTTTCGAAAAACGGCATATCTGTCGCGGCAAACACAATAGCCTTCAATACTCAGTAGTATTCCCTCATTGATTTCAGTCAGTATAAGGTGTTTCTTCCTTAACGGTCACCTCTCTACACGGGCCATTTTTGTTTTGTTGTTTTTTTTTTTCGGCGGACGGTCCATACATGACATACATTTACTCTTCTTTCAACCTCTCTACTATGGCCACTTTCTTCGATGTCCCTAAGGTGGCCGTTGTAGAGAGTTTCAACTGTAATTTGATCAAATTGAAATAATTGGAAAATAAAGAAAAAATATCGCCTCGCAAAAACGGCGCGTCTTACTTAAAGAAAGAACGCATTACTTAAAGAGAAAGAACGCATTCACAAATTACTGTGACCATTTTACATTCAACGGAGTACTGGCTTCATCGTTGAACCTCCTTTATCGCTTCCTTATTTTAAGTCCGCGGACTTCAGGTTTGGGAACGGACAATTTGTTAAAAGAAAGGGGCCTGGAAACAATAGAGTGAAGGGACACCTGGTCAGCGGGCTTGTTCCTTTGCACATGCTCAATCAGGTTCGTTGATTTGGCGTCCATTTTGAAAGTGTCCAACGGTTTCAAACTTGCTTCTTTGAAAGGTTGGAGATCGTTCATATATTATGCTTCTTGATAGCATCACAGGACATCTTAAGGTTGTTACAATTTATAATGGCACTATCAGCCTTTAGTAATCAATCACTTCTCAAGTGTGCAGCAACCCTTTCGGGACGAGATACTCAGT
>OZ037780.1:22334835-22417335 GCA_964035525.1 Porites cylindrica
AAACGCTTGCCCGCAAACCCCACGATTCTGGAAAACGCCCCTTGATATTTCACGGTTCGGTTCATTTGTAAATTGACAGCTCGTCAAAATAGAAACATAACGAACAGATTACCCCTGGATTACCAGATTTGTAAAATTACTTTGTTCTCTAATTATAGAACACGTTGCGGGCGATTGCAAGAACTGTAATAAAAATGATCTACGATACAAGAAAGTTAAAACTATTAGCTATTGCTGCGGAAATACTTGTTTTTTATTGTGTGGCTTTATCTCGTCTGAAACCTTGTCGACACGTCAAAAATGATTTGTCCGGAACAATTCACTCCGCCGGGTAGAAGTCTTGCCGAGCGGCTGCTCTTCAGCCTGTGTCGAAACGTTCTCTACAATAGATGCCGCTAAATTTCCAATAAACAAAAAGAATCTTTTCATTTCAAAAAGCTGACAAATCGCTTGTCCATGGCGGCTTCAGCTATAGTGTCGAGTACCGATGTTCTGATTTATGTTGATGTTATCTCCAACAAACAGTCCATTTTTTCCAGTCAGATCCGCACGCTGTCATTCTCGATAAATTGGCCTTCCTTAGTCTCCACTGCTCGATCTCCAATTATACTTTGAAGACTCTGATCTCATAAACCTTCGCACAAACACGATTCCAATAAATATCAGTCCAAAGCATTTGTAATCTGCGACCACAAATCAGATGAGACCAGATCTGTGACGCACGAAAACAAAGCATACCTGGTTTGATTGATGTTTCGAATGCTAAGTAATCAACACTACCCGCACCGCGCCAATGAGAAGCTGCGTTCGTGGGCGAACGCAGTTTTTCAAAATCGTGGGGTTTGCGGGCAAGCGGTTCCTTCCTTCCCCTCCCCCTCCCTCGTCATTCATTTTTTTTTTTTGCTCTCGTTCCAACTTTCTAGACGAACCTCGCGAGGAAACGCTTGCTACGCAGGCTATAAGTATCCCTACAAGCCTGTTTCGTGGTTGCCCACTCATCAGGGGATTTTAATGAGAATAACTTTACCATTACTTATATACTAGACTGATTTACATAATTTATTCAGTGCGAGGTTCGTTACATCAGTTGTTGCGCAAGAGGGCTTTGTTTCTGTGGCGGCAGGAAGACACGAGTTCATTACGTTTGTTAAGTGTAGAGAGTTCAGGTCGGCAGATGATAAGGAATTTTTCTTTAAGACATAAGTTGCATCGTTTGCTTGAGCTGTTGTACGGCAGGTGTGAAGATAGAATGTGCCAGGCGATAGAGTAGTTGATGTTGTTTTCTTTAAGAGTCCAGACGTGTTTGCTGAGTTCAGTGGAGTTTCTGTTCTTTGCGTGACGGAATGATGACATGTGGTTGCTGTATCTTGTTTTGAAGTCGTTCGCAGTAAGCCCGATGTACGTTTCTGTCGTGTTGGTGTCTTTTCGTGTGACAGTAGCTTGGTAGATGACAGCAGGCTGAAGGCAGTTCCCGTTGAGCGGGCATGAGTTCTTTTGTCGGCAGTTGCATTTCTTGTTGTTGTTGTTGATGATGGTGGGGGCGGAGTCGGCGGCAGCGGTGGTAGCATTAGTCTTAGCATGGGCAGTCAAGATTCGTTTGTTGTGGTTGTCGATGATTTGTTTTGCGTTGTTCATGCAGCTGTAACTGATCTTGATGGTGTTTCTGTTAAAGATTTTTCGTAGCTTGTGGTCCTTGGGGAAGTGCTTGTCTATTAAGGCGAGGAATTTACGTCCAATGTTGGTACTGGTGTTCTTGCTAAAGGGTGGGTTGTACCATAGAATGTTATTGCGTTGTCGATTTTTCGGTTTGCGTGTATGGGTGGGTTCGTAGTGAAGCGTGCAGCTGTATCCACTGTCGTCGAGTGCTTTCTGGTAGGCGGGCGCGGCTTGGTCGAAGGAGGCTTTGTCGGATGAGAGAGATGATAAGCGTCTGTTGATACCTGCGGGAATGTTTTTTGTAGTGATTGGTGGATGGTTGCTCTCGTGGTGGACGTATTGTAATGTAGTGTTAGGCTTTGTATACGGCTGGAAGGTGTTACGGCTAAGGTTGAATGTGACGTCTAGGAAGTTGATTACTTGTTTGTTAGCTTCTATGGTGATGCGCAAACCGTTAGCGTTGAAGATGCGGCATATTTCTTTCTTGATGTTCTCAGTTTCTCTAGGCGTAGCGTCAGTGATGGCAAGTCCGTCGTCCCGGTAGAGTACTACATTACAATACGTCCACCACGAGAGCAACCATCAACCAATCACTACAAAAAACATTCCCGCAGGTATCAACAGACGCTTATCATCTCTCTCATCCGACAAAGCCTCCTTCGACCAAGCCGCGCCCGCCTACCAGAAAGCACTCGACGACAGTGGATACAGCTGCACGCTTCACTACGAACCCACCCATACACGCAAACCGAAAAACCGACAACGCAATAACATTCTATGGTACAACCCACCCTTTAGCAAGAACACCAGGACCAACATTGGACGTAAATTCCTCGCCTTAATAGACAAGCACTTCCCCAAGGACCACAAGCTACGAAAAATCTGTAACAGAAACACCATCAAGATCAGTTACAGCTGCATGAACAACGCAAAACAAATCATCGACAACCACAACAAACGAATCTTGACTGCCCATGCTAAGACTAATGCTACCACCGCTGCCGCCGACTCCGCCCCCACCATCATCAACAACAACAACAAGAAATGCAACTGCCGACAAAAGAACTCATGCCCGCTCAACGGGAACTGCCTTCAGCCTGCTGTCATCTACCAAGCTACTGTCACACGAAAAGACACCAACACGACAGAAACGTACATCGGGCTTACTGCGAACGACTTCAAAACAAGATACAGCAACCACATGTCATCATTCCGTCACGCAAAGAACAGAAACTCCACTGAACTCAGCAAACACGTCTGGACTCTTAAAGAAAACAACATCAACTACTCTATCGCCTGGCACATTCTATCTTCACACCTGCCGTACAACAGCTCAAGCAAACGATGCAACTTATGTCTTAAAGAAAAATTCCTTATCATCTGCCGACCTGAACGCTCTACACTTAACAAACGTAATGAACTCGTGTCTTCCTGCCGCCACAGAAACAAAGCCCTCTTGCGCAACAACTGATGTAACGAACCTCGCACTGAATAAATTATGTAAATCAGTCTAGTATATAAGTAATGGTAAAGTTATTCTCATTAAAATCCCCTGATGAGTGGGCAACCACGAAACAGGCTTGTAGGGATACTTATGTAGTTACTTGTTTTCTTCCGTCAACCATACGTATATATATATATATATATATATATATATATGTATATATATATTTTATTAATAATCACAGGTGTTCAGGCTTCAGGAGTAATCATTGATCGTTTATTGCTATTTATATTTTTTTCATAATTTTAGAGGCTTAAAATGGATCCCGCTATAGAAAAGGATGGCACCCAACCTCAAAACATCAACTTTGGCACATTTTAGGCTTTCACTTTTTAATTATTAAACAATAACAACATGGCTTGAAGCTTTGTTGGTAAATATGAGCAAGTTAGTACTTATGTTTCATGGACAATTCAATTGTATCAAAACTATAAACGTTAGAAAGAAAAAGATAGTTCAAATGAGGCATTTGGCTGTTGAAATTATAAACAATAATTAAATTCCGAGCAAAAGCGTCATCAGGGATAAGAAATTAAAATGTTTCCCGTGGTAATATACGTAAGAAAAAAATGGTGTAAAGTAAAATGTGTGAAAAGCGCAAGAATGGGGCGGTATGTATCAGAGGTATAAAAATATAAACTTGAATAAAATACAAAGATCTAATGAGCGAATGTCACAGGACAAAGAGTCTCTTGAAAGGCATAATGATAGTCTTCAAAACAAAAGGTACACAAATAGGCTGCATTCCTCACGGGAGGTGAGGACTTGTACTGGCTCAATGTAAATCGACCTGTGAAGAACACGCTGGTTCTGATAAAAGTTTTGAGAATATAACCCTACGCCTTGATCAACTACCGCTTAAAATTCAGTTCACAAAGGAAACGAGAACACTGAAAACCCTGGTTCTGAGTCGAGAAGCGAACACGCTACCTCAATGTAAATCGAGCTGCAATGAACAAGCTGGTTCTGACAAAATTTGAGCATAAAACTCTATTTTTTAAAGCTGCTGCTTTAAACGCAATTTATAAAGCAAACTAGAGCACTGAATTAATTGCCCTTTCAAACTAGAATTCGTATTAAAGCTTGCTCACCTGTTAGGTCCTCTTGAACAGACAACGAACAGCTGCACACTGAATCACCCAATTTCGGACCACGAGTTGTAAATAGAAGACCATGACGTCACTACCTAAATATGGGGTCTTACTTACACCCAAATATGGTCAAAAATGCAAATTTTAGAGGGTTACGCAGAATTTGAGAGTTTTTGCCCACATTGCGCGACGTTATAATTCTGCCACCGAGTCAAGCTCGCTTCTTAGCTCGGTTGCCTCGTTGGCAATAATTTAGGAGTTATACGCAAGAATTTGTAATTGTTATTTGTTGGCTTCTGTTGGTGGCTAAACAAAAAAAATGCATCCATTTGTTCATTTTAAAATATGAAAATAGCTAACTCACCAAGAGGGGTACTCTCCCGATCTAGATTTCAAGTAACAGGGATGATCAAAGGATGTTTTGGGATTTGAAATTTTCGATTCCGGGATTTTTTTGGGTAGGAAAATTTGGCAAGTATTTTTTTGGTGGCTTTATTTAAGTAGGGATTTTTTGGGTGTCCAAAACAATCTGAAGATTTTCCGCATCTACCAGATGCGGAAAAGATAACTTCAGCTGGTATGATGAATAAACACACAAAAACATTCAATACGAGACTTTTGAAAGGGACAAGTGTTTATTCTCATAACTGTAACAATCACAACGAAACTGATGTGCTTTAGGAATAGCAGCAGGTGGTGTGCGCACTACGATTGCGATGCATTGTGGATTCAAAATTTTCAAGATGGCGGCGAAGGTCGAGAAATTTCGCAGGTTATATGCCTTATTTTTCAATAGATACAGTTCTTTCCTTAGATCGTTTTTCTCGATTTCATAAGCTAATAATTGTTTAGATTTTTTCTGTGAAGAAAAACAAATCAATATTCTTCATTTCAATCTAAAACGTGGAGCCCGAAGATTCCTCCTGTAAGAGCATGAAATTTGAACCCGGTTTTTAAGAAGCTATAAATTCCATTATATTGCCCGTCGAAAGTCGAAGATAGTTGTAAGTGTTTCTACAAACCTTGTTCTACGCTAATTTTGTATCGCTCCCCAACGCGCCCCACGTTTTGTGATACTTTTTCCGAATTGAAACCGGCATGTTTTCATGGGAAAATGTAGCCTCGCGAAGACCAATGTGACATGTTACTGGATACTGTTGTAATCAGAAGCTGAACACAAAATAGCGGGGCAGCTGCGACTGGTTCCTCCAAACAATAGCATTAGGTGAGCATAAAATGTTCGAAATTGGTATATGAATAGGCTGATGAGTACTCTGATGTAGGAATGTCCGTTTTTGTAATAGGACTAAAAAAAGCATAATAAAATTGCAGTCATACATGTGATTCCCTTTACGCAGGTATAAAATCAGTAGGATAAGAATTACAGGTATTAAATTAAATGATAAGTTTGATTATACAGTTAAGCCCTGTGCATTTTGAAACCAGTCATCCTTTATGAAAAATGGTTTTTGGGAGAGTTGTAAGAATAGTGCAGTGTAGAAGAAGAGTTTCATAACATCCACCAAGCTTGCACTTTACTTTTATTCAGAGAAATATGCACATCACTCTTGAGAAAAGAAAATCATAATCTACTTCCAAGATTGATGTGTGTTGTTGTGTGGATGTTATGACTGTCAGTTTCTTGCCTAGTCCCTGTTTTATTCACTTGTGATTAGCCTCTGTAGCAGGCATTTAAAAGGAAAGGGAAAGGGGTTTTGGGCACAAGAGAAAAGGGAAGAGTGCATGAGGAAGGAGGGAGTGATTTCAACATTCACCCGGTTGATGTTTATAATGCAAAAAACAATTAGTCGCCTGTATGGCAGGCATTTCCCTCCCTCCTTCCCTCACATTTTTCTTGCACCAAGACCCACTTTCCCTTTTCTTTGAAATGCCTGCCACACAGGCTAAGTGATGCCATTCAATCTGTTTACCCGTTTACACTGTTTAATGTATATCAAGCATTTGCATATTTTGGTGGGTTTAGTTAAAATATAAATTGCTTGATCATTGAATGAACTTTTGATATTTGAAAACCAAGGCTGAAAAGATGGTGACAGGGAAAGGAAATAGGAAAAGTGGAACAATGGGGCAGTAAAATCATAAGACTAAGAACCTGAATTAACAAAGTAAGCCTAAACAGATTCTTGTTTAAATAGAAGTTAGCACAAGTTTAAGCTATTTAGGTTTTTAAATGGGTTCATATTTTCTGAAGAAAAAATGTAGCTAAGAGTATTTGTATTTCACCTTATTCCTCATATAAAGTCTGCATACCAAATTAGAAGTTATGTGAGAATGGACATAAAATGAGGAATGTATTTTAATTTAAACATTGGCATTTACATTGCAGTTGGAGTGATAAGACAGCTTTGTCTCCAAAGAAGATTCTAAATGTTGATTTATCTCTGCTTAAGTGTGCAGAATTTTTTCATAGATTTCAAAAATAAGAACCTGTTTCAAATTTTAGGCTAAACAAGTTTTTAAATAGAGGGGGCTCATCTGGCATATTTTAGCCTAACAGGTTCTTAAAATTCAGGTTCTAAGTTAGGGGGTTTTACTGTACTACTAGGATCCACCTCTGCAATAACTGGTAACCCAAAAGCCCTCTTTACGGACAACCACTTCATACAGACACCTGATCAAGGCTGTGCTCTAGCAGAGCCCTGTGGCCCCTGGCACCTAACTTTTGCTTTTGGGTGACTAGAAAATCTCAGACTTTTCATACAAATCATATGCTGGGCAGCCTAGATTTCACAGGTTCAGAGAACTGGGCTCCTTTCTATGTTCCTTAGGGCACAGCCTTGCTCATCATTACGGACGGCTTGCTTTGTTCCCCGGAAAAAAGCCCTTAAATTTTCTCTAAATTAAGATGGACAATTTCTACGGTCCCCTCAGTGTCTGTATAACAGAGTTGACTGTGAGTATGGTGAGACCTATGACACCATATTTAAATTATAAAATTGGGGTGAGGAGAAAAGAAAAGGGGTCTCAAGCTATGTTGCCCCAGCCCTGATTACAGGAGATTTGTAAACATGTATGAATTTCACATTTTGAGGAGTTTTTAGAATCCAAAAACATATGTGACAACATGTGTTTGTACATACTGACACAATCATTAAACAAATAGTGACTGAAGCTTTTAAAATCTATTGACTGCATCAGGCTTTGTAATCACAAATATGCCATTTTCAGTTTCAATCCAGTTATAAGACATTCTATGACTCATACCAATAGAAAATATATGGGCAAATAAAGATGCTCAATATTATATTATCTATAAAGAGGACACAAGTTCATTGTACACAAATACTCTCTACTTTATTTACTTGTCTTCATGTGATGATAAATACAGATGTTAAGCAAAACGAAATGCAGACTTGGTGCCAACAGAGAAACAAGTCTTTGAAAAGATGACCCCCTCTACTTCGATTCTCTTATTACAGCTAGCAAGTGAAAATCTTGCAATGCTGAATGACAAAACAAAATACGCTCACTGTGTTTAAATACCGTGGCCGGGTATTCTGAAGAAGCTCTTAGTATTTTATGAGCATATCACAGCTATGCTTATCAGTACCTCTTAGCACTAGTTGCACTGATTTCACGGTGAATTCAAAATTTTCGGCGAACCACGGGTCTTACCTCCAGTGCATTTCATGATTGAAGCATTGAGCAAAGCGTTTTCTGTTTCTTTTCTCGGTCAGTTGCCAACAGGATGCAAGTGATTACGAACAAAATACACCAGAATACACTTATCAACGAAATGAGACCGTTTTTTCCCTGAGAATTGGACAGACTTTCTTTTTCAAGAACTTCCGGAAGAGATTCAAAGCAAAATCCTTTATATCTCCAGCGTAATTAACGAATATTCACTCCGCGGTTGAGATGTTCACTCCACGCCATCTTGACACAAATGATCAGATTTTGAATACCGCCCATGATGCTTAGCGATCGTAGTGCGCACACCGCCTGGAATAGCGGAATATGTAGTCCATCAATTAATAGCTCACTTCGGAATAGAGTGATAGCCTGGGACCCAAACTATGCGCGCACTCATTAATGGGATTGTTTGGGGGGACAGGTCGAGCAGCCACCTTGAATCATGGCAAGACTCCCCTGGGCTGGCATTTCTTTTTAATACCAAAGGCAAGACTTATCCAGCTGCATTTTCTTTCCGGTTGTTTTGGCTCCACGGGCAAAGAAGTCATCTCTGAAGCTGTTTCACGGTGCATTCTTCTGTCAAGTTTTTTTCTCGAGGTAAAATCGCCCAAGGCCACATCTTCTTTCTTCAGCTTCACATTTTCATGTTTCGTTCTTTTAATTCCACCTTCCGTTTTACTATTTTGAGTTGTTTGAACCCCGCCGAAACACTTCACTTCGCTTTCCGCCATGTTTGTTTACATTCGCGTCCCCCCAAATAATCCCATAATGAAGCGGGCGTGCCTAGTTTGGGTCCCAGGCTACCACTCTTCTCCGAAGTGAGCTATTGATGCGTCTCGGCCGTCTAAAGATTCATATCGCGCTTTCAATTCTCAACCTCGTTGTCAGAATCCTCGCTCAGGATCATTGTGTCGTAAGTCTCTCTTTACTTTGAACTTGCCATTGAACAATGCGTAACCCGTTGTTAATCAAGCAAAAAATTTGAATAAATTGAGTGATTTTGCTCCTTCTTGCCAATTGCTACAATTCTGGAGTGATTGTCATGCGGGCGGGACGTCTATTAGAGAGGGTCGTCTAATTACAAACTTAATATAATGATTGTAGAGGGGGCGTTTTAAAATAAGAGGTGTTTCTTTAAGAGTGGGTGTCTATTAGATCATTTACGGAACATAACAATTTCTGGTTGATTGGGTTTGATCGACAGGTTTAGGGGAACGAAGAGACATATGTAGACGACATTTCGTAAGCACTACATAAGATCAACATCTTTGACCTATTGCTTGGTAAAGAGAGCTCAGTTGTGACAAGAGAGGGTAAAGGGGCTAGCCCTTTTATCCTACATTATGGCTAAAAACTGCAACTATGGAATTTCCTGCGTTTGAGTGGATACGAATTAGCCGGAAATGAAATATTTCTTGCGGCAAGGGAACAGTGGGGACTGGGGCAGTTGAAGTGCAGTATGGTAGAACGGAGCGCTATAAAAGGGATGCTTATCACGTGCGAAAGAATTCTAGGCCGACACCTCGTCTGGCTCACGTTATTATTATTTATTTATTTATTTATTTATTTAAGTATATATTTGATTTACTAGTGACAGTTCGAGTTTCGCAAGGGTTTCTTAGCTTGTTTGCGTTTCCTTAAATTATTTAGAGTTTGCCGTCCTTTGTTGGAATACTTGTTTAGTAAATAAGGGCAAAAGACCTTCCAGCCGTGTAGCCTTCGTAGGATGGGCTTTTCAGAGCATGAGCCATGTATCCTACCCAGATTTCCTGCCGAGTTTTTTTCCCCACTGGGGTTTTTTCTGGCCGCTGTCCTGACAGTATTCTGTCTAAACTGTCCCTCAGCTCTGTTCTAGTTTTTCCGCCACATGTTTGAATGTAATAGAAGATGTTGTATAACGTATTGTTATATCTGCAGTGCTCGGCCGAAACAGTCAAAATAAACCTAACGGTTTTCTATTCACGTTGTGCTGCGTAGTGGAGCCGAAATAGCAATTTTTGATCAGTCTGCTGGAAGATACCAATTCTTATGGAGGCAGAAAGGAACCGTACTCTACAAAGGAGTAGCCTTTGTGCTTCGCCTTAAAATTGTACGTGAGTATTTCTACTAAGAGTTTCTACTCAGTTTAGGCTAATTTTTGAGCCAGCTACGTTAGTGTTGGAATATCACACTATAGAGTTTGCAGAACGGATAAACATTTAAAAACAAATAGCATTGGCCAAATTTAAGACCTTTCTCGATCTGCATAATACTTTTATCAGATCATTCTCAGCGTCGTCCAATAATTCCTAAATGTTTATAAGAACAGGTGACGTTCAATAGTCATAACTTAGCGGGTAATTGTTATATGCAAGGATAAATAAGCTTTTCCACTCCTAATAAGAAACGATGGAACCACGTAGCAAAGGTAATTAAGCTAACTTTTAATTCAGTATTATATTAGCCAATAAATAAACAGGCTTGTGCAGGCAATTGGTTTTTAGAAACGAAAGCAATAGTTGCATTGAAATTCTACCGCTGTTCATGACATAATGGTCAACCCTTTATCTGAACAGCTGCTGATCAGAGTAAAATGAACTTTTATATCATGATGATAGACTTTAGACTTCCCGTTTTTTAAGCATATGTTTGACAGTTCTTCCACTAGCTTCGATAGAGCAAGCAGAGGAAAAACGCAGGATTAGAATTCACAAAGCCACTTTCCAGGTATTTGCAAAATCGGTAAAAACTGTTTCTTTTTCTTTGAATACCGTCGTGTGAAAAAAAGATTAATTATGATAATAAAGCTGGATGCATGAAGAGGAAGGTTAGGAAGGGATCGATGTGTAAAATGGAGTCATCCATGAGGAAAAAGCAAAAAATAATATTCCACCTCGACCAAAACAATTAACCAAGCAATGTAGAGGAACTTCAAGTTCTATGTCACTCGAAAATAAAATTCATATCTTCGCGCCACCGTGTAATATCCTCTATACATTACAACAAAAAGACTCGAAAAACGTAAATATCGATAACCTGATCCTATATAAGATCTTTATGAGTAAAAAATGTCTCAAAATCCTCTTTTTTTTAATTGTAGGAAGCAATGGTCTTTATCCACAGGGAGCAAGGCCCAGCCGAGATCGCCGTAACAACAGTGCAATCGTTGCTCGTCATTGTAAACATCATTGGAAACTCTTTTGTTTGTCTCATCATAGCAAAGAACAAAGACATGAGGTAAGTACACGTTTTTTTATAAGAAAAATAGCCCGTAAACTTCTCACTCCAGAGCATTATAAGAGCAACAAAAGCAAAAAGTGAAAAGACAAAGTAAATATTGTTTTCGACGTTTTAGGATGCATTTCCTAATTAACCTTGAATATGGGGGTCGAACTAATGGGCTTGCAGGTTGAAATTGCATAATCTCCCCTCACGAAGTTTTTGGCGCGCGATCCGCAAGTCACCCACAGCTCATCAGTGTTCCCCCTTCTTTTTTTATCTTTATACAGTTGACTCTAGATAACTTGAACCCTCGCTAGCTTGCGCGAACCTCGCGCAAACTCGAACCATAGTCCATTTCCTCTCGATTTCTGGATTCATACTTCAACTGTAATATTACCCTCGGTTACTCAAACCCTCGATAACTCGAACCTCCCGCTAACTCGAAGTAATTTTTGTTTTCCTTCTAGTCATCTCTGCATAATTTTACCCTCGATAACTCTAACCACGTTTTAAGCCCGTGACAAGTCGGAAAATACAAACAGTGCACTGAAGTCCGACACATTGAATTTATTTCAAAACAATCGTGTCAATTCTTTGTCTTTACATTTTTGTCACTCCACTGGTAAATTCAAATTCAGTGTCTATCCCTGTATCTTAATCAAGCTTTGTTGCTTAATTCCTTTTTCAAAGTATCAATCTAATAATAATAATAATAATAATAATAGTGGTGTATTAACAGTGTATCCACCTAGTGGCTCTTCACCTGTTAAAAACTACAATATAAAAAATGAAAAACTATAATATACTACAAAAAACATTGAATTGAAATCTACAATATAAAAAGCAAAAATATCGGACTATAAAAGGATATTGTATAAAAAATAAAAATGTTATAAAGATTAGTAACAGTAATACAACCCTATATACAATTTATTTAAACTATTTACAAATTTTATTTAATAGCTTTAACTTCCCAACAATATACTTTGAAATCGCTACAGTTTCTAATAATTGCCGAAAGGACATTAAATGACTTGGCAGCAGAGTCTTGAAAAGTGCCCCTCTCCATTGGTATAGTAATCTTGTTGCTGCTCCTGACCGCAAAGATCACAGATGTTTAACTATATCTCTTGCTGTCCTGAACTGAGAGAAGTAGGCATAATGCTTGAATTCCCTCAACATCCAATTGCTTATGTGCTTGTGTCGGGCTATCTGCTTCGAACCCCCGAGTAACTCGAACTTTTCTCAATTTTCCTAGAGGGTTCGAGTTATCGGGAGTCGACTGTTTTTAGAAATATTTAGTCTAATCCATATCAAATTTTCCGATTTTGGAAAGTTTGTGTTAGAACTCCTATATGAGAATGCACAACCGCATATCGCGCTCGCTCACAGATTATCGACCTCAAGAGGGGCTGCTCGCAGTCTACATATGATTGGTACACCGTGGTCCTCTTTCTTCTACCGTCCTCTAGCCTAAATTCACCATTATCATGTTTCTTTAAATACCCTTTTCCGAAGGGAACTAACTGAGACAGCTTTTCTGGTTTCCCCAAGGACATCAATAAACTATCTTCTTATGAACCTCGCCATCGCAGACATGACTGTGGCCACATTTTTACTACCAAGATATGTTTTTGTTCACACTTTCACTCATCCTGATGGAGTTGCTGGAAACGTGCTCTGCAGACTGCTGACCGGAGGAAATGTTGCCTGGATTGGAGGTGGCACATCAGTTTTTACACTTGTTGCCGTAGCAACCGAACGCTACTTTGCTGCACTTCATCCCTTTGAAAAAAAGGGGAAGTTTAGTGCTCGTAAAATAAAGGTATGCTTATCTCTTTTGTATTGATTTGCGAGTACACCATGTAAAGCGAATGAACTCTTTCTTCTGGAGTTAGCGTAAGTGGTTCATTGACTTTGTCTACAGCTGATACCTTTTGCGTCATCATAGCACACAGCCTTGATAACCAAAACACTATTTACACAAAGATAAAAGTTAGTTTTCATAACATTTAGAAGTTTCTCTTGGAATCGTGACTAGCAGATATACTATGATAGGAAAGTGGAATGAAGATTGCAGTACTTTCAATGCATAATAATTCACATGATTGAGCGAGGCAAGAACCAACTTCCTGGCCGATGGAAAGCCCCTGGTAAAAATTGTGCGGCGGCAGCAAAAACGTAGTGTAGAACACAGAGAAAAATAAGATGAAACGCAAAATTTGAAAGTTGGTGTTACCGGGTATTACTTATACTGATATAAACGGGCATCGCAAGGCAAAGAAACGCGTGGCTGGGGCAAACCTTACCTTGGGGAAGCAGAAGTGCTAATTAACATTTGTAAACTGGTACAACATGTCATGAAACATTATAATTTTGTATACATATTTCAGATGACCATCGCTTGCTCTTGGATCTTTGGGATCGTCTTCACTTTTCCAATGTTCCTAACAAGGAACTTTGACAACGAACTTGATTGGTGCGTTTATACTTGGTCTGAAGAATGGATGGGTAAAGCCTATAGCATGGTTTGGTTTCTGTTTACAGGATTTTTCCCCGTTACTTTCATGATCGCTCTATACTCCCAAGTCGTGTACACTTTGTGGTTCACACGTTCAAAGCCAAGAGGACGTCAGCATTGTGTGCAACAGGTTCGAAACTAAAATAAAAACAAAATGCTATATACCAATTATTTATAACGGCTTGGAAACTAAAATTTCGAGGAAGTTTTTGGACTTTTTACATTCAGGGCATGAATTTTTCGTCATTTCAGGCCATGGAACCTAAAAATGAACCTAGCTAGCTGTAAAAAGGGGCAATACGGAGGAAATGCGTCCTAGCCGGCATGATCACATGCTGTTTACGGAAAATTCTCTCATCCATGTAAGGAAATTCTGTATTTTAAAGCCTCCCCTAAGGCATGACTCAGCAACTGAGGACATTTCTGCTACGTTTTCAATGTTGGTTAGCATGCAAGGATTTTTCCCATGCCTATCGTCAATGATTTGCTCACTGGTAATAGAGGGGGTGGCCCCAGAGTGGTTTTGCATTGAAATTGGCATGCAACAGAATTTCGCATGCCCTGTAAGTACAATTTGAGGTTCCGTGACCTTCTCACCAAGGCCGCGAGAAGCCTAGGTTCTAGTAATAAGTAATTCATACCCAGCAAAATCTCCGGCATGCCGGGCATTCCACATTCTCTGACATGCCCGGCATGACAAATTCTCTAGCATGCCGGGCGTGCCATAATCTGGGTCATGCCGGGCATGCCAAAATCGGTCCCTGGCATGCTCTCAACGCACAGGTTATAATTCCTCGAATCTACAGATATTTTAAGCCTGGCTAAAAAAAAAAACTAAACAGATCACCGTGCTTATCTTTTGATGTACGGTTACACGATGACGTCATTGCTCTTCCATTTGGTTGTCCCAGCGAAGTTTCAATAACAAAAGCTCTAATTTTCACAAGAAAGTAACACCCTGAGGGATTCTGCCGTAGTAATAAAACAGCGTCATCGTGGAGATGACCTGTTGGGGGATTGTAAAAACTCCTCACCCCTTTTAATGAGTCTTTAATAGGATTCCCATTTCACACTGCGAATAAAATGGAATTGACTGAAATCAGTAAAAAGAGAGACAGACACTATTTTCATTGTATAATAAAATGCATCTATGTTCCATGAAAGCTTTTAAAAATACAAGGTTATAGAATATCTTTCAAAGTTCATTACAAACTGAGCTAAGCCCCAAAATCATTGTTCATTTTTCAGTAAATTATGATGTTTGACAATGCAATGTGCTTGAATATAACGTTGCAATTACAAATCTCTCTAACGCAATTTTCCCTACGTTAGAAAAGCTGTTAGAAAGTCTGAGTTCCTCTTTCTTGTTTTGTAGGCTTGCCAGGGATTAATGTTTTTGTGTCATTACCAGTGTCTGTGTTCTTTGTTTTTAACTCAAAGTAAGTCAGTAATAACTGACAGTATCAAAGAATTGCTCTCTAGAAAAGTAATTATCTCCTCGTCATGTCTGGAAGTTACCAAAAAAGAAATGGAATGTTAACACATGCAAGGGCAATATGAGAAAAAAGAAAAAGAACATGTAGAGCTCAGCTTCTCTTAACATATTTTCATACTGGCTTGTTGAGTCTGTTAAAGGTCGCAACTGCTAATTGTCTGAGGCTAATTTCACAAGAGTGTGCAATTGAGATAAATGCATGGTAAATAAAGTGAAAGAAACGTGGTTTCACATTAGCCAATTTACATTGCGTTGTTCGATGATGTTTACACGCTCTTCTACTGCGAAATAAACCTTTGCATTTGGATTTGCAAGTCAAGATTATACCGAGTTTGACTGGCTTAATTGAACAACAGTTTCATTTTTAAGCAGGTAAGGTGTAGACCCATATAAAGCCGAAATATGTAAAGGAAACTCAGCGAAAACTTTTTCGCATCTTTTTGTGGCGATATTCTCCCACGGCCCGTCAACTGATTAGGGGATGGGAAGAAAAAATAAATTAGGACCAAAGGTTAAAGCCTGTCCGTTTACACCATTTGGTATGTTACCTAGAGTTCTAATAAATAGGTCATAAAATAGGATTTAACGAGAGCGAATTTGTTTCTCAATCGGTGTATAAAAAAGTGAAGCTATCAAATGAGAAGTTTATAGAGTATCAAAATTATTAAAGTAAAAGCTCATATAATTAGGAAAATTCCTATACGAAAACAATGCTAGTGACATTAAATTGATCAGATAAAATTCTGAGAAAATATGTCGAATAAAAGCCTCATTGTTTGCTTTTGTTTTTGCGTAAAGGTAAATTTTTCGGTCCACAAAGCAAAGTTGAAAAAGCGACTAAATCTTAGTTTTTTACATTGAACATGTTTATTAGCTTAGTTTTCGTTCGTTTTAAAAGCTTTATAACCCAGTCATAATTTTCGGGTTAAAATAGTACAAAATCATTTCAAAAACCATGTTCATTTAAAGTAGAGCCAGCAAACGTGAACATTTTGTAATTCAAAAGTCGGACCCAGCCAGGTTGTTTAAGCTTAGAATTATTTGCATTTTAGCGTCCTATAAATTTACCAGAATCGCCTCTCAGAGGCTTACTGTAGCAAAGCATTTTGTAGTACACTCGTAGACAAGCAATGTAAGCCTTAAGTCTTTGCTTGGATGAGATGTCCAAAAGAAAAATTAGTTTTGTGGACCTAAACGCACATTCACAGACTGCTTACACTGAGTTGTTTACAACTTTGCATTGACACCTGCAGCATCTTCATTTTTATAAAGCGAAATCCAAATCTGATTTTGGCATTTGATTTACGGATATTTTATTTTGTCTCCAAAAGTGATTGTAGTATCCGTTTGATTGTCTTTCGAACAACAGTCAAACTATGCAGCAAAAATAAGTAACTTTACCAGTACAGTGAAAAAATATGACCGTAGGTGCCAAAAATAATTATACTCGAGCTATAAAATTAGATCTGACTTTTTTTAGCTTTGGTTTCTTTATTTTTGAGGTTTTCTCTAGTCTTCTTAGCAGCAGAAGAAGATTACAAGACATACAATCAGAAACAATCCGAAGTGAACGAGTTGACAACCACTTATCACACATATGCCGGAGTTCTTAGGCATGCTCAACAGTAAGATAAACTGAATGCCAAAAGACTAATTCACGGGATTTGTTCGATATTCAGGCTTTTTCTTTACCAAATTAAAACTAAATTTGTACTTACAGTCTCTCGCAGAATCCATTTCTTGTCCAGCTTTCACCAACATCTCAACCATGCACCGCAGAAAAAAAAGACAAACAAATGCGAAGAGACATGACGACATCGTGACGCCACAACTGCCACGCTACAACAAACTAGATTCATCGTCATCCGAAAACACTTCTGCGGAAATTCGGCCGATTTCGTGCGTGCTCGGGGTATCTTCGGATGACGCAGATGACGTTGCTCAAAGGACTATCGTCAGCAAGGACTAAAACAGTTTGCGAGATTCGCATAGCCGACAAGAAGCGCACTGAAAAACTAAGCAAAATCTCTCTGAGAAGGCAGTCCAAATTCACCAGATCAGAACGTCTTTGCAGTATTAACGTCGTACTCTCGTACTGACTTGAACGACCTGGTAAGCTTAATTTTCACCAGTCTTTTATGCTGTTGACCAGGAAACATTCCGACGCGATAAAACTTAAGCATGAGAAGATTTGTTATCTTATTGTTTAAGACGCTTTTCCGGGATCAAATTTAAATATGGACCCAGAAATGTCAGTATCGGTTTGAAATAAAAGGATTAATCTTTGATTGCAAGTTAAGTATTCTATTTTATGCATGAATAATGTTGTTTTGTTGTGCTTTTTATTTATAAATCCAGGCTTCTGTCTTCGGTTTTGCCAGTCGATCCCGTGACACTCATTGTGACAAACATGACTTTTTTTGTTATAATCTGCATTTATTGCCAGGCATGAAACCTGTCATTTCAAGCTCCCTAAGATATATTTGGCGATTATATGTGATTCTCAGGATATGATGCTGTAGCGAACATCAAAATCAGTCTCGCTGGGCATGCCAATTTCTTGCCTGGCATGCCGGGCATGCCAAACCAACTGGCTTCACGATCTGCATGCCCGGCATGCCAAACCAGAGGAGCAAAAACTGGGAATGAATTATCAACCCGGCGAGAGATCTGGGAACTAAGTTTAGCTGGGTCAATTTTGGGCTGCGAGGGCATGAACCCATTTTTTCCATGCCTATGAGATGTTGTTTCTAAGTACCAATGTTCCCTTGAATTTTGTCATGCCTAAATATATAAAATTTTCCCTCTCTCATTAATCCTCAAACTGGATGCGATTTTTACGCTCGCTAAGCATGTTCAACTGAAAATCATGCCCATACCCTTATTCAAAACAAAATGCTATCAAATTTTAGTTTCCAAGCCGTTTTATTCCTGCAAGAAAAAGTTCTCTTTCATTTTGGCCATGCAAAAATTCCTTTATTGATCAATCTTGTTCGGTCAAGATAGCTGGATATTGGTCACGGTCTTTTATGAGTTTTTAGGGACCTTAAGATACTCTGGACACCGCCGAGGAGGATGTCAACCGGAAGTGAAATGTTCAATTCTTGGAACTAATTACCGTATTTATTCGAATAAGCGCCCAACCTCGAATTAGCGCCCACCTCGAATAAGCGCCCATCCTAACGACAGAAAAAGTTCATAAGCGCCCACCCCACCCCACCTCCTCCTATTCCCAGTCAAACTCAAATAAGCGCCCACTCCCACCCCAACCCCCTTCCTCTCCCAACCCTCAAAAAATTGAATAAGTGCTAATAAGAGACTTCCCCGAAGACGGAGTTTTCTTCAGAGTATTTTGCAGAAACCTAGCTTTGTTACATCTTCGCGTTTTGTTATTACCATTTATTGATTTGTTGCATCGTGATAAACGTGCTACACTTGCTTAAATGGCAAAAAGTGTAATAAGCGCCCAGCCTCGAATAAGCGCCCACCTCGAATAAGCGTCCACTCTCAAGGTCCAAAAATTTAATAAGCGCCCAGGGCGGTTAATAGAATAAATACGGTAGCATAATGCCTAGTTTGGCCGCCTCCTTAAACTGTGAGTTGGTTTCTTGTTTTCAGTGCAGAAATTGCTTTTTTAATGTGGTGTTTCCTCAAGATTGACTCTTATATTTTTGCTATCAAGCCTTTTGGGTTCAGTGTTTTGGCGGCAAATGAGAATGAAAGCGCAGAGTCTTTCGACACAAATGTAACGCTATAACTGCTTATTTTTAAGGGGACGACGTTCTCGATTTAGGATAGTATTTGCAAAATTTAAGAGACGAGAAGAACAAAAATTGTTGGAAAACAAAAATCTAGGCTTGTAATAAACTCGGCGAAAACTGAGATCTTGAACAAGACGCCATCATGGTCCATTTATTAACTTTTAGAATTTCATTTTGTTCACTTTCAGTTCAGCGATGAAGATCAAAATGATCAAAAGCACGGGGTTGGCCCCGTGATGGGCAAATGCCCGACCCCCGGGCCACGCAAAATTTGCTAATGTCGGGACTGACATGGTAGGCAAATGTTCCGCAGGGGCCCGGGGAAGAGGGCTGGGCGCAGCTGGATTTATCTGATGCATAATCAAGCAAAAAAGAACTTGGCCAATATCCAACCATTTTGACTTCCCGCTTGGTCAATAACGCATGTGTGTAGGTTTACCTCACTACAGTCATTTAGTATATAAGTGATTTACCTACACTCCTAGCTGCTGGTCCCGTATACTCACCCGCACCCGGGTTTATTCTGTTCCACAAACAACAAGTTGAAATTTTCAATTTTTGTTTTCAGGGTGTACTGAAAGTACGCAAGCGGGTCACGTTGATGGTCATAACAGTCAGTATCATATTTGGAGTAACCTGGCTTACAGACACGTTTAACTGGGTCCTCTACAATTATAAGCCTTCCTTCAATCAGTTGACATACGCAGCAACTTCCATTTTGATCCTGTTCAATTCTGCTATCAATCCTATTTTGTATGCTTTGGTAAATCAGCGATACAAAGAGAAAATCAAAGGAATATTAAGTTGCAAGTGCCGTCCAGAACCAAACGGGATGTTTTCTGTTAAAAATCATGAGAAAGTGGAAATAGCCGTTATCTCCTTTCACCAAAGCCAATTAACGGACGAACGTAGCTGAAGGAGTGATTTCTGATAATTTAATCTATTTAAAGAGTTTGTTTTAATATGTATTTAAAAAGTGGCCGTAACAATAGCAACTGGTTGGTTAATTAGAGGCCAACCTTTTACCTTTGAGATAGAGAAAAGGGCTTGAGTCAGTGTTGGCAGGAAGTGCCGTGTTTGCTGGCAGACTAGGCTGTGAGGGTCAATAGGGACCTTACGAAACCCCGACGACGACGGCAAAGGGAACGTCAAAAAACAATAGGTTTAATGAGCAAAACAACAACTCTGCACGTGCGTCCCACTTTTTGTACATTTCTTTGCCTTCACTGCACAACTACGACGTGAAATAGCCAAATTTTAAGTTTACTTGGGAACGGGAACGGCAAGGCGATAAATTCTACCATCTCTGTCCGAATTTGAGCGCGTTCCCCTCTCTTCAGCTCCAGCTAAAATCCCCTTCTTTTAAGTAACAGGGAGAATTATAGGATAAACGCGAAAAAGTTTAAAATGATACGAAGTCTGTTTTTCAGCAACGTTTTCATGGACGTCGCCGTTGTCGGATCGTAAGATCTCTATTAATCGAGCCAAAAAGTCATCAAGAACATGGCATACAAAGTAAGATGGGACTTTTGTTTACGGTTATCAACTCTACAACATACCATACACGTGTATTACATTGAACCGGAGAACGTTTTGAACCATTGCAAAGCGGAAAGCTAAGAAGAAATAATACTTGCAATAGTAAACTAAAAGAAATGTTCATGATCTAAAAGGTCAATTAGATATCGGTTTGGACAATGAACAGCCTTATCCGGGGAGGAGAATCCTTGGAAAGAGTTGTCTAATAAAAATCTACAAGGATTACAAGCTTTGGCGTCCTTTCACATTGAGTGATTGACACTTTTATAATATGTCCTGCTTTGTGTAAGATTAGAGACCTTTAGATTCTAGGACGAGAACGACTACGAGTACGAGATTTCACTTGACGTTTTTTCGCGTATTCTTGAATAATAGACACCCCGGAAAGCTTCATTGTACATTTTTTTTACCAAAAAAAATAGCGCGCACTGTTATCTTGATTATAGGAGGTTAAGCTATCTCCTCGCCGCAAAATATTAACACCTATAACACTTTATAACTTGTGTCCGCTAACACGACATTCTGGCTAAAACTCGCAGTAGAATGAAGACGACTATCATGTTTTGCCGCCAAAATGACGCTGGTTCACGAGCTCGCACTACTTAGTATTGAGAAAATCTCGTACTCACACTCGTCTTAGAATCTAAACATTGCAACAAACAGCATTTTGGCACGAGGTAAAAGTAGTGTGTTGCCCACCGACCCCCTTTTTACACTGTACTTTAGTTTAGTGACAAAATGCAACGCCCGTTCCAAAAAAAAAGCCAGTGGTATCAGTCCAGTCCTGCCGATGTAAGAATTTCGTTCTCAAACAAGCGTCAGGTCTGGATCCGCCACTCCTGTGTGTGTGATATGTCAGTACATGTGCTCCATGAAATAAAAGGTGCTATGTATTTCTTTTACGATGTGTTGCACTAGTTGTCGTCGATTTGTGCCAGACCATCCTACTAGCATAGCCTTTCTGACTTGCACGATTTTGGAGTCTTCGAGAAAAAACTCTGCATGACTTGAGTAAGGTCTTAATTGAGAATGTTTTTTCTTCTCCTTGGATACACTTTTTGAACCCAGGCCCAAAAGTCCTACGCTTGGTAAAGATCAGGGCTCACTTGTGACCAGGAATTTATCAAAAAGTGGACACTATGGACTAGTGCGGACGTTTGGGCATTGGCGACTTCAAAGGCTAGGCAGAGCCAGCCTCGTTCCCAGTCGTCCTCGGCGATTTCGGATGTGACGTCACCTGTCAAGCTTGTCGCAAAAATTCGCGCTATCGCGCTCTGTTCCAAGCCTCCTCTGGTAACTCGGATAGCGCGAACTGACCTGGGTGCTAAGATGCTAAGGTTTTTCACGACTTCAGCTCTTACACAGAGGTTTATTTTTTCTACACAATATACTACATTAAGGCTAAAAACTACAACATAAAGCAACTATTGATCATTCTGCTGGAAGATACCAAATCCTATGGAGGGAGAAAGGAACGTTGCTCTATAGTTGGGTAGCCTTTGTACTTCGCCTTAAAATTCTACTTGAGTATTCTACTAAGATTTTCTACTCAGTTTTTGCTCATTTTTGAGCCAGCTTTGTTAGTGCTGAAATATCACACTTAAGTAAAATCCAACTAATGATCTATTATGAATGCTGCGTTCTGATTGGTTGAGCTACTGCGACGCTATACGTTATAACCCACTAATAGCTAAAAGCGCCGGTTTTTTGGCAGCAAAAAAGGACTAAAGACTAGTTTTAACCAGCTAAGGTTGTTTTGTCTCGATATTATTGACCAACTAGTTAGGATAAATAAGCTTTTCCACTCCTTAAGAAACGATGGAACCACTTTTTAGAAACGAAAGCAAAAATTACCTTGAAATGCTATCGCTGTTCATGACAGAACGGTCAGCCCTTTATCTGAACAGCTGCTGAGTTTATATCATGATGATAGACTTTAGACTTCCCGTTTTTTAAGCATATGTTTGACAGTTCTTCCACCAGCTTCGATAGAGCAAGCAGAGGAAAAACGCAGGATTAGAATTCACAAAGCCACTTTCCAGGTATTTGCAAAATCGGTAAAAACTGTTTCTTTTTATTTGAATACCTAAGTCATGCGAAAAAAAAATTAACTATGATAATAAAGCTGGGTGCATGAAGAGGAAGGTTAGGAAGGGATCGATGTGTAAAACAGAGTCATCCATGAGGAAAAAGCAAAAAATAATATTCCACCTCGACAAAAGCTATGTGACATAAAAAGGAGTATTGAATCAAAGACCAAAACAATAAACCAAGCAATGTAGAGGAACTTCAAGTTCTATGTCACTCGAAAATAAAATTCATATCTTCGCGCCATCGTGTAATATCCTCTATATATTACAATAAAAACACTCGAAAAACGTAAATATTGATAACCTGATCCTCTATAAGATCTTTATGAGTAAAAAATGTCTCAAAATCCGCCTTTTTTTTAACTGTAGGAAGCAATGGACTTTATCTACAGGGATCAAGGCCCAGCCGAGATCGCCGTAACAACAGTGCAATCGTTACTCGTTATTGTAAACATCACTGGAAACTCTTTTGTTTGTCTCATCATAGTAAAGAACAAAGACATGAGGTAAGTACCGGTATACCTATACTGTCCGCAACATTTACACGTTTTTTTACAAGAAAAATAGCCCGTAAACTTCTCACTCCAGAGCATTATAAGAGCAACAAAAGCAAATAGTGAAAAGACAAAGTAAATATTGTTTTCGACGTTTTAGGATGCATTTCCTAATTAACCTTGAATGTGGGGGTCGAACCAATGGGCTTGCAGGTTGAATTTGCATAATCTCCCCTCAAGAAGTTTTTGGCGCGCGATCCCCAAGTGACTCACAGCTCATCAGTGTTCCCCCTTCTTTTTTAATCTTTATACAGTTGACTCCAGATAACTCGAACCCTCGCCAACTTGCGCGAACCTCGCGCAAACTCGAACTTTAGTCGATTTCCTCTCGATTTCTGGATTCATAATTCCACTATAATATTACCCTTGGTTACCGTAAATGATCTAATAAACGCCCCCTCTCTAATGAACGCCTCCTATCTTATTAACGCCCCCCTAAGCTGACAAGTTTGTATTAAACGCCCCTCTCTAACAAACGCCCCCTGTCTAATAAACGCCCCCCTTCCCTGAAAACCACACATAAACTGGAAATAGATGTACAATACAATCAATCAATTTATTTGCGTTCTTGCTTAATTAACACCGGTGTGCGAGTTGCGCCTTGCTCAATTTCCAGTTCAAAGTGAGGATAGCGTTCTTTAATGTTCTTGATCCCATTTAAAGCAATACCTAACTCAGACATAGAAGAGGCCGGCGATGAAAATACCATGGTGCTAGACGAGGACTCGGATGTTGACATTGAACTATAAGAACTACCAGTACGGTACCCTTTTCCGCCACTTTGTATGTACCAAATACCGTTATGGATTTGTAGACAGTTTAGACTTATCAGCGGACGGACTTGATAGTCTGCTAAAGCTCTGTCATTTAGATTATTGTAATACCGTATTTAGGTTATCATGTTACAGTTATTAGAATAAACGCCTCTCTCTTTTAAACGCCCCCCCCCCCCCCCCCCCCCCTCCTTGGACCCTTGAAATTTAATAAACGCCCGTGGCGTTTATTAGATCATTTACGGTATTCGAACCCTCGATGACTCGAACCTCCCGCTAACTCCAAGTAACTTTTGTTTTCCTTCAAGTCACCTCTACATAATTTTACCCTCGATAACTCTAACCACGTTTTAAGCCCGTGACAAGTCGAAAAATAAATTAAACAGTGTACTGAAGTCCGAAACATTGAATTTATTTCACAACAATCGTGTCAATTCTTTGTCTTTACATTTTTGTCACTCCACTGGTAAATTCAAATTCAGTGTCTGTCCCTGTATCTTAATCATGCTTTGTTGCTTAATTCCTTTTCAAAATATCAATCTATATCTCTTGCTGCCCTGAAGAGAAGTGAGCATGATACTTGAGTTCTCTCCACATCCATTTGCTTATGTGCTTGTGTCGGGCTATCTGCTTCGAACCCCCGAGTAACAAGAACTATTTTTCGATTTCCCTCGAGGGTTCGAGTTATCGGGAGTCGATATCAAATATTCCGATTTCGGAAAGTTCGTATTAAAACTCCTATATCAGAATGCGCACTCGCATATCGCTCTCGCTCACAGATTATCGAGCTCAAGAGTGGCTGTTCGCAGTCTATATATGATCAGAACACCGTGGTCCTCTTTCTTCTGCCGTCCTCTTGCCTAACCTCACTATCATCAAGTTTCTTTAAATACCCTCTTTCGAGGGGAACTAACTAAGACAATTTTCTGGTTTCTCCAAGGACATCAAGAAACTATCTTCTTATGAACCTCGCCATAGCAGACATGACTGTGGCCACATTTTTAGCGCCTCGATATATTTTTATCCACACTTTCATTCACCCGGATGGAGTTGCTGGGAATATTCTCTGCCGGCTACTAACAGGAGGAAACTTCGCCTGGGTCGGAGCTGGCGCATCCGTATTTACCCTTGTCACCATAGCAACTGAACGCTATTTTGCTGTGATGTATCCTTTTGAAAACAAAGGAAAGCTTAGCAGTCGTAAACTTAAGGTGAGGAAAAACAATGTGGTTAAAGGCGAGTGATTTTATTTCAATTTAATTTTTACACTCTTACAAAAATATCAATACCGGAGGGAATTTTGCCTGGATTGGAGATGGCACATCAGTTTTACACTCGTTGCCGTAGCAACTGAACGCTACTTTGCTACACTTCATCCCTTTGATAAAAAGGGGAAGTTTAGTGCTCGTAGAATAAAGGTATGCTCATCTCTTTTGTATTGATTTGCGTGTACAACATTAAAAGCGAATGAACTCTTTCTTCTGGAGTTAGCGTAAGTGGTTCATTGACTTTGTCTACAGCTAATAGAGGAGCTCTCTCGTGCGCGACGCGCGTGCCTGCGGAGCACCATGGGTAAGAAAATTTGGTAAACTATTCATCCGAGCAAATTTGGTCATGACGAAGCGTACGCCCACCGTACACACACTTCATGTAAGCTGATGTCAAATGTCTCATTAGATCTTGGAGAAATTAACACTTTGTAACCCATCCGAATGAGGATGAATTGACAGCTGTCAAAATCAGACATCCGCTGACAGTAATCACGGCGGGCTCAGATAAAGGACCAGTCGTTTTTTCCCTACATGTAAGCTGATACAATATGTCACACCAACATGAAAATGAAAATGAAATGAAACTTCACTTTCACCGGCCAGGGCTGTCAGTTGGCTACCAGTAGTTTAATTAAAGTTATAGCGGAGCTCCACCCGCGCGCGAAGCGCGCGCTTGGGCGGAGCTCCATAGCTAAGGAAATGTGGTAATCTACCCATCCCAGAAAATTTGGTAATCACGTGACCGTACACCGAGCGAGCGACCGTCCGTCCGCACCACAGGCATACCAATGTAAAATAATCCAATCAACAGGTATGGGAACACAAATGCAACTCAAGGTTTTGTTTGGAAGGAAATCACATAGCCGCCCGGACGTTTAGAAAGAAAAAAGTCATGTCTTTTTCGGCGTTATTTTTTATGTGTACACTAACGTGGATAACGGAGAAAGAGTTAGAGCGAGTTATTGAATTCGTTGGAAGAAAAACATGGAAATTCAAAGCGGTGCTGAGAAAATGAGAAATGCTAGCGGCCAGCAAAGGTGAAAATGAGCGGAAGTGAAAAATAAAAGCGAACATGAACTCTGGAAACAAAATATTGGGTAAGCACATACGACAATTTCGCCATAAAAATAGTGTGTAACTAGGAAGTTTGACGTTTTAGTCGTACAAAACAGTGTTGTAGTCGTGCAAAACAACGGCAAGGGAAAAACAATAAAGCGTGCTGCACGTGCAAATTTGCTTTTTGCTAATTAGAAGAAAAAGTGTGCTGCACGTGCAATTTGTTCTTTTGCTAATTAGATCTATTAGTTTCATTGTCGTTTAGCGTTACACGATTTTATTTTTTTTCTTTACACGTATTATTAACCAGAGCTTCGCTTTTAGCCCTGGCTAAATCTATATATTATGCGGTAGCCAAATTAAGGTCAATTGTCAGCCGTCAAAATTGAACATGTGAAGACCACTATCAGATCACTAACAACGCGGGCTCAAATACACGATCTGACATTTCGCCCCATTAATCCTCTATTACAACCCAGACTGAAAAATGTCTTACTCACACTCGCAGTCAACAATCTGTTTATTCGAAAATTCACCAATCTAATCAAGTTCAATTGGCAGCTGTCAAACTAGAGTATCCGCTGACCATCATTACCTGTCCGTATCGCGGGCTCAAGTATCGGCCCACTGAGTTCGAGTTTTTTGAAATTATCCGCTGACAAGTTTCTACTTTTCAAATGATTGCAGGCTCAAGTTCAATTTTTTTAGCGCATAGGAAATAGGAAGTTGTGTTTATGAGCCGTACTAGTAAACTTTTAATTTCATACTGACCTCGGACGCGAGAATTCAGCCAGCTTTTACAGTCAGGGAAGTTGCTTTTGACCTTTCTCACCATGGTCACGCGTTGGTCACGCTCTACGTCCAATTTTTATGTTCTTATTGGTCAAAAGGTGACAGATGAGTTCATGCGGAAAATTTATGTAGCATCTTGAAACTTGATTACTGATAGCTGAAACTGAGAGAGTTTTGTGTAACGTTGTGAATCAGTGGTCGGTTCTGGCAATTCTACTTTTTGCAAAAAACGCAGATAACGAAAATAAAAAATGCCTAAAAAGGTCAAAGTCGAAATAAGTCGACTTTTTCCCGGCCCCTTTCTTTGTTTGGTGTTTTTGGCGGAGTGCACTCGACTGACAGCTGCCAAAAAATGGCGGGAAATTTTGGGCGATCGTGGCATTAATTAACGAGTGTTTATATGTAGTTGCACACTTTGTGTTCCGGAAATGTTTCAAGATGTCGGATCTTTACGTCAAAATTTAAATGGACAAGAAATAAAAAAGTGGTAAAACTAAAGTCCTTAACTCTTAACAAAGGTCATCTGGTAATTTATGCTCGATCTAAACTAGGGGATCTACAAACATTTCCTTCGAAGAAGAGGAGATAATTCCACCATCAGATACTGGCTTTTAGTAGGTCGAGGACTTTGAGAAGACGTACCAGAGGACGGTGACAAGAACAAATTTCAACCCTCCGCCTGGGCAGAGTGCGCTGGCCGTACTAAAACGACCAACCTTCACTACCACCAAGAAGGGTCAAGTGGCGTGGAGGAAATCGCTTGTAGTGGTGGACATGTTGCCGTCTGGCGAAATCAGAGAAAAGTTCCAGGTGTAAATGTCGCTGACCGAAGAAACTTCGTCGATCGATGAAGTACAGAGGCTACTAAAACAACAATTAGGATTTGAAGTGATTCTTCTGGATGCAAATACTTCATCGACCGACGAAGTTTCTTCGGTCAGCGACAAGGTTTCTTCAATTTCGCCAGACGGCGACACGTCCACCATATGAGCGATTTCTGCCACGTCTCTAGACCCTTTTTGGTGGTGGTAAAGGTCGGTCGTTTTTGCATGGCCACCGCACTCTATCAAGGCGGGAGGTTAAGATTTGTTTGTGTGGCCGTCCTTTGGTAGGAAAGAGGTACCCCAAGCCCTGTACACTGTACTGCAGGCACTACTGAGCTAACTGATTTGGCAGTCATTCGTTCTTCGTTGACTGAGTACCTCTTCTCAAAGTCCTCGACGTGCTAAAAGCCAGTATGGGAGAATTTTCTCCCCTTCTTTAAAGGAAATCTACGTAGACCTCCTGGTTTAGGACGAGCCTAAATACCATGGTCAGAGTTCCGTTGTTTAGATTTAAAGACTTAAGTTTTACCCCTTTTCTTATTTCTCGCTCATCTTAATCTTGACGTGAACGTCCGACATCTTGAAACATTGCCGGAACACAAAGTCGCCTACATATGAACAATTGTAAATTAACGTCACAATTCACTGCTCACAATTACCTGTCATTTTTTACAGTTGTCAGTTGAGAGGACTGAAGATTGAGATTCCCGCCTTTGTTTGACAACTGTCCGCTCAAAAAGACCAAATAAAGAAAGAGGAAAAAGGTCGACCTTTTTTTACTTTGAAGAAAAAGGCAAAAAGTTGAAAAAACTCGAGAAATGTCTCTTTCCAGCTTTTTTGCGATTCGTGAGATATAAATATTACTCAAGAAAGTTGCTTCACTTTACATGACTTTATATCGAAGACAAATCCTAAAAATATCCGGCTTTTCGTGAGAAAAGGGGGCACTTTTCTCAAGTTTCCATAATGGCGACTGGAAGTTAAAAAAGGGTTTCCTTTTTTCAGTGTTGAGTATTAAATACAAATAAAGATCTTGATTTTTAGGCGTTTTTCATTTTGTGAATCCGCGTTTTTTGCAAAAAAAGTAGAATTGCCGGAACCCACCACTGATTGTTGTGAAGCTTTGAGCTGTCTTTTTCCAGTGGATGTACAAAATGAAATACAGCTGCTAGCAAGATTCTTAAGTTATTCATGGCTGGTTTGTTTGTTGTTTTTTTGGTTAAGAAATGCGCCGCCTGTTAAAGTCATCGGAAATCCGATTTCGGATGGATCGCTTTTACTCACTTCCCCTTGCTTAATGCGTATTATAAAGAGAGTTCAAAAAAGTCTCAAGCGATTCTGATGGCCTTCAGGAGCTGCATCTTGACTGGTAAGCCTGAGTTATTTTTTTTTTCTCTGGTTTCCTAAAGTCGAGCGTAGTTTCTGCGCCAAGTTTATGTACAAGACAATGATCTGACCTAAAGTAGCATCAGGTTTGACATAAGCTTACAGATTTTTAAAAAGTCTTAACATTTCCTGACCACAAAATTATACAAAGAAAACGTTCCGAAGAATACAATGTATTTAGTTATGATTTTGGCTGTAAAAAGAAAGCTGTGAGCGATATTCCTGCCTCGCGGCTCGCCTTGATTGACTTTGAAGTAAACACCGGGAAGCCGGCTTAAATCTGGAAGGTTTTTGAAGTCTATGAGCTTATGCTTACCTGACTCATGATTTTCAGAGACACTTACTCTCAAAACTTATCTTCGTGAATGAAAATTGTTGTCTCCGTACATGTTTCACCGAGTTATATGTATTTTACTGATTGTTAGTAGTCTCTTTCTCAATTTAATCGCTGCGCAGGTTGTTTTCAGTCGAACATAGAACAAAACACTGCACGCAGGACTACTCAAAATGCCGCGCGTAAATATCACGTAACAAAACCATAAATAAAGGGAAATAAAACCTAAACATCATAAGATCTCTATCATGTTGAAGTTTAACTCTGTTAATATTCATTCAAAGGGCTCTGACAACTCAGACAGCAAATTTGGTGCTTGACAAAAGTGAGAACCCGTCCAGCTAGCCATTAATAAGTGATTTTGGGAAATGTTTGATCGTTTTCACTAAAATCCCTTAATTATTACCCTGCATATCACATAGGAGCAGATTTTTCCGACAAAACAGTCCCGGTATTATGGAAAATTCTCTTCAGGGGCACCCAACGTCAATTTTCGGAAAATATCTATTCGGAAGACGATTTGAGATCTAGAATTTTCCGATCATTTTTTGTAAAATTTCTTGCTTGCCTACCTCTCCTAGGATTTTCGAACATCTAAAAATTGGTGTAATTGCCCATTTTTACCTAATTTTTACCCTAAAAAGCTCACCTCGAATTTTCGGGAGCCTTTTTTCTGGCTGAAATTTTCGAAAAGGTAAGTTTTGATCCCTATGATTTTCGGATCCCGAAACTTTCAGCTAGGAACTCCTAACAGATGAAAAATTTTTAAGGGATAAAAATATGCCTATATCTACCGTTTAAATACTAAAATACGTTTAACAATGCTATGTTTAAGTGGTTTTGAACTATATTCTCGTTGGGTGCCCCTGTCTCTTCATGAAAACGTTTTATAATGTGGTCAATTCTATAATCTTTTTGCTCAAAAGAAGCGCGCGCTTCGATCGTCCTGGATATTGAATGAGCGCAATTTGTCTTGCAAAATTGTGAAAAACTGCATAATTATAGGTTTAAATAGGGCAAGGAAGAACAAATCCTGTTCGAGGTCTGTATGATAAAAAACAGGCACGCAGGCATAGCACTGTTTTCCTCAGACCTTCGGGTTAATTATGTACAAAAAACACTGATAAAAAGTATCTTTAAAAGACTATTTTACACACCACCAGATTTGTCGCCAAGATTTACTTGTAAAGTAGAACACAAATCTTTTTCGAAACACAAAAAGACCGGCCTGTTTTTTTTTTTTTTTTGATTATTATTATTATTATTTTGGCCTTCCTTTTTAGACAGATGAATGCAACGTGTAAATTGGTTGCAACTGAGGACGATAGTGTCTTGAATAAAATTATGTTTCGGAGATCTCTCCAACGGAGTGGTTGAAGAGACTATGAATGAACCTTATAAAAATAAAGGCAGTGTAGGTGGGTGACTGGGTTTAACTTCTTTTGTTTGGGAAGAATTTGTTTTCTAGGCCTAATTTACTGTCAAATCGAATAAGATTGCTATTTTTTGGTGTACATATAAGACTATTAACTCGATGTAAAATTTGTGTCACTCTTGAACTGTCAAATTATTCTTCTCTAAGGAATCACTTTCCCTCAAAAGTCTCATGAACGTACCTTAAAGTTAACTGATTAATGTTTATTGTTTTATTAAAATTATTAATTTATTAACGTGAGCTTCGCTTTTAGCCCTGGCTAAATCTACATATTACCTTTTGCGTCATCATGGCACACGGCCCGTTGACGAACCAAAACACTATTTACACAACGATAAAAAGTTAGTTTTCATAACATTTAGAAGTTTCTCTTGGTATCGTGACTAGCAGATATACTCTGTCAGGGAAGTGGAATGAAGATTGAAGTACTTTCACTGCATAATAATTCACGTGATTACACGAGGCACGAACCCATTTCCTGGCCGACGGAAAGCCCCTGGTAAAAATTGTGCGGCAGCAGCAAAAAACGTAGTGTAGAAAACACAGAAAAGTCAGATGAAACACGAAATTGGAAAGTTGGTGTTACCGGGTATTACTTATAAATATAAACGGGCATTGCAAAGCAAAGGAACGCGTGGCTGGTGCAAACCCTACCTTGGGGAAGCAGAAGTGCCAATTAACATTTGTAAACTTTTGGTTTTGTTTCACTCATTTGCTAGTGGGTCTGGTACAGCATGTCATGAAACATTACAATTTTGTATACATATTTCAGATGACCATTGCTTGCTCTTGGATCTTTGGGATCGTCATCACTTTTCCAATGTTCCTCTCAAGGAACTTTGACAAGGAAAATGATTGGTACGTTTGTACTTGGTCTGAAGAATGGATGGGTAAAACCTATAGCATGGTTTGGTTTCTGTTTACAAGATTTTTCCCGGTTACTTTCATGATCGTTCTATACTCCCAAGTCGTGTACACTTTGTGGTTCACACGTTCAAAGCCAAGAGGACGTCATCATTGTGTGCAACAGGTTCGAAACTAAATTAAAAACAACATGCCTTATACCAATTTATTCCTGCAAGAAAAAGTTCTCTTTTTGGCCATGCAGAAATTTCTTTGTTGATCAATTTTGTTCGGTCGAGATAGCTGGATATTCCCTAGAGCTGGTACACTTGAGCTGCCGAATGCCCCGTCCTCAATCCACACTGTACCAGTTTTCATTGATCGCCCAGTCGAATAGTGCAACTTAACGCATGTTTAAAGTGAAATTTTTTGTTTCATTTAACGTGCTCCTTTGTAATAGCGCTATTCTTAAGCGCAAGCCGCGACAAAACCAATCATGATTCTTTATTTTATCATTGTTATTTATCTTGTTATAAATAGCTCCCGATTTCATAATGTAGGTTCTGTCGTGATAAGCAATGAAGAAATGCATGCATAAATCGAGAAATCATACCTCTAAACACCTCCACACATTTTTCGCATCCTTTATAGATGAGGCCACAGCTCAGTGTTGGCCGAAAACAGATTAAGAATCCACAATCTTTGAGCACAGAATGAGCTTTCTAAGACAAAATCACCTAAACTAAACACTCACGAAGCGTTTTTAGGCTTGACACAAAGTATTCTAGTAACACGAGCTCAACCGCACATACCTGAGATTTGTCTGTCAACACTTTCGGTAAATCACACAATAAATGACTTTCGCGGCAATCACAACACTTCCCAAAACCACTCATAATATTTCCACACTCAACAAGGGCAAAACATCGTCAACTTACTCCGTAAAACTTTCGCTTTCTCCGCATAAATCGTCACATGGAACTTTTCTCGACTCACTGACAGTCGATTTATTCAAGATCCCGGATGTAAACGGTAAACAGCGGTTGAAAAGGAGACATACAGCCCCCGCCTTCCACACAATTTTTTACTAAGTCTTTGGCCTGGTCAGAAATCAGCATGAATTTCCATCTTGCCGAATACATTTCAACCCTAGAACCTACTTTGTGAGGCCAAGACTTGTTACTGCCAACAACAAAGCTCCCAATATCCAATCTTTCCATCTCAAGCCCGGGATGTAGCCCGAAATGAGACGAAATACCAGAAGATATTGGACGCAGCAGACTTTGACAGACGTAAGAATTGTTCCGGAAAACGTTGCTCAAGGCAGCCAAAAAAACTCTAAGACAACCCACTACTATGGGAGACGAGTTTAGTCTAATACGCGCCGGCTGATTTCAAACTGACATACACAGAGAATTATGGGAAGTTATCAAAAACATTTTTTGGGGCGGGGGGGGGGGGGGTGGGTAATAGGTTAATAGACAGTGAGAAACTCATCGCAGTCTATCTACTTTTGCCTATCCGGTACCGATTAAATAAATAAAAAGAAAAAAAAAAACATGCTCCACTACAAGACTCAGAGTGTATATAAGAGAGGTTTCTGTAGCCATGTTTTTGCAAATCCAGACAGATATGTATTTAAAACGTGGCCGTAAAAACAGCAACTGGTTGGTTAATTAGAGGCCAACCTTTTACCTTTGAGTTGGAGAAAAGGGCTTGAGTCAGTGTTAGTGGGAAGTGCCGTGTTTGCTGGCAGACTAGGCAGTGAGGGTCAATAGGGACCTTACGAAACCACGATGACGACGGCAAAGGAAACGTCAAAGAACAATAGGTTTAATGAGCAAAACAACAACTCTGCACGTACATCCCGCTTTTTTGTACATTTCTTTGCCTTCACTGCGCAACTACGACGTGAAATGGCCAAATTTTAATTTTTCTTGGGAACGGGAACGGCAAGGCGATAAATTATACCATCTCTGTCCGAGCTTGAGCGCGTTCCCCTCTCTTCAGCCCCAGCTAAAATCCCCTTCTTTTAAGCAACAGGGCGAATTATAGGATAATCGCGAAAAAGTTTAAAATGATGCGAAGTCTGTTTTTCAGCAACGTTTTCATGGACGTCGCCGTTGTCGGATAGTAAGGTTCCTATTAATCAAGCCAAAAAGTCATCAAGAATATGGCATACAAAATAAGATGGGACTTTTGTTTACGGTTATCAACTCTACAACATACCACACACGTGTATTAGATTGAACCGGAGAACTTTTTGAACCATTGCAAGGCGGAAAGCTAAGTAGGAACAATACTCGCAATATTGAAACAAAAAAAACTGTTCATGATTTAAAAGGTCAATTAGATATCGGTGTGGACAATGAACAGCCTTGTCAGGGAGGATAATCCTTGGAAAGAGTTGTCCGATAACAATCTACAAGGATTACAAGCTTTGGCGTCCTTTCACATTGAGTGATTGACACTTTTGTAATATGTCCTGCTTTGTGAAAGATTAGAGACCTTTAGATTCTAGGACGAGAACGACTACGAGTACGAGATTTCACTTAACGTTTTTTCGCGTATTCTTGAATAATAGACACCCAGGACAGCTTCATTGTACATTTTTTCACCAAAAAAAATAGCACTTACTGTTATCTTGATTATAGGAGGTTAAAGGAGCTGTGTCATGAAATTCAGCCACATTAGGTAATTACAAAATGCCCGTTAAGTAAAGAGAAACGTAAAAATAACCGCTTAAAACATTAAAGGAAGGTTAAAGTAACACAACAGATACAACCGATGCCACGGATGGGCAAAACTGAAGAAGATTTAAACGGATTGAAATTAGGGTTTTTGAAAACTGTTCAGCCTAACAGTTTTTCAAAGTTGATCTCGGCTGTTTGCAACTTCAAAAATAACGCTCAGGAACATATTTGTTTGTCTCGAATCTCTGATTTTGTCATTTCCATGTAATTTCTTTGCTTACTTTAAGTTCGATAGCGATTGAGGGCAAGTAATTGGAAAACATAAACAAAATGAACTCGACTTCCGTGACACAGCCCCTTTAAGCTATCTCCTAGCCGCAAAATATTAACACCTATAACACTTGATAACTTGTGTCCGCTAACACGACATTCTGGCTAAAACTCGCAGTAGAATGAAGGCGACTATCATGTTTTCCCGCCAAAATGACGCTGGTTCACGCACTCGCACTACTTAGTATTGAGAAAAACTCGTACTCGTACTCGCACTCGTCTTAGAATCTAAAGGTCGCTATTAATGTTGCTACTGAAAAGAAAGAAACTGATATTGAGAGTGCTGCTTCCTGACAGGAACAATTAAAACGTTAAAATAGCCATCCTCGCCCTTCCGATTCAACCAAGTCAATAGTAAGAATATTGTACCAGAAATCTGATATTTGAAGCGTCTATGGGTGAATTATTGCGCGTGTGTTGTCATCGTACTGTTTTGTACCCATACTGTATCCATACTGTGTCTAAGAATAAAAAAATAAAACCCTTCAATTAGGTTATACTAGTCGTAACATAAAAATAGAACCTGGCGCAACGTTAATAGGTTGCCTACAGATGACGTTAATGGTGTTAATGCATTCCAAAAAGGTCAAAAAACAGGATAGTTCAGTTCCTACTATACTACTTCTGATATGTTTAGGTTGAGACTTATCAAATAGAGCATGACGTCACGGCGGCCATATTGGAATCCCAAAACATTGAAACGGCGGCCATGTTGGTGTCCCAGGCCACGTGGCTGAAAACGCTGTATAAACTAAGTAGGGATTTTTTGGGTATCCAAAACAATCTGAAGATTTTCCGCATTTACCAGATGCGGAAAAGATAACTTCAGATAGTATGATGAATAAACACACACAAACATTCAATTTCTGATGTTTTCATTTTTTACGTCATATCATTTTTAAATGTTTTCGGCATGGGATTCTTTGGGGGTTTTAATTTTTGGCTCAGGGATTTTTTTGGGTTTTGAGTTTTGCCCCCATGCGATCATCACCGTTACTTGAAATCCGAAGTACCTCGGCCCCCTAAGGCTTACTCTAGGAAGCTCTACACGTTCTCTGCGACATTCCATTTTATGGAATGTTGCTTGTGGCGCCATGAAACTATTATTGTTCTAACTGAAAAGTTTCATTTACCGGAAATGGTTTAATGGATGCCCGGGGCGTTTATTTAATTTAAGGGGTCCAAGATGGGGCGTTTAATAAATACGAGACGTTTAAAAGGGAGAAGTGTTTAACCTCATAACTGTAACAATCACAACAAAACTGATGTGCTTTAGGAATAGCAGAATATGTGGTCTATCAATAGAGTATAGCTTACTTCGGAATAGAGTGATTGCCTGGGACACAAACTAAGCGCACACTCATTTATGGGATTGTTTGGGGGAACAGGTCGAGCAGCATTCTTGAATTATGGCGAGACTTCTCTGGGCTGGAATTTTTTTGAATACCAAAGGCAAGACTTATCCAGCTGCATTTTCTTTCCGGTTGTTTTGGTTCCACAGCAAAGAAGCCATCTCTGAAGCTTTTTCACGGTGCATTCTTCTGTCAAGTTTTTTTCTCGAGGTAAAATCACCCCAGGCACATCTTCTTTCTTCAGCCTCACATTTTCGTGTTTCGTTCTTTTAATTCCACCTTCCGCTTTACTATTTTGAGCTGTTTGAACTCCACTGAAACACTTCACTTTGCTTTCCGCCACGTTTGTTTACATTCGCGTCCCCCCAAATAATCCCATAATGAAGCGGGCGCGCCTAGTTTGGGTCCCAGGCTATCACTCTTCTCCGAAGTGAGCTATTGATGAGTCTCGGCCGTCTAGAGATTCATATCGCGCTTTCAATTCTCAACCTCGTTGTCAGAATCCTCGCTCAGGATCATTGTGTTGTAAGTCTATCTTTACTTTGAACTTGCCATTGAACAATGCGTAACCGGTTGTTAATCAAGCAAAAAAAAAATGAATAAATTGAGTGATTTTGCTTCTTCTTACCAATTGCTACAATTCTGGAGTGATTGTCATGGGGGCGGGACGTCTATTAGAGAAGGTCGCCTAATTACAAACTTAATATAATGATTGTATAGGGGGCGTTTTAAAATAAGAGGTGTTTCCTTAAGAGTGGGTGTCTATTAGATCATTTACGGAACATAACAATTTGCTGGTTGATTGGGTTTGATCGACAGGTTTAGGGGAACGAAGATTCATATGTAGACGACATTTCGTAAGTACTACATAAGATCAACATCTTTGACCGAATGCTTGGTAAAGAGGGCTAAGTTGTGACAAGAGAGGATAAAGGGCTAAACCCTTTTATCCTACATTAAGGCTAAAAAATGCAACATAAAGCAATTTTTGATCAGTCTGCTGGAAGATAGCAATTCTTATGGACGCAGAAAGGAACTGTACTCTACAAAGGGGTAGCCTTTGTGCCTCGCCTTAAAATTCTACTTGAGTATTTATACTAAGAGTTCCTACTCAGTTTAGGCTAATTTTAAAGCCAGCTACGTTAGTGTTGGAATACATAACGAGCCGCACTGTCTTAGCAGCCAAAAAAAACCCTCAGTATCCAGCTGAGATAGCTGAGTAACTTGGATACGCAGTAACTTGCAACATTCAGTATTCCATTAATCTCTGATCGTATTTCGCATCTAATGTGATAGAGGCGTCAATTTTCACGCAATCATGCCATCATCCTAGGGCGAGAAATATAATTAATTAAAAGCGCGGTATCTAACAAAATGTATGGCTTTGGTTTCAGAAAAATATTTCAGTGCCGTCTAAAAAGAAACATATTAAAGTCTGCGGTCGACCTCGTTGCAAATACACAGGAAAAAACGATTAAATATCTATAGTTCAATATTACTCGATTTCGTTAGTGCTCTCCCTCCCCGATTCTGTGTAGTACATTTACATTGATTTAGTACGACGAAAAGATAAGATATCTTTCTCTCTTCGGATGGAAATGCTAATCGTGTTATATATCCTAGAAGCACTCAGGCATAATAACATACCAGGACTTCTACCTGAATGAACCAGAAAGGATACACAACAATTCCCTAATTTTTTTTCGGCTACTGGTCGAAATACTGAACGTGTTATATATCCTAGAAGCGCTCAGGCATAATAACATCATGCCAGGACTTCTGCCAGGATGAACCAGAAAGGATATAGAACAACTGCCTAATTTTTTCTGACCTACAGGTCGAAATACTGAACGTGTTATATATCCTAGAAGCGCTCAGGCATAATAACATCACGCCAGGACTTCTGCCAGAGTAGTTAGTAAAATAGTTATCGTGGCTCAAACTTCGAATTTCCAGAATTGCATTAAAAAAACTAATAAAATCTCAGAATATGCAATGGATTTTAAAAATGAATACCTTTTTATAAGAGGTATTAATAAGGAAATGGAAAGTTTTGTAGAAAAATATCTTACTGATACTACTGAACTTTTTGTTTCTAGTTATAATGACAGAATTAAGTCTTTTATAAAAAAATTTATGAAAGCACAAGAACTTGGTTATCTTAATGATACAAGTTGTTTTAAATTTAAAGAGTGTGATGTTGAAAATATAGTTTTTTTATTTGAAAGAATGCATTTTGATTTTGAGGAAGATGAAGAATTTGTTGATGGTCATCCTTATGATTTTCTAGGTTATAGAGATTTTTATGAGTTGTTTTGTAATTTTACGATAAACTAAATTTCGATAGTGATGATAGTGATGATAGTGATGATAGTGATTAATTATAACTTAAAGATTTACGTTTTATAATATAATCTTAATATTATAAGAATCATCAACTGATGGTTTCCAAGGTTCTCAACCTTTTATAACAGATAAACAATTTCAGAATTTATCTTTGGATGAAATAAGACATATAATAGAAGAAGAAAAAGAAGAACTTAAGAAAGATTATAAGGAATTAGGAGAAAGAAGAAAATTAATTAAACAATATGAAAAATTAAAAGAAGCTAGAGAAAAAGTGAGAAAAGGAATTGATACAAAAAAAGTTTCTAAAAAGAAAGCCACTGTAAAAAAAACAACCCCTTCTGAAAAGAAAAAGATAAAATCATTTGACGAGTATTTTGAGGAATGTATAAAAAATAGACACATCCCCAAAGATACTCCTTCTTATTTTCGTGAAGCTCTTGAGCGAGCTATTTTAGAATATGATCAAGGACTTGAAAAAGAAAAATCAGCTTTTGAAGATTTTGCTGTTAAGTATATTATTGAAGGAATTCCTGGTCTTTCTCCACTTGAGTATTTTAGACAAATTTATAAAACTTTAAAAGATTTTTTTACATATCATCGAAATATTAAATTTAAGATGATTTTGGTTTGTTTAATGGAAAAACAATAAATTGAAAAAGATAAGGGAGTTGTTGGATTAGAAGAAGATAAAGCGTACTTTACTTCAGGAACACTTATTAATATTATATCAACAGATGTAGATAAATTAATTGAATTAAGTATAAATACTATTGAAGGAGGTATAGAAGCATATCAACAAAATGGAAGTGCATGGTATTTTAAAGAAGTGTATAACCTTGAAATTCATACTGTTGAATATAATCCAACAAAGGGATCATTTTATATTCCTCTTCCAGATTGGATATCAAATAAAAAAGCAATAGTTAATATTGAAAACAAAGATGAGAAATGCTTTATTTGGTGTATACTTAGATATCTTCATCCAAGAGAAGATAATGATAACCGATTGACAGATTTAAAGAAGTATGAGTTTTCACTTAACACTAAAGGAATTACTTTTCCTATGAAATTAAAAGACATCACCAAATTTGAAAAACTTAATCCATCTCTTCCAGGAATAAATGTTTTTTTTTTCAGTTAATGAAAGTAAAAAGTTTTATCCTTTGAGAATGGCAGAGAGAGATTGTTTAAATACTATTGATTTATTTTTGTACGAAGAAGATGGTGTTTCACATTATTCACTAATTAAAAACTTTACTCGTTTGATAAAGACGCAAAAAACTGCAAGTAAGAATGGTACAATATTTATTTGTAAGAAGTGTTTTACACCTTTCACTAAGGATGAATTATTACAAAAACATATCATATATTGTTCAAATAATGAAACAGTTTGTGTAAATATGCCTAAAGAAAACACAATGTTAAATTTCAAAAATTACTACAAACAACTTCCAATCCCTTTTGTAGTTTATGCAGATTTTGAATGTTTTACTAAACCGATGAACACTTGCAGTCCTAATCCAAAAGAATCGTATAATTACAACTAACAAAAGCATGAACCCTCAGGATTTTGTTTTTATATAAAAGGAGTAGTGGATACAAAATTTGAACCAATTATTTACACAAAAACAAAAGAAGATGAAGATATATCAAAAGTATTTGTAGAAAAACTTGCAAAAGTAACCAATAAGATATATAATGATTTTTATCGTAGACCAATACCTCTTAGACTAACACACGCTGAACAAAAATCATTTGATGAAGCGGAAATTTGTCATATTTGTAAGAAAGAATTATTAGATGATAAAGTTAGAGATCATTGTCATTTTACTGGCCAGTACCGTGGTGCAGCTCATAACAGTTGTAATCTTCAGTGTCGAAAACCAATGATTCTTCCAGTTATATTTCATAATCTACAAGGTTATGATGCTCATTTATTTATAAAACAACTTGCTTGTTTACCAGGTGAGTTGAACTGTATTCCATCTACGGAAGAAAAGTATATTTCCTTTTCTAAAAAGATTAAAGTTGATGAGTACAGGTCTAGACGAAATGGAGAGAATGTTCCATTATATTTCGAAATACGTTTTATAGATTCATTCAAGTTTCTTCAACCATCACTTGCTAATCTTGTTTCAAATTTACAACCAGATGATTTCCATAATACAAAACAAGTATTTAAGGAAAATGTTGAACTTTTAACTCGTAAGGGAGTTTATCCTTATGACTATGTTTCATTACTCGAAAAACTATCCGAAACACAACTTCCACCAAAAGAGGAATTTTATTCAAAACTAAATGATGAAGATATAAATGATGATGATTACCAACACGCTATAAATGTTTGGAATACTTTTGAATGTAAATCAATAAGAGATTATCATAATCTTTACCTAAAGTCTGATGTCCTACTTCTGTCAGATGTATTTGAAAACTTTAGAAAAACTTGTTTGAAACATTACAACCTAGATCCAGCTCATTATTACACATCTCCTGGTCTAGCTTGGGATGCATGTCTCAAAGAAACAGGTCAGGAATTACAATTACTACATGACTATGATATGTTAATGATGTTTGAAAAAGGTATTCGTGGTGGAATATCACACATATCAAAAAGATATGCAGAAGCGAATAACAAATACGTGAAAGATTATAATCCTGATGAGGAGTCTAGTTATATTCAATATCTTGATGCAAACATTAGTTGCTTAGTGTTGTATATTAATAACCAAAGTAATTTGGAAGAAAAATGGAAATAAAAGTCAGTCGGTCTGTTCCTGTCAATATGACAATGTCACATTTGCACACTTCTGAAAAATTAAACTGCAGCATCATTTGAAACTGCTCTGTCTCAAAGCAAGGTTTTATATTTTTTTATATTATTTTATAAAAGAAAATTTAGCAACAACAATTTTTGTCTTTTCGTAAAATTTTACAATTTTCATATAATTTTGATACCTTTTATAAAATTTTATACAATTTTACATGGGAAAACGTTATAAAAATGTATAAAATTTTATAAAAATTGCAATACAGAATTGCCATTCGGTTTTATAAAATTTTACAAAACTTTTTATCAAAATTTTATAAAACTTTATAAAACAGCTGACTAGGGAATCTTTACGGTTGGGCAATGTCACAATCACTTCCTGCACATGGATTAAAATGGATGAGAAACCTAACAAAAGAGTCCCTAATGGAAATTCTAGAGAAAGCAAATAATAGTATGTGAAATCGAGGAAGAAAAGGATATATATTTGAAGTTGATTTGGAATATCCTAAAAAACTATGGGAAACACATAATGACTATCCACTTGCACCTGAAAAGATGATTGTTAATGGTGTTGAAAAACTAATTTGTCATTTTAAACCAAGAAAAAACTACGTTGTTCATTATCGAAATCTTAGACAATATCTTGAAATGGGAATGAGAATAACTACCGTTCATAGAGGAATATCTTTTAACCAATCTCCTTGGATGGAACCATATATAAGAAAAAATACAGAACTTCGAAAAACAGCAGCTAACAGTTTTGAGAAAGACTTTTTCAAACTAATGAATAATTCCGTATTTGGAAAAACAATAGATTAGAAATTATTATCCTCATTCCATATTAATAGCCGGACTGGGAGAAAATCAAGACACAGAAGAAAAGAGACTAGATTCATATAAAAAAGGATATACCCATGGACAGCCTGATCTTATGATACTTGATTTCCACAAATATTATAAATGTCTCTTTATCGAATTTAAATCACCAACTAATAATTACTGTGTTACAGAATCACAACTAAAAATGAAAGAGAATTATTGTAATAATGAATATGCATTTATACTTAGTAATGATTATGATAAGATCAGCAAACTTATTCATAAATATATGGCTGGTATAAGAATTCCTTGTGAATATTGCAAAAAAGCATTTCGTAATAAAAAAAACATTGAAAAATCATTATAAAGTTATTCATAGAATTGAGAAAAACATCTAATTTTGATATTAAATTTAATATCAAAATGTTAGAGAAATCTGTTATAAATATACAATTAGGAATTAAACTAACTTTATATACTATTTAGTATTTTAATCTTTAAACCTTTTTTCTTATTCCTGAAATATTTTTTAAAGTGTATTTGATATCTCTATAGTTTCTCATATCATCCAAATACTTTTTACATCTTTCAAGCAATTTTGTATCAATATCAACTCTTTTTGGATCAGTACAAAAAAGACAATAAGCCTTAGCTTTTTCTATTAACAATTCATGATCATCTTCATTTAAAGAATCAACTTCTTTACAAATTTCTTCCCCTTCTATAGCTAAAACTGTTTCGTAAGAACTAATTAATTGTTTATCAAATTTTTCAAAGTGTTCCATTCTAATCTATACTTAGATTAAATTTTTTACTATACCTACTAGCAAATCTATCTGCTATAGGAGTCTGATCAATTATCATTTCATCTACCAACTTCATGCGATCAACAAACTCTTGTTTGTCCCACTTATCTCCTCGAAGAGCTGCTCGTAGTTCAACCAGTACCTTTTCATAAGTAGTAAATGCAATCCTTGATATTTCAATTTTTCTCTTGTAATTATTTTTCTTTCCAATTCCTGCCACTACAACTCCAGCGCCATTTACAACTCCGAGAACAACAGGGTTTAGGGTTATTCCACCAGAAATAGTTCCAATTGCAACCAAGCATATTCCGGAGATTGTAAAAACATCATCAAGAAATTTATAACTCTTATACGATTTCTTAAAACACCAGTATTTTTTGTGGTAATGACTATAAAAGTCTTTGAGAGTTTTAACCTCTGATTCTGACAGAGACTTATCAATATGATTAAATTCAAAGATATCCTTCATTTATATCTATACTAAGATCCACTTAACTTTTCTTGAAGTATTACTTTGTGATATTGCTCAGAGTCGGTGTCGTAAAAGTTTGGAGACATTACATTATTTTACTTAACACTCCATCTTCAGTTGTAAACTTCCAACGTTGATTAACATTGTATTGAACGGCTGGTATAGTTAATGTTGCACTGTAGTTACTTATTTTAACTTTTGTGACATTTGCATCAAAATTTTCTGTCAGCCATAAAACAATTATTTTTCCATTAAATTCACTTAGCATGGTAACATTTTGAGTTGCTTTGTCGATAGTTAAAGTTACTTTATTGTTTGTTTTATCATCACTTAATTTTAACAGTATGTTATTGTTTGTTGATAAATATTTAGTTAGGGTAAAACCCCTACTTCTCCAATGACTAAAAACAATACATAAAGTAGATTTCGAAGAATGTGAAGGAGAAAAAGTAACATCGTAACCATTAACATTTAAGCCATCTTTTTTTATTTCACTTAGGTCTTTATTAGATGGTAGTGTAATATTAGGTTTTACAGAATTAATAATAACACCAGATGAACCTATATTTATTCCGTAACTATCGGCATTAGCAAAGTCATAGACCTCACTAAAGTATAATCTGTACAAAGCATTTTTAGTAAAAGGAGCTAATTCTTTTACTAATGCAACTGTTGCAGCACTATTATCATTTTGTCGGTCAAGTTTGGTATTTTTAATTTCTTTTTGATTTGCATTTATATCAACATTGCACACCACTTCTGTTGGTTTGATATCAAATGCGGTGTGATAGTCGTAAACTTTATCTGGATCGATATTGCTAAATGTACCAACAATTCCATAAGCAATCATGTAAACACTTTTAAATCTACGTGGAAATAACCTTTTGTAAATTTCATCTATTGGAATATTAACAAGAATGTGAAGAAAGAATCTATAACCTTTATACAACTTCCGAAAATTAACTATTATTCTATGGTAGTAAATAGTTTTTGTTTTACCCTTTGAATTGGTATACTTATGGGAGAGCTTACTTATAATTACATTTCCAATTGTTAATCCTCTTGAGGTTGCTTTGTCAACACTTATTTGAGAATTATGCCAAATGGTTGGAGTTGTGTTGAGTATTTCCAAACACAACGTGTAATCAGTATTTGCAAGTAGTCTGTAAAAATTAATTCCCATCTTATACTTGTAATTGCTCTGGGAATTCTTAAATATAGACATGTAAATAACTTTGTGATTATAATCGTGAAAGTTACCTTCTGAAGGTGGTAAGTCATCTATCTTATCTATACTATAACTAGTTCCACTATCTATTTCATCAGTCCATTGAGACCCACTAGACATAAGATAAGCAAACTGGTTGGTGTAATGACTTGGTTGAACTGCAGTGTGATGAACTAGTTTGTCAGCATAATCTTTAGTTACTGCTTCATTGTCTTGGGTTGGCTTACTAAGATTTATTATTTTATTATTACCAACATTAAAGTCTCCAGTCATAGCGACTGTACCATCTTTTTCCAAATAATCACTTAAATCTGGACTTCCAGCATTATCATCAACATATTTCTTTGTTGCAGCATCTGTGTTTGATGTTGGAGTTGCTAGATCAACTATTTTTTTGTTTCCAAGATTTAGGTTATTAGTCATTGATACACTTCCATCTTTTTTTATAAAAGAACTAGTATCAGGTATTGATTCATCCACATATTTCTTTGTTGCAGCATCAGTGTCTTTTGTTGGTGGTTTTAAGTTAATTATACCTTTATTATCCATGTTTAGATTATTAGTCATTTTATTTGTTCCAGCAACGTGGAGATACTTCAAATATCTGTGAAAGCTAATGGTGTTGGTTGTTTGGGGCCCGCTGGAGCTGGTATATTTAATATTTGTTTGTTGTTCATATCTAGATTTCCAGACATTTTTTCTGTTCCATCTAGATTTAAAAAATTATTATCTACATAATTTTTTGTTGCTGGTTCACTGTTTGATGTGGGTGTTCGAAGATTTATTATTTTGTGGCCGCCAGTGTTGAAATCTCCAGTCATAGCAACAGCGCCGTCTTTTTTTATGTAATCATTTAGTTTGATGTTAACCAAATTGTCAGTGTATTTTTTTGAAGTTGCATCACCAACTCCTGTAGGATCACCAAGATGAGTTATGTGATAAGTTCCAAGGCTTAAATCTTGTGTCATTGGTTTTGTTCCATCAGTTTTTAAAAAATTATTATCAGCGTATGATTTTGTTGCTGCTTCATCTGCATTAGATGGTGTTTTAAGATTTAGTATGCGGTGTGTAACCTTCATATCAATGTCTGAATCAACTGTCAATCGTGATGTTGCAGGTGAACCACTGGAATTATCATCAACATATTTCTTTGTAGCAGCATCAGTATTAGCACTGGGTGCTCCAACATTTGTGAGTCTTTTTTTACTCATATCATAATTTCCATCTGAGGTTAAACTAAATCCAACTCCTGGAGCACCCTGAATTCCTTTAGCAAAAGGATGATCAAAAGATTGTTCGTTAAATATACCCATTTTAATTATTAGACTAGATTACCAGTAAAGTTTTTTGCATTACGTTTTCTAGGTTTATCAACATATAGAAATGTAAATGGTTTTCTTGTTGCTGCTTTATATGTCTCTTTGTCAACTCCCAACTCAGATGATATCCTGTTGGATTCTCTCGATGATGGAAATTCATAAAGGCAGTAATGAGAACAATTCAATCGAATATCCTTTGGAGTTTTGTAAAATGATTGACTGAGGTATATTACAGAGCAATTCGTATGTCGTCCTTGAATGAAATAATCAATAAGTTGTCTCTGGTTTTTATCACAGACGTAATCATCAAATATCACAAGTTTTTGATTGTCTTCGTAATCCATTTCTGACACTGAAGTTATTTCATCATTACTCACATGAAGTATTTCATATCCCAATTTACTACTCAACTCCCTCATTTTTTGAATTAACTTTTGATACTTATCCTGTTCTAGATTACGCGCGTAAAGATAAATCTCATCATAGTACAACAGCGGTTTAATTAACATGTGATATAACAGATTAGTCTTACCATTTCCACTGTTTCCACAAATTAACATTCGAAAAGTGTCTGATGGCATGTAAGGAAATAACTGTTTATATTTTTTTATCCATGTCACCGGTACTATCATAGTTTGGTATTTCCATTTATCTATTTATTAGATAAAATGGATATTGAAGAATACAAAAAACTTGCAAGAAATAAAATTGAAGCTGATTCTTTGACCAAACAGGTGAGAGATGTAATAAAAATAACAAAATGGCAAAAACAAGATGCTCGGGAAGGTTTTAAAGAGACATTTAAACCACTTATTAAATCTCAAGATAGCATTAAAAAAAGTATTGATGAGCAGCAAGACGCAACTATAGCACAACTTAAAAAAATCAACTTGCATTAAAAACAGGATTGGAAAAGATTAATGAAACTAATGAAAGATTAGCTGATATAAAAGAACTGCCAGACCCAGATGATGATGACTAGGTGCCAATGGCACCACCAGATGATGGAAAAGGTTGGGATAGTAACTGGGTACCTGTTCCTCGACCATCAGGTAATTTAGAAAAAAACTTTGTTGGTAGTGATCTTCTTTTTTTACAAAATTATGATTATCCAAGACCAAGTGAATTTAATGAAGTTGGTGTTCAAGATTTAGAACAAATACATACAAACGTAAACCAAAATATACGTGAGTTGGATGGTCGAATTGTAGGTAGAAAAAATAATAAAAACCCATCTCCAGAGTATGTAGCTGGAACTAATAAATTAAAAGAATCAGTAGGTATACTAAAAATATATAGAAATACAATGAATAGTTATTTTAACTCAATTAACTATCAAGTAGGGCAGGGTATTGTTTACTTTAATAATCCACAAGAACTACTAAAAAGACTTGAATTACTTGGTGGTTCAATTCTTGCTGGGAATAATGGTGTAATACCTGAGTTTTCTCAAATTGCACAACTTCTCAACCAAATGAAAGTGATCTCAAAAAAACAACTAAATGATTTACTTAAAAATTATATATCAATTATATAAAAATGGAAGAACGAGCAATCCACATTTCCTCAATAAATGGGGAAAAAAGAGGAACAAGCAGACCTGGTGATTTTACTATTAAGCTTAATCCATCTCTAAAACTTGACCCTGAAATGAAACACCAACTTGCTCTTGATCGGATGTCCATGACTTACTCTTGGTATAACATTAATTAGAAGTGATTATAAAAACAATAAAATCAAATACACCCATGATGGAACCAACTGGCAAACAATTACTTTTACAGATGGAATGTATTAATGATTATATTCATCAATATATGTCTCAAAAGTCTCATCACTCAACAGATTCAAGTGGAAAAAAGACTTATTCAATCAATCTAACTTTTATACTATCTACCTATCGAGTTCTCATATCACTTGATGGTGATTATCAACTTGATCTGAGAGGAACAGAATTTGGAGACCTGATTGGATTTGAAAAGAAACTTATTACAAAAACAGAGTATGGATCAAAACTACCAAATATCACAAATTCGATTGATGTGTTAAATATCAACACAAGCGCAATAACTGATAGCATTGTAAATGGCATAAATACAAATACCATTGCTGTGATACCAACAGACAATCTCACAAGGTCTTTTCCATGTACGTTTGAGCCTAAAAGACCATTGTATTGTCCTGTTTCTACATTTCACATTGATGAAATGAGAATCTATGTGACAGACTCACTTGGAAGACCAGTAAATTTTAATGGTATTGATTGGTTTATGACTTTAATACTCCATTCAATGTAATATAACTATTAAAATAAAATGATGCGACAATCAGAGTTTAAAATGAGATTTGACCCAGAATTGGGAAAATACACAAGACAACATATTTATGGTGAAGGAATGATGGATGTGTTTAAATCGGTTGGTAAAAAAAAATTTGGAAAGACAACGAAAAAGGCTGCTAAAAAAGGATCTAAAAAAGCGGTAACAGCAGCTGCAACAAAAACCGGTGAACATGTTGGCAAAAAGGCTGGTGATAAGATAGTGCAAATGCGTAGTTACTAAAACAAGGAATGACCTACAATGATCTACAATGGCCTACAATGACCTACAATGATCTACAATGACCTACAATGATCTACAATGACCTACAATGATCTACAATGAGCTACTATGAGCTGCTAGGAGCTAAAATGAGTTAAAATAAGCCCTACAATGAGCTACAAAATGACAGACAATGATGTTAAGCTACGTTTGTCGTGTGTCACGCTTGGACGTGACACTAGGCTCATGGTATCAAATTGCCAAGCACATTTTGAAAAGGCAAAACAAAAATAAAGCCTGATCTCAGGTAACTTGAGAAACTTGAAAATAAATTATTGCAATCGCGTTTTTACCGGTAACACTATTATACCCTGTATTGATGGAAGTCATCCTGCGCCTGCGTGAATCCTGTATTGTCACAGTACTGTGACTTTTGTCCAAACCATCCCTTGCAACCTTTCCCGTTAGTTGTGTTTTGTGTTGTCTTTTTTTTTTCAAACAAATTAAACAGTACTGTGACAATACACTGGATTCACGCAGGCGCAGGATGACTTCCATCGATACGGGGTATAATAGTGTTACCGGTAAAAACGCGATTGCAATAATTTATGTTCAAGTTTCTCAAGTTACCTGAGATCAGGCTTTATTTTTGTTTTGCCTTTTCAAAATGTGCTTGGCAATTTAATACCATGAGCTTAGTGTCACGTCCAAGCGTGACACACTACAAACATCATTGTCTGTCATTTTGTAACTCATTGTAGGGCTTATTTTAACTCATTTTATACTTATTTTAGCTCCTAGCAGCTCATAGTAGCTCATTGTAGGTCATTGTAGATCATTGTAGATCATTGTAGATCATTGTAGGTCATTGTAGGTCATTGTAGGTCATTGTAGATCATTGTAGATCATTGTAGGTCATTCCTTGTTTTAGTAACTACGAGTGCAAATGTTATCAAAAAGTAATAATAAACCAAAAGTGACTTTTAATAAAAATGTTGAGACAATTCCAAGTGAAAACGAGTTAAATCAAAGATTGAATAACCTTCTTAGTGGAGGTTCAACACGTAAGAGAAAAATTATATAATTATTAAAATAAAATGAAGTCTTTTAGAAATCCAAAATATTTAGACAGATATGAGGATGTTGTTTTTTACCTGGAACAGACTTTAGATACAGCTCCAGCAAATGACGCCCACCAAAATAAAACAGGTCTTAGATTTGTTGCTGAAAATACAGGAGAAACTACTCCTTTTGATTGGTATAACGCACGATTATCAATGGATTTTAAAGTAAATAAGCTGGCAGATGGAGGAAATATTGCGGTTGCTGACCATAACGGAATTGTAAATGGTAGTAACTCATTTATAGAAAAATTAAGTATCATAGCAAATGGTCGAGAAGTTTATAGTTGTAATTATGCAAATCATATTGTAAATATTAAAAATTTGCTTGAGTATAATCCTTCATATGCACAGAGTGTTGCTACAAACGAATTTTATTTTCTTGATACATCAAGAGCTGCAGAGGAAAGACCTGCTCAAGCAACTTATAATAAAGGTTTTCATCAAAGGAAATTACTATTAGGTGCATCAGCCACAGTAAACTGTGAAATTCCTCTTAATAGATATTCTTTCTTTGAAGCATTGGAAGATAAACTACTTCCTAATACAAAAATTGAGCTAAATATCGAAACTGAAAAAGAAACAAATTTAATTTTTCAAGGTGCTGATGATTGTAGAGTTATTATAACAAGACTACAACTTTTTATTCCAAAACTTACGTTTAATTCAGAAGGGCATAAGTTGTACATGGAAAATTATCTTAAACCTTACAAATGGACATATTTGAATGAAGTAGTTGAAAGGTCAAATAATACACAACAACAGACAGGACATTTTAGAATTACAAATGCTATTTCAAAGCCAAGGCATGTATTTGTTTTTGGAATTGATACAGCAAGAATTGATGAACAAACAGCAAATCCATTTTTATACGACACTTTTAATCTGCCAAATAATGCTAATATATCAAGATGTTACCTGGAAGTTGCAAATGGAAACGAATACCCAGATATTCACTTTAAACCTTCTACAGATATGTCAAGAGTTTTTAGAAATGTAATGTCATACGTCTATGCAAATAATGATTATCAAGGTGGAACATTACTTAATATAAGTAATTTTAAATCTTTATTTCCTTTTGTTTATTTTGACCTGACAAAATAAATAATGGATATTAAAGATGGTGCTACAAAACTAGCATTTCATTACGAACTATCTGCTAATCCAAACGCTGATTATAATATTTACGCATTAGTCTTACATGAAAGAGTAGCAGAAATATCACAAGAAGATGGAAAACTATTGCTTCGTGCTTAGATTTAATATAATTCTATAAATAAATGACTACTTATATTGAATATGGTGTAACACTTACAGATGGTCAAAAGTCAAAATTGGCTTCTGCAATATTAAATAAATCACCACTAACTCTTAGGTTAAAACATTCTCATCTTCGAGGTTCTGAGGAGTTAATGTTAACAAAAAGACAAATTTCTAAAATTAAAAAATCTATTGCAAATGGCACAGGATCAGATATAAAGATAAGTAAAACACAGATTAGACGTTCTGTAAAACATGGTGGAAACTTATTTTCATCACTCGCATCTCTTGGAGCAAAATTACTACCATAATTATGCAATAAAAGGAATTTCAAAAGCTGTTCCTGCATTAGCAACTGGTGCTGCTACTGCTACTGTGAAATAAAAATCTTCAGAAGAAAGCTGTAAATTATGGGATTAATAAACTCACTCCATTTATTCAAGATTCTGTTGGATCAGCCATGGACCAGTTATCAACAAAAGTGAGACCAAAAAAATAAATATAAAACTGATAGACCAGAATTGGATGGAAAAGGAATTGATGTTCACAAATGGATTGGAAAACTCCCAAAACCAAAAGCAGGATGGACTCCAGGTTCGTATAAATATATGGGCCCCTACAATCCTCTAGACAAACAATTAAGTTATGATCCTGAAACTGGAAAAGTAACAGAATGGAAAGTCAAACCATATAACAAAGTTGATGAAATAGCAGCTTATCACGACATTTGTTACGACATGGCAAAAAACAAAGGTGATTGCGATAGAGAAATGGTAAAATCGTTATATGATATGATATACCCTATGGTGAAATGCCAAAGTGGGGCTCAACTGCTAGATTTTTAATTAATACAAAACAAAAACTTGGACTTGGTTTAAACGCGCGTCGGCGTTGAGTAGTGATTGGTCTCAACAATTAGCCGACGAACTTCACAAACCAATCACAAAAAACTTTCAAAAGAGATCAGTAGTCTCAAACGGAATTGATGATATCTGGGCTTCTGATTTAGTTGAAATGCAAAAGTTTAGTAAGTGGAACAAAGGGATTAAATATCTTTTGATGGTTATTGATTTGTTTAGCAAGTATGGATGGATTAGGGGTCTAAAAGACAAAAAAACTGAAACTGTCAGTAAAGCATTCGATGACATATTCAAAAGTAAACGTAAACCACAAATGCTATGGACAGATAAAGGTTCTAAGTTTATCAGTAAACATTTCAAAGATTTTCTTAAAAGAGAGGGTATCAAACTGTATCACACTGAAAACGAAGAGAAATCTAGTGTTGTTGAGCGATGGAATAAAACAATAAAAAACAGAATGTGGAAGATGTTTACTATGAATAACAACACTGTTTACTGGGATTAGATAGATAAACTAGTTAATGATTACAATAATGTGAGGCATTCTAGCATAAAAATGACTCCTGTTGAAGCTAGTAAAAAGAAAAATGAAAATAAAGTTTGGACTAATTTGTACGGTGATTCGATTTACTTGAAACCTGGTAAATCAAAGTTTGCAATTGGTGATCGTGTTAGAATTTCTAAGTATAAGAGAAAGGTATTTGATAAAGGTTACACACCAAACTGGACAGAGGAGATATTTGTGATTAATAAAGTTTTACCAACAAAACCTGTTACATATAACACCGTTGATTTGATGGGAGAAGAAATTAAGGGTTCTTTCTACGAGCAAGAATTACAAAAAGCAAAACAGCAAACATTTAGAATAGAAAAGATTATCAGACGAGATAATAAGAAAAAAATGACATTAGTAAAATGGAGTGGATATCCTGATAAATTTAACTCATGGGTGAGTTCTAAGGATTTGGTTGATTTTTAATACAAATAAAGTATTAAAAATAAAATCCTATTATTTACTCAGTTTCTTCTTTATCAGATAAAACTAAGTCTTCAACTACTAGCTCAATAACCTCTTCATCTTCATCTTCATTTTCCTCTTCAATTGTTAGTAAAGACTCTCTAGGTTTAAGTGGTTTGACATAGCACTCATGTACTTTTATTTGTAAAGATGTAACAGTCTTACTTATAAAGATTCCTTCAATTATCAATGCCAATTTAACATTGCAGTACTGATTAATATATTTAAAAGGATTTAAATCCTTACCTCCCTTTCCCTTAAACAAAGATAAAATTTTCTTTGATTTTTCAGAGTAAATAAGTTTTGCGTATAAGACTGGAGCGGATGTTTATCTATTTTTGTTTTCTTCTTTCCTTTCTTATCTGTATATTCTTCTTGTTTGAAATAAAATGGTGAAGATAGAGTTGATGCTAGATCTGCACCATATTCATTCTCTAAATGTTGCTGAGAAAGAGTTGTTACATTATTAATAACATCAAAAAATGCTTTTTCTTTAGTATTCGGCTCGCTATCTTTAGCCCAAAGACATACTGGAATACTATAACCAACTAACTTGTTTGTTTCTTGATTTTTCTTCTCATTTACACCAAAGCTGAAAAAAAGTGGAGTTTCAACTAACAAAGCTCCTTTCTTTCCATTTGGATATTTGACTTCAATTGGTATACGTTTGTATTTGATCTTGCTATCTTTGACTTTGAATTCTTTGGCTTCATTAAAGATAATATTGTCTTGAGTAATATTTTCGTAACTAGACAACTGCATTTTTTATTATAATAATTTAATCTTTAAGCAATAATTTATTTTCAATTGTGACTTCTATAGAATATAATCTTTCTGAAATTTCTTTTAATCCTTCTTCTAAAACTTTTATAAGTTTTTCGTTAAAATTATTTTCAACATATTTTTTACTAACTAAATCAATATCATTAGATAGACTAGTTAAACCAACAATACCATTCGAACTCATTTTATTATATTTTATCAAATCTTTAATTCACTTTTTTTCTGGCCAGAGTAGATGTACACTCCAATAATTACTCGATTCAGGATTAGTATAAGTTAACTCCCCCTGTTTATTTTTAATCCTTTTAGCTGTAGCAAGATATTTATCTCTTCTCTCTTTGTCTTTATGAATAGTGTAGTCTGGATAATTTGGTGATCCAAAATGAACTTTTTTTCCACTTGGAAGTGTTGCCATGTAGTTGTTATTTTTTCGTGTTGAATAATCAAGAGATTGAGCACCAAGTTTTTTAGCTTTACTAGTTAGTTTTTTAAACTCTTTACCTGAAACAACATACTTATCATCATCTGCTGGATAAGAATCTTTTGGATTATAACCTGGATCCTCATCATGTCTATATCCATCATCAACTATAAAATCTAGATCTTCTTGTGTAGGAATATCGTTTTTAAATTCCATTTTAGTAATTGATTAGATTATTTTTTGTTGGGAAATTCCCCTAAATACACTCAACTCATCAAATGGGAATTTCCCTTCAATCTCCTTTTAAAATTAACTTTCTTATTCTCTCCGTAATTCTTCACGATCAATTTCAGCTATTTGCTCTGGAGAGTAAAGATGAGTTAACATAAGATATTTAGTAAAGTAGTAATCTTATAACAAATATGTTAGAAGATTAAAAAATTATTTAATCACTCTCACTCTCACTTTCACTTAAACTTACACTTTCACCTTCACTTTCTGAAAATCCAACATTTATTTTATCGTAAAATTTACAAAACAACTCATAAAAATCTCTATAACCTAGAAAATCATCAGGATGACCATCAACAAATTCTTCATCTTCCTCAAAATCAAAATGCATTTTTTCAAATATAAAAACTATATTTTCAACATCACACTCTTTAAATTTAAAACAACTTGTATCATTAAGATAACCAAGTTCTTGTGCTTTCATAAATTTTTTTTATAAAAGACTTAATTCTGTCATTATAACTAGAAACAGAAAGTTCAGTAGTATCAGTAAGATATTTTTCTACAAAACTTTCCATTTCCTTATTAATACCTCTTATAAAAAGGTATTCATTTTTAAAATCCATTGCATATTCTGGGATTTTATTAGTTTTTTTAATGCAATTCTGGAAATTCGAAGTTTGAGCCAGGATAACCATTTTACTAACTACTTGCCAGGATGAAACAGAAAGGATATAGAACAACTGCCTAATTTTTTCGGAGCTACAGGTCGAAATACTGAACGTGTTATATATCCTAGAAGCGCTCAGGCATAATAACATCACGCCAGGACTTCTGCCTGGATGAACCAGAAAGGATATAGAACAACTGCCTAATTTTTTCTCGGCTACGGATCGAAATGCTAAACGTGTTGTATATCCTACAAGAGCTCAGGCATAATAACATCATGACAGGACTTCTGCCTGGATGAACCAGAAAGGATATAGAATAACTGCCTAATTTTTCTTGGCTATGCGTCGAAATGCTAAACGTGTTATTTATCCTAGATGCACTCAGGCATAATTATATCATGCCAGGACGTCTACCTGGGTGAACAAGAAAGGATATAGAACAACTGCCTAATTTTTTATGCTAGAAGTGCTCAGGTATAATTATATACCAGGATATCTGCGACTGAATTTGCGGTGTGTAAGATGGGATAAATGTAAATATAGGCATTTACCCGACTTGGAAACAAATATTTCCTCCAGCCGATCGAGTCACTGGTTATACAGGAGAATGTCTGCGTTGTTTTGTTTTTATGAAAGTTTAACCAAAGAAAGGTTTAGCGAAAATAGGGAGATCGCAATTGTTATACAAACTACAAATTGGAGCTGACCTGAAAGACACGTTGAATTGTGCCGCCATCCTGGAGAATATGATCTGGCCGTATTTAGGGAGACAATTTCATCTTCAATTCTATCCACATTTACTTGTTTGTTTGCCAGAATCCTCAGATAAATAATAGGGTGGAGAAATCGACTGGCTTGAGAAACTAAGCAGGGGCACCCAACGAGAATATAGTTCAAAACCACTTAAACATAGCATTGTTAAACGTATTTTAGTATTTAAACGGTAGATATAGGCATATTTTTATCCCCTAAAAATTTTTCATCTGTTCGGATTTCCTAGCTGAAAGTCTAGTGATCCGAAAATTATAGGGATCAAAACTTACCTTTTCGAAAATTTCAGCGAGAAAAAAGGCTTCCGAAAATTCTAGGTGACCTTTTTAGGGTAAAAATCCGTTAAAAAAGAGGCAAATATACCCTTTTTTTCATGTTCGAAAATCCTAGGAGAGGCAGGCAAGCAAGAAATTTTACAACAAATGTTTCGAAAATTCTAGATCTCAAACCGTCTTCCGAACAGATATTCTTCCGAAAATTATTGAGAAAAGTATTGAGAAGCGCGCCAAACGAGCTCGTCGCAGCCTTCTGGACCGAACACGGTCGCGACCTGGATTGATACAATTATCATTGCAGGAGCTATCATGCCCGGGGGGGGGGGGGGGGGGGGGGGGGCACTCCCATACATTACCTATAAGGGTATGTGCCGCCCAACGGGGTCGTGATTTTGAAGCTCCTGGTTTAAAACGGGGTATCCATTTCAGTGGCGTTTTCTAGAACGGGGTATAATATTTCGAACGCACGAAAGCTCCAGTTTTGTAAGCAGCCATTTGAAATTCTTCAAGGACAAATTGCTTTTAAAAATACCGTTCAATGCGTCAACAAGCAAACTGTTATACTCTTGTTGCACCCTGGAACGGAGTATAAAAAATTGGCCCATTTCTAGAACGGCTTATCAGTGTTAGGGCGAATTCTAGAACGGGGTAAAAAAAATTGGGCCATTTCTAGAACGGAGTATCTATTTCAGGGGAAATTTTTTTTTAGAACGGGGTGCCAATTTGGAGTCCCGGGCGGCACATACCCACACGAAAAATACCCAAGTGCCCCCCCCCCCCCCCCCCCCCCCCGGGCTATTATGCCAGTGATTTCACCTTTCGTTGCATAGATATAGTGAATGGTTTGTAAGCACATCCTAGACTCTCGAAACATTCGTCTTGCGCCACTATAGAATTCCGTTTCCCGCGAACCATAGATAGATTACCCGCTTAACCCATTCGGCATTCGCTCCTGGAGATTTTGCCGAAAAACGCGTTTTGAAGCTAGTCGAGTGGTTTTCTGGTCACTGTCGTGCTATAAAGAGCTAAAACTTAGCACAAACCGGTTTACAGGTCGTACGCTTCACGGCCTTCTGATCCAGATGCAAAATATCAGCTTGCGAAGTTCGGGCATGCGCAGAAAGCAAAATTTTGGGTTTAAAAGTGACACAGCAGTCTTGACTTTTACTTTTCGCTTTCTCTCCTCCCCTCTTTTTTCGCTTTCCTTGCCTCATTTTTTTTTTTTCTCTTGCTGGGCATTTAGTAGGCTTCGTTTTGGTGGGAAGAGTTTTTAGGAAATCTTTTAGGATCTTAGGATTAGGTGAAAGGAAAGGTAGGTGAGCAATGGAACAAGATTTTCCTGGAGATTTTCAGGTCAATGTTACATGTGTCCTTGACGGAATTGTACTCATTCTGGTATGGTTTCAAAGATCTCTTCACTCTGCACAAGTTAGTGAGCAAAGAACCTTTCTCCATACAAAGTCTTATAATTTTCTTGCTGTATGAATAATTAGTTAGCTAAGTAGGATAATGTTGTTCAGGGCTCTCATAGTGAGCTTGGGCTACCTGTGTAAGAACAGGTGACATTCAATAGTCATAACCTAGCGGGTAATTACTATATACAAGGATAAATAAGCTTTTCCACTCTTAATAAGAAACGATGGAATCACTTAGCATATGTAATTAAGCTAACTTTTAGTTCAGTATAAGCCAATAAATAAACAGGCTTGTGCAGGCAATTGGTTTTTAGAAACGAAAGCAAAAATTACACTGAAATTCTACTGCTGTTCATGACATAACCGTCAAACCTTTAACAGAACAACTGCTGAGTAAAATGTACTTTTATATCATGATGATGGACTTTAGACTTCCCGTTTTTAAAGCATATGTTTCACAGTCCTTCCACCAGCGTCGATAGAGCAAGCAGAGGAAAAACGCAGGATATAAAATTCGCAAAGCCACTTTCCAGGTATTTGCAAAATCACTAAAAACTGTTTCTTTTTATTTGAATATCTAAGTCGTGCGAAAAAAAAGATAATTATGATAATAAAGCTGGATGCATGAAGAGGAAGCTGGTTAGGAAGGGGTCGATGTGTAAAACGGAGTCATCCATGAGGAAAAAGCTAAAAATAATATTCCACCTCGACAAAAGTTATGTGACATAAAAACGTTCATTTTAAGGAGCTATTGCAGTGGCATCCAACAATGGTTTCATATTAAATAGCTTGAAAACACTTTTTAGGCTATCCAGAGTGCTTTTAGACCGCTAGAAATGCATTTTAAGCAGCGCTATAAAATTTGGAGCTGTTCGGTCATCCTAGGGGAACTTGAGTCTTTTTGAAATTCCAAGGGCTTCATTATTATTTTCCCGAACATTTTAGATGCAATTTGACGTATTACGAAAGTGAGACATTTTCTGATTCCCCTCGCCATCACATTTGTGAATCCGAAAATTGTAGGTTCCCTTTTTTCTACGAAAAATAACCTAACTTGGGAAGAAGAATCTCAAAATTAAACCTCTGAAAATCGTAGGGAATTTATAAGATAACCTTCGAAAATTGTACATGAATGGAACGGTTATCTAGAAATTTTTTGCCGTCTTCAAGTAATAGAAAATTCTAGGCAATTTTTGCTTCTCCGAACCGATATTTTACAGAAAACAGTCGTTGGGTGCCCCTACTATTGAGTCAAAGACCAAAACAATTAACGAAGCAATGCAGAGGAACTTCAAGTTCTATGCCATACAGATATAACGTGGCACTTTATACACAAATGTGCGCCTTTAGGTAAACATTGGTACCCGTGATTCAGAGTGAACATTTTCTTTTCGCGCTTCTTTTTCATTGACATGTTATTCGTTCATAGTACAATAGATACTTAACACGGATTACCTTTTGCGACAGGGCATTAGCAATCGTAAATAACTCTATAGAGGTTTATTTATTTCTTCCACGCAGAAGTTCGATCTCATTGGCCCAGCTTTTTTAGTCGGTCGACTTAATGCTATGTATAATAATATATATTATAACAAAAAGACTCAAAAAACGTAAATATCGATAACCTGATCCTATATAAGATCTTTATGGGTAAAAAATGTCTCAAAATCCTCCTTTTTTTTAATTGTAGGAAGCAATGCACTTTATCTACAGGGAGCAAGGCCCAGCCGAGATCGCCGTAACAACAGTGCAATCGTTACTCGTTATTGTAAACATCACTGGAAACTCTTTTGTTTGTCTCATCATAATACCGGTATACCTATACCGTCCGCAACATTTACACGTTTTTTATAAGAAAAATAGCCCGTAAACTTCTCACTCCAGAGCATTATAAGAGCAACAAAAGCAAAAAGTGAAAAGACAAAGTAAATATTGTTTTCGACGTTTTAGGGTGCATTTCCTAATTAACCTTGATCCGAATGCTCCGTACTCCTTAATCCGAATGCTCCTAAATGTCTCAGGAACAGATTTCAATTTCTTTGTGATTCGCGTGGACCTCTGGGCCGTTTTACAAGAGCCTCTCTCTACGACTTAAAGGTGTCATGCCGGCATAGCAACTCTGGGAAACGCACATTGGCATATAGTGCTGCTAAACTTTTTAAGGACCTCAGTTCCGACTTAAAAGAGTTTTCTATTTCTTCTTCTCCTCTGATATTTAAATTTCTTCCCTCCTCTCTTAAGTCTAAATTACGAAGTCTGTTTCTCTCACGCAGTATCATCGGCCGAGCACTTGGAGGATCTATTGTGCTCGACTTGCCTTCATTACGTGTTTATAGCGTACTCTACTTTAAATATTGTCTCTTTTGTGTATATATATATATATATATATATATATATATATATATATATATATATATATATATATATATATATATATTTATTTATTTGCTTTTTGTCTTCTAAATTTATTTATCTATTTATTTATTTTTTGAGGGCCGTAGGTTAGAAAACTGTAATAGGTTATTGCGCTTCCATCTTTAAATAAAGTTATTGTATTGTATTGTATTGTATTGTATTGTATTGTATGGGGGTCGAACTAATGGGCTTGTAGGTTGAAATTGCATAATCTCCCCTCAAAACGTTTTTGCTGCGCAATCCGCAAGTCACCCACAGCTCATGTTCCCCCTCCTTTTTTAGACTTTATGCAGCTGACTCCCGATAACTCAAACCCTCGCTAACTAGCGGGAACCTCGCGCAAACTCGAACCGTAGTCGATTTCCTCTCGGTTTCTGGATTCATACTTCCACTGTAATTTTACCCTCGGTTACTCGAACCCTCGATAACTCGAACCTCCCGCTGACTCGACGTAATTTTTGTTTTCCTTCGGGTCATCTCTACATAATTTTAACCTCGATAACTCTAACCACGTTTTAAGCCCGTTACAAGTCGAAAAATAAATTAAACAGTGTACTGAAGTCTGAAACATTGAATTTATTTCAAATCAATCGTGTCAATTCTTTGCCTTTACATTTTTGTCACTCCACTGGTAAATTCAAATTCAGTGTCTGTCCCTGTATCTTTATCAAGCTTTGTTGCTTAATTCCTTTTTCAAAATATCAATCTATATCTCTTGCTGCCCTGAAGAGAAGTGAGCCTGATACTTGAATTCCCTCCACATCCATTTGCTTATGTGCTTGTGTCGGGCTATCTGCTTCGAACCCCCGAGTAACTAGAACCTTTTTTCGATTTCCCTCGAGGGTTCGAGTTATCGGGAGACGACTGTTTTTAAAAATATTTAGTCTAATCCATATCAAATATTCCGATTTCGGAAAGTTCGTCTTAGAACTCCTATATCAGAATGCACACACGCATATCGCGCTCGCGCACAGATTATCGAGCTCAAGAGGGACCGCTCGCAGTCTCTATATGATCAGGACACCGTGGTCCTCTTTCTTCTGCGTCCTTTTGCCTAAACTCACTATTATCATGTTTCTTTAAATACCCTTTTCCGAGGGGAACTAACTAAGACAATTTTCTGGTTTCCCCAAGGACATCAATAAACTATCTTCTTATGAACCTCGCCATAGCAGACATGACTGTGGCCACATTTTTAGCGCCTCGATATATTTTTATCCACACCTTCATTCACCCTGATGGAGTTGCTGGGAATATTCTCTGCCAGCTATTAACAGGAGGAAACTTCGCCTGGGTCGGAGCTTGCGCATCAGTATTTACCCTTGTCACCATAGCAACTGAACGCTATTTTGCTGTGATGTATCCTTTTGAAAACAAAGGAAAGCTTAGCGGTCGTAAACTTAAGGTGAGGAAATACAATGTGATTAAAGGCGAGTGATTTTATTTCAATTTAATTTTTACGCTCTTACAAAAATATCAGTACCGGAGTGAGTTTTGCCTGGATTGGAGGTGGCACATCAGTTTTTACACTTGTTGCCGTAGCAACTGAACGCTACTTTGCTGCACTTCATCCCTTTGATAAAAAGGGGAAGTTTAGTGCTCGTAGAATAAAGGTATGCTCATCTCTTTTGTATTGATTTGCGTGTACACCATTTAAAGCCAATGAACTCTTTCTTCTGGAGTTAACGTAAGTGGTTCATTGACTTTGTCTACAGCTAATAGCTGGGCTTTCTCGTGCGCAAAGCGCGCGCCTGCGGAGCACCATGGGTAAGAAAATTTGGTAAACTATTCATCCGAGAAAATTTGGTCATGACGTAGCGTACGCCCACCGGTACACACACTTCATGCAAGCTGATGTCAAATGTCACATTAGATCTTGGAGAAATTAACACTTTGTAAGCCATCTGTATGAGGATGAATTGACAGCTGTCAAAATCAGACATCCGCTGACAGTAATCACGGCGGGCTCAGATAAAAGACCAGTCGTTTTTCCCTACATGTAAGCTGATACAATATGTCACACCAACATGAAAATGAAAATGAAATGAAACTTCACTTTCACCGGCCAGGGCTGTCAGTTGGCTACCAGTAGTTTAAAGTTATATGCGCTGGCCAAATGAAGGTCAATTGTCAGCTGTCAAACTTGAACATGTGAAGACCACTATCAGATTACTAACAAAGCGGGCTCAAATACACGATCTGACATTTCGCCCCATTAATCCCCCATTACAACCCAGACTGAAAAATTGTCTTACACTCGCAGTCAACAGTCCGTTTATTCGAAAATTCACCAATCTAATGAAGTTCAGTTGGCAGCTGTCAAACTAGAGCATCTGCTGACCATCATTACCTGACCGTATCGCGGGCTCAGGTAGCGCCCACTGAGTTCTAGTTTTTTTGAAGTTATCCGCTGACAAGTTACTACTTTTCAAATGATTGCAGGCTCAAGTTCAATTTTTTTAACGCATAGGAAATAGGAAGTTGTGTTTGTTAGCCGCACTATTAAACTTTTAAATTCAAACTGACCTCGGACGCGAGAATTCAGCCAGCTTTTACAGACAGGGAAGTTGCTTTTGACCTTTCTCACCATGGTCACGCGTTGGTCACGCTCTACGTCCAATGTTTATGTTCTGATTGGTCACAAGTTGACAGGTGAGTTCATGCGGAAAATTTATGCAGCATCTTGAAACTTGATTACTGATAGCTGAAACCGACAGAGTTTTGTGTAACGTTGTGAATCAGTGGTCGGTTCTGGCAATTTTACTTTTGCAAAAAACGCCTAACAAAAATGCCTAAAACAAGTCAAAGTCGAAAAAAGTCGACTTTTTCCCGGCCCCTTTCTTTGTTTGGTATTTTTGGCGGAATGCACTCGACTGACAGCTGTCAAAAAATGGCGGGAAATTTTGGGCAATCGTGGCATTAATTTACAAGACAGTGTTTATATGTAGTTGCACACTTTGTGTTCCGGCAATGTTTAAAGATGTCGGATCTTTACGTCAAAATTTAGATAGACAAGAAATAAAAAAGGGGTAAAACTTAAGTCTTCAACTGTAAACAAAGGTCATCTGGTAATTTATGCTCGATCTAAACCAGGGGATCTACGAACATTTCCTTCGAAGAAGAGGAGATAATTCCACCATGAGATACTGGTCGAGGACTTTGAGGAGACGCACCAAAGTTCGGCGACAAGAACAAATCTCAGCCCTCCGCCTGGGCAGAGTGCGCTGCCCGTACTAAAACGGCCAACCTTCACCACCACCAAGAAGGGTCAAGTGGCGTGGAGGAAATCGCTTGTAGTGGTGGACATGTTGCCGTCTGGCGAAATCAGAGAAAAGTTCCAGGTGTACATGTCGCTGACCGAAGAAACTTCGTCGGTCGATGAAGTGCAGAGGCTACTAAAACAACAATTAGGATTTGAAGTGATTCTTCTGGATGCAAATACTTCATCGACCGACGAAGTTTCTTCGGTCAGCGACAAGGTGCACCTGGAACGTTTCTCCAATTTCGCCAGACGGCGACACGTCCAGCATATGAGCGATTTCTGCTGCGTCTCTAGACCCTTTTTGGTGGTGGTAAAGGTCGGTCGTTTTTGCATGGCCACCGCACTCTATCAAGGCGGGAGGTTAAGATTTGTTTGTGTGGCCGTCCTTTGGTAGGAAAGAGGTACCCCAAGCCCTGTACACTGTACTGCAGGCACTACTGAGCTAACTGAATTGGCAGTCATTCGTTCTCCGTTGACTGAGTACGTCTTCTCAAAGTCCTCGACGTGCTAAAAGCCAGTATGGGAGAATTTTCTCCCCTTCTTTAAAGGAAATGTACGTAGACCTCCTGGTTTAGGACGAGCCTAAATACCATGGCCAGAGTACCGTTGTTTAGAGTTAAAGACTGAAGTTTTACCCCTTTTTTTATTTCTCGCTCATCTTAATCTTGCCGTAAACGTCCGACATCTTGAAACGTTGCCGGAACACAAAGTGCGCCTACATATGAACAATTGTAAATTAACGTCACAATTCACTGCTCACAATTACCTGTCATTTTTGACAACTGTCAGTTGAGAGGACTGCAGATTGGGATTCCCGCCTTTATTTGACAGCTGTCCGCCCAAAAAGACCAAATAAAGAAAGAGGAAAAAGGTCGACTTTCTTTTACTTTGAAGAAAAGGGCAAAAAGTTGAAAAAACTGGAGAAATGTCTCTTTCCAGCCACAGCACGAAAAGGCAAATTTAAGTTAGCGTAATGGTGGCGTAAAGCTAGCGTAAAGCTCTCATTTACGTAACTTTACAACACATTTCAGCCACGTAAAGCCGAACTTTACCTTACCTTTACGCGTATAGAGACAGTTTAAGCCCTGCGTAAAGTTGGTGTAAATACGCCGTAAAGAAGAGATTTAAGCTAACGTAAAGTTGGTGTAAATACGCTTTAAAGTAGAGACTTAAACCAGCGTAACTGGAGCGTAAAGTTGGTGTAAAGATCTTATTTAGACAATCCTTTTACGCGTTAAGCGGACACGCAAAGGAGTAGTAGTTTAAAAAATAGGGCCCCTTTCCGTTTCCAATTTTGCATTACCATAACCAATTTTCAAATTGCCTATCTTTATTTTTACATTTCAAATCCCATGAAAATCGCCAGGTATGCTACATTGTTGTAACTGCAAAAGCTGCAAATACAAATCGCATTCTTTAAGTTTAGTCCCGTAAAGAGTGATCTTGCAAGGTTTTAAAAAACAAAACACACTGATACTCTAAAACTGAATTTTCTAAATATAACATGATTTATTTTTGTGTTAGCATCTTTTTCATTACATTAAAAATTTAAAAAACGAAAATTTTTCCAACACCTAAGGTTTAAATAAGATACAGTGTACATAAACTTTTCAAATGGTAGTATTATACCAAATTAAGATGATTTATAGTTTAAAATAATTATTAGCATTTACATGTAAGGTACAGGGTGTACAAGAAAACTGATGAAGTTAAATTTTGATAAAAAACAGCAACTCTTAACACACAAATTAATGTAAAGGTGGGTCAAAATGGTCTCTTCCAAAATCAAAATATTTAGTATAATTTAGCATAATTCAAATTAAAAGCTTAAACAATTTTAGATAAGAAATAAAAAGACTGAAAGCCTAATACATGTATAACATTGATGGTTTCTTGATTTAGCCCTTTCACTCCCAGAAGTGTTTACAGTCAAATTTAACAACAAAATCCAAATAACAAATCATTTTCATCAACTGATGATGTAAAAGTTAGATGCACAAGGCTGTCACTAAGATTGCAAGTTGCAGGGTAAGTGAAATTAGTGAGTGGGACATTGAAAATGTGGAAAGTTTCGTTTCCTCTCAAAACAGCCAAGTATTGGGCTCAAAGTAGCCAATTTAAAGTCTGGTTTATGGCCCTTAGTGACAGCCCTGGAACCACTTTACAAGACTAAGGCTTGTAATTAACATGTATTAATCCTGTTTGCTTTGAGAGGACTTTCTGTCACCAACATCCCATACCAGGCTGATCTGCTGAATAAATAGAAAGCAAGTATTATTTGAGTAAACTACACAGATTATTATTTTGTAGGCTAGTGATAATACACTTAATCGGGCACTAAAGGCACAAGTACATGTACAGTAAGGGGGTGTTTACATGAGAAAACTCACACCGGCGCGAGTCTCATACCGGGATGACTTTTTGATTTTGTATCGGGTTTACATTATGACTGAGTCATTTCATATCTCGTTATTTGAAGGTACACTTCATGTTGATAAAATGCAAGTGTGATTCAAAATCGCAAACATTACACGTGCGCTACCCATTCCAGTCTACCGGTAGACCAATTTCACGCCGAAACGGGAGGTCGTTTCGCGTTTACATGATACTGCCGTGAGATTTTGTACCAGAGTGAAATTCTCGCCCCGGTAGAAGAACCGGGGTGAACTCACGCTGGGTTGACTCACGCCTGCATGACATTTTGTGGTGGTATCACGTAAACAAATATACAGCTATGAGAGGGAACCGGAGTGAACTCGCTCCGGGCAAAAGTTGCCCCGGTGTCATGTAAACACCCCCTAAGTTGCCAGAGGACACCGCCTGCTATTACTAATTAATAATATTTTTTCCTGCACTGATGGCCAAATTACTACAATCAGCACAATTTTACTTGACACAGGGTTCCCCACATGCCTCTTTTCACAAACCAAGACTGAAAATTTGAAAAAAATGATAAGGCATTTTCCACAAGGGGTCTAATAACAGTGCAAAACCTGAGCAGCAAATGATTTCGACGTCCACAAATTCACAAAACTGAATAAGATTCATCTGACTGTTAAAGATTCAAAATGTTTTTCTAGTATGAGTTAAAGGCTTTCCTTAAAGGCAATAATATTTACATTTAGAACCCTACTTGCAGTTGAGTGAAAATCAGGGTAAACTGCTACATGGAATCCCTATAATAATAATAATAATAATAATAATAGTAATGAACTTTATTAAAGTCTCATGTCTTATAACACAGGCACATTGCCTTACTAATTGGGGAGACTGAAGCATATATATATGTTTAATTTATTAACAATGGTTTATTATATTATTAGAGTTCAATGGTTTACAATGTATATCTTTTTTTATTGTAATGTATGCATTTTTATACAAGTATCATCCATTAATATTGTTGTAAAGTGCTATGAAAAACCACTGGATGTACATTATTATTATTATTAGAGAGTAAGCAGTGTGCAAAGAAAGTAGTGTCCGATAGCCCGGGGCTAGTGGATTTTGCTATCGAGCTAGTGAATTTTGAACTTAACTTGCCCGATGGGCAAGTGAAGTTTTTTTGAGGAATTCAAATTAAAGAAGAACTGTGAAATCAATTCTGCTCATCAAAACGGTTTGGGGGCTAGTTGAAATGACATTTGGGCTAGTATATGCTAGCTTCAGCTTGCCCGAATGGCAAGCTTTAAAAATCACCTTCTTTGCACCCTGGTAAGAGAGAAATTTTCCTATCCACTTGTCCTTCACACAAGCAATACATTAAATTTGGTTGTTCGAAACCTAGAGTTCTTGTCCAAAAAGTTTAGCTTGTAACAGGCATTTAATGTTTTTAATCACATTATTTAACCACATTATTACCCTTGTATATTATTTTTTAATTAAACCTACAACAGAGCTTGTGAAAAAGCAAATGGATGAAACGACTGGCAGTGGAATGGCAAAGTTAAATGGAATATTTAAGGCAACTGTTTCTTATCTTTATTTTTCTAATTAAAAATGTGCTTGTCCCACGGACAAGTCATATCAAAGGTTTACATGTCCGAACTAAATTTCTACCAGTCCCGGACTAAAGTTCCAAATCAATAAACATTCCTAGCCTTCTCATGGGCTCCACCAAAGACTTTCAGGGAAAATATAGAAACATATAAGCACCTTATTCCCAAAAGTTTCAAATTTTCCTGAAACTTTACCTAATATATTTTTTTTCCTTTTTAATACGAAACGTTTAAGGTTCCTAGTTAATGTAACAGGAGTGAAGCCACTTTGCTATTTAAAGCCCTTATCCTCAATCTTGAAAACAATGCCTCCTAATAATAATGTACAGTGTACCATGTAAATAAAGCAGCCTATTTTCTTTCCTTGCCACCAGGGACATTTCACAAGAGAGACAGTTGTATTTGTAAATTAATAATGGTGTATGTAGACAAGAGAATCCAAAACAGCTATGACCGCTATGACTCTCTTAAGAGTCTTATCTTTCACAACTTGTTAAAAGTTTCTTTAAATTTTATTTTCCTTTAAACCTAGATTTACTGACGATACAACTATGGTGCAAATAGAAAAATTTCTGTTTTCTAACATGACTGTGTGCTTTGCTTCCCAAAAAGTAAGGCATTCAATTTGCTGACAGTATGTGCTGCACTGTATCCTCTCAAGAACCACAATATAATTTCATAGGAGCAGTGCACAATGAAGATTAAAATTAATGGTAATATATGAAATGAATCATACTTTGAACTGCAGATGAAGGTATGAAACTGTGAAGATGTTAACAACTATGTTGGCACTTACAGGAAAATGCATTCTAATTCAATCATGGTCTGCATTAGCTATGCATTGAAAGACTCATGAAAATGTCTATTCATTCTCTGTTCATTTAAGTTAAAACTCACGTAATTTAAAATCAAAAATAAACTTTTGTACCTGCTTCAAAAAATACATGCACACTGTTAAATTATTCACCACTTATGACCTGGATTGCAGAGAGGTTTTGTTTGCTATGACTGCCCGGGGAATTGGGAAGCTTGGGTTTGTTATTGACTGACGCATGAAAATATAGAACCAGACTACGTAGATTATCTTTGCCTACTTGCAAATTCAACACTTGTTAACACTTTTCTATTCTGTTTATTAGTTCTTCTATAGTCTGTGAAAACTCATAAGAATGTTTGTATCACATTACATGTTAGCTTACTTTATACAGATGTCCTTTCTTAATTCCATTATTTTCTTTTAGTAATTCCCAGTACCAGTGACCAAACTCCTATTTTCCAGTACAAAACAAGGAAATTCTACTCTTTCAGACCCCCAAAGTCCTTACATGATTTTACATTATCATCTTCATCGTTATGGTCTCGTTGCTTGCTTAGTATTGAAAGGTTATGCCAAATAAATACACATGTTTAGTTATAATTTACTTTTAAACGGTTAATGCTGGTTTTATTGCTCACTGAAATGTTAGTTGAAATGTGAGTAATTGAGACAGTCATTCGAACTCATCATAAACAAGTTGGAATTAAGCTTAAAAAGTTAGAGAAAAGGCGAGCCAGGACAACTTACCTTGCCTTACTATCTGCTCTTTTCAGCGAGATCTTGAGTATCGAAGAGCCTTAGTAATACGTGTAATACAGTCTTGGTCTGTGTTGTGAACATTCCAGTGTTAATGCTTGCGCTTCACACGATGTTTCTGTCTCCATTTCTGACTGAGTATCTCGTCCCGAAAGGGTTGCTGCACACTTGAGAAGTGATCGATTACTAAAGGCTGATAGTGCCATTATAAATTGTAACAACCTTAAGATGTCCTGTGATGCTATCAAGAAGCATAATAAATCAACGATCTCCAAACTTTCAAAGAAGCAAGTTTGAAACCGTTGGACACTTTCAAAATGGACGCCAAATCAACGAACCTGATTGAGCATGTGCAAAGGAACAAGCCCGCTGACCAGGTGCCCCTTCACTCTATAGTTTCCAGGCCCCTTTCTTTTAACAAATTGTCCGTTCCCAAAACTGAAGTCCGCGGACTTAAAATAAGGAAGCGATAAAGGAGATTCAACAATGAAGCCAGTACTCCGTTGAATGTAAAATAGTCAGAGTAATTTGTGAATGCGTTCTTTCTCTTTAAGTAATGCGTTCTTTCTTTAAGTAAAACTCGCCGTTTTTGTGAGGCGATATTTTTTCTTTATTTTCCAATTATTTCAATTTGATCAAATTACAGTTGAAACTCTCTACAACGGCCACCTTAGGGACATCGAAGAAAGTGGCCATAGTAGAGAGGTTGAAAGAAGAGTGAATGTATGTCATGTATGGACCGTCCGCCGAAAAAAAAAAAACAAAACAAAAATGGCCCGTGTAGAGAGGTGACCGTTAAGGAAGAAACACCTTACACTGACTGAAATCAACGAGGCAATACTACTGAGTATTGAAGGCTATTGTGTTTGCCGCGACAGATATGTGGTTTTTCGAAAATTGCCGCACAGTCGCAAGCTATATCTTTGCATGAACTCTGCCAGCAGAATTTTCCTTTCAGCGTCATTTTTAAGCGTGTACGAAGTCGTTCGCACCACCAAAAAATATTTGCGTGGTTGGCTTGTTTACATCGCACACCAACATCGAACACCAAATGAGTGATCAAAAAAACTATGCGAACTAGTATCAGGACACAAACGACTTACTAAAAACAGTGCCGGGAATAAATTCCTGTTAGGAAGTTAGCATTATATGACAACCTTACTAAACCTTTACTTGTAGCGTAAATGAGCGTAAAGCTGTTACAACAACTTTATGCTAGCTTTACGAAACCTTTAAGAGCCGAGCGCGTAAATTTACCTTTACAAACCTTTACGCGCCGTGGAAAGTTTGCGTAAAGTTGGATGACCAACTTTACGCAGGTTTACGCAAACTTTAATTTTGCGTAAATCTCCATTTTCATGCTGTGAGCTTTTTTGCGATTCGTGAGATATAAATATTACTCAAGAAAGTTGCTTCACTTTACATGACTTTATATCGAAGACAAATCCTAAAAATATCCGGCTTTTCGTGAGAAAAGGGGGCACTTTTCTCAAGTTTCCATAATGGCGACTGGAAGTTAAAAAAGGGTTTCCTTTTTTCAGTGTTGAGTATAGAATACAAATAAAGATCTTGATTTTTACGCGTTTTTCATTTTCTTAATCCGCGTTTTTTGCAAAAAGTAGAATTGCCGGAACCGACCACTGATTGTTGTGAAGCTTTGAACTGTCTTTTTCCGGTGGATGCACAAAATGAAATACAGCTGCTAGCAAGATTCTTAAGTTATTCAGGGCTGGTTTGTTTGTTGTTTTTTTGGCTGAGAAATGTGCCGCTTGTCAAAGTCATCGGAAATCCGATTTCGGATGGATCGCTTTTACTCACTTCCCCTTGCTCAATTCGTATTATAAAGAGGGTTCAAAAAAGTCTCAGGCGATTCTGATGGCCTTCAGGAGCTGCATCTTGACTGGTAAGCCTGAGTTATTATTGTATTTGATGATTTGTTTGTTTTTTTTTTCTGGTTTCCTGAAGTCGTGCGTAGTTTCTGCGCCAAGTTTATGTACAAGACAATGATCTAACCTACAGTAGCATCAGGTTTGACATAAGCTTACAGATTTTTGAAAAGTCTTAACATTTTCTGACCACAAAATTATACAAAGAAAACTTTCCAAAGAATACAATGTATTTAGTTATGATTCTGGCTGTAAAAAGAAAGCTGTGAGCGATATTCTTGCCTCGCGGCTCATCTTGAAGTAAACACTGGGAAGCCGGCTTAAATCTGCAAGGTTTTTGAAGTCTATGAGCTTATGCTTACCTGACTCGTGATTTTCAGAGACACTTACTCTCAAAACTTATCTTCGTGAATGAAAATTGCTGTCTCCGTACATGGTTCACCAAGTTATATTTATTTTTTCTGATTGTTAGTAGTCTCTTTCTCAATTTAATCGCTGCGCAGGTTGTTTTCAGTCGAACATAAAACAAAACGCTGCACGCAGGACTACTCAAAATGCCGCGCGTAAATATCACATAACAAAACCACAAATAAAGGAAAATAAAACCTAAACATAATAAGATCTCTATCATGTTGAAGCTTAACTCTGTTAATATTCATTCAAAGGGCTCTGACAACTCGGACTGCAAATTTGGTGCTTGACAAAAGTGAGCACCCGTCCGGCTGGCCATATAAGTGATTTGGGGAATTTTTTGATCGTTTCCACCAAAATTCCATAATTATTACCCTGCATATCACATAGGAGCAGATTTTTCCGACTAAACAGTCCCGGTATTATGGAAAATTCTCTTCATGAAAACGTTTTCTAATGTGGTCAATTCTATAATCTTTTGCTCAAAGGAAGCGCGTGCTTCGATCGTCCTGGATATTGAATGTGCGCAATTTGTCTTGCAAAATTGTGAAAAACTGCAGAATTATAGGTTTAAATAGGGCAAGGAAGATCAAATCCTGTTCGAGGTCTGTATGATAAAAAACAGGCACACAGGCATAGCACTGTTTTCCTCAGACCTTCGGCTTAATTATGTATAAAAACACTGATAAAAAGTATGTTTAAAAGACTATTTTACACTCCACCAGATTTGTCGCCAAGATTTACTTGTAAAGTTAACCTGTAGAAGTTGAACACAAATCTTTTTCGAAACACAAAAAGACCGGCCTGAATTTTTTGTTATTTTGGCCTTCCTTTTAGACAGATGAATGCAACGTGTTAATTGGCTGCAACTGAGGACTATCCTTGCATAAAATTATGTTTCGGAGATCTCTCCAACGAAGTGGTTGGAGAGACTATGAATGAACCTTATAAAAATAAAGGCAGTGTAGGTGGGTGACTCCGTTTCACTTCTTTTGTTTGGGAAGAATTTGTTTTCTAGGTCTAATCTACTGTCAAATCGAAGAAGATCGCTATTTTTTGGTGTACATATAAGACTATTAACTCGATGTAAAAATTGTTTTACTCTTGACCTGTCAAATTATTCTTCCCTAAGGAATCACTTTCCCTCAAAAGTCTCATGGATGTACCTTAAAGTTAACTGATTAATGTTTATTGTTTTATTGAAATATTAATTTATTAACGTGAGCTTCGCTTTTAGCCCTGGCTAAATCTATTTATTAAAAACTGAATCATTGGATAATGCAATTCTAGCATTTTGATTGGCTTAGCCGTTATGGTATATGAGCTAATATACCATGTTCTCCATATATGGTCGGTGTACGCGTCAGTTTAAAATTGGAAGCTAGCTGAGATTTTTTTTCGCGAAGGATAGAACGGCGCCCGAAGCAAATCGTTTTAATTCATTTCTTAGAATACTAGAAATGCAATTTCAACGAAAGAAAAAAGACAAAAACAAACAAAAAAGCCACAAGAGCTTGTTTGAAAGTTTGTCGAAAAACACATGAAAACACATGGAACTAAGGTACCTTGACCAGCTACGAAAGAAGACAAGTGTTGTTTCTTCATGATCGCGAAGCCATTCGCCGATCGAGTCACTCGCCGATAGATAACTGCAGCTTGTTTAGGGAAAGTTCATTTAATATGACAAGGGGGGGGGATGAAGATATTGAGGGGGGGCTCTGAAATTTTTAGACACCTGAAGGGGGGGCTCTGAAAAAATTGTTGCGCTAGGAGGGGGGCTCCGAAAATTTGTATACTTCAAAACCAACACATGACATCATCATACAGGTCGGATGGTTTTCAACTCAACAATTTAATGACCTGTGCAACTCAGCTATATCACGTGGTTTACAGATATAACAAATATAGTCTTAGTAATTATTACACTCTTGTTCATCCTAAAAATGCTTTAGAAAATTGTATCACAACTGTATCTCAAGTTTGTCATAGTATAAACCATTGAAGACAATAATGGTAAATATATTTAATACAGTCTAGCGATCTTTTTTCAGGGGAGCAAAGGAATTGAAGGAGGAGGGGGGGGGGGGGGGCTCTGAAATTTTTTCAACTACCAAGGAGGGGGCTCCTAAAAAATTGAACCACTAGCGAGGGGGGCTGCTAAAATTTCAAGCTTCGAGTTTCAATATCTTCATCCCCCCCCCTTGTCATATTAAATGAACTTTCCCTTATCCGACATCAAGAATATAAATCACAAGTAACCAGCTACAAATACAGGCTATGCAGCCATTCACTAGAGCAATCGAGGCGGCAGTATAGCTTCTTTTCTCGTTCAGCAAAACCAGCTTGTAGCTTCAAACAACTTCATAACAAGCGACCGAGGTAATACCGGTAGTTTTTCTCCGTTGTTCTTACTTTTATAACTGCTCCGAAAATCCAAATTCACGGCTGTCACTTAAAAATTCCTTTCCTTCACATTATCTGCCAGGTTTTTTAAGCTGTTCTGCTGTGTAAAATCCTAGAATCACGATGAGTTTTTAAAAAACTAATGTTCATCGCACAATGTTTTGATTTTTCATTCATGAAGTCTAGGCGAGTCCGTTCGCGCGTTGACAGTTTTGATAGACGTGTAACATGTCAATAGCGGAAGTCCCTTGTCTTTTCCGGTTTGTTCTAGTCGGAGCGATTCAACGAGATTTTGTGGGCGTTTTTAATAAAACAATTATTCCACTCGGGCTTGTTGGATATGAAATGATTATAGCCAACTCGGCGCTATGCGCCTCGTTGGCTATCTATCATCTCATATCCAACGCGCCCTCGTGGAATAATTGTTAAATATTACCTTTTGCGTCATCATAGCACACCAGCGGCCTTGATAACCAAACCACTATTTACACAAGGATAAACAGTTAGTTTTCATAACATTTAGAAGTTTCTCTTGGGATCGTGACTAGCAGATATACTCTGACAGGGAAGTGGAATGAAGATTGAAGTACTTTCACTGCATAATAATTCACGTGATTACACGAGGCACGAACCCATTTCCTGGCCGACGGAAAGCCCCTGGTAAAAATTGTGCGGCAGCAGCAAAAACGTAGGGTAGAAAACACAGAAAAGGTAGATGAAACGCAAAATTGGAAAGTTGGTGTTACCGGGTATTACTTATAAAAGGGGTGATGAATGGTCCATTAAAATTTTTAACTGCTCGTAAAATTTTACCTTTGCTCGATTTGCTCGCAAAATTTAAGCGAGTGCTCGCTTGCTCGTGCTCCCCAAATTTTGCGTTGCTCGCAAGCTCGCAAAGCAAATTTTTTATTTCTGCTCGCGCTCGCAAAACAATCGCAGTGCTCGGCATGCTCGCGAATGCTCGCAAAGACCATTCGTCACCCCGCAAAAATATAAACGGGCATTGCAAAGCAAAGGGACGCGTGGCTGGGGCAAACCCTACCTTGGGGAAGCTGAAGTGCCAATTAACATTTGTAACGTTTTGGTTTTGTTTCACTGATTTGCTAGTGGGTCTGGTACAGCATGTCATGAAACAAAACAATTTTGTATACATATTTCAGATAACCATTGCTTGCTCTTGGATCTTTGGGATCGTTATCGCTTTTCCACTGTTCCTCTCAAGGAACTTTGACAAGGAAAAGGATTGGTGCGTTTCTACTTGGTCTGAAGAATGGATGGGTAAAGCCTATAGCATGGTTTGGTTTCTGTTTACATCATTTTTCCCGGTCACTTTCATGATCGCTCTATACTCCCAAGTCGTGTACACTTTGTGGTTCACACGTTCAAAGCCAAGAGGAAATCAGCATTGTGTGCAACAGGTTCGAAACTAAATTAAAAACAACATGCCTTATACCAATTTATTCCTGCGAGAAAAAGTTCTCTTTTTGGCCATGCAGAAATTTCTTTGTTGATCAATCTTGTTCGGTCAAGATAGCTGGATATTCCCCGGAGCTGGTACACTTGAGCTACCAGTTTTCATTGATCGCCCAGTCGAAGTGCCACTTAACGCATGTTTAAAGTGAAATTTTTCGTTTCATTTAACGTCCTCCTTTGTAATAGCTCTATTCTTAAGCGCAAGCCGCGACAAAACCATTCATGATTCTTTATTTGATCATTGTTATTTATCTTGTTATAAATAGCTCCCGATTTCACAGTGTGAGTTCTGTCTTGATAAGCAATGAAGAAACTCATGCATAAATCGAGAAATCATACCTCTAAAAACCTCTACACATTTTTCGTAGCCTGCGTAGCAAGCGTTTCCAATCGAGTTATTGCGCGAAAGTTAGAGCGGAAGCAAAAAAAAGGTTGAAGGGGGAGGGGGAGGGGCGAAGAGGAAACGCTTGCCCGCAAACCCCACGATTCTGGAAAACGCCCCTTGATATTTCACGGTTCGGTTCATTTGTAAATTGACAGCTCGTCAAAATAGAAACATAACGAACAGATTACCCCTGGATTACCAGATTTGTAAAATTACTTTGTTCTCTAATAGAACACGTTGCAGGCGATTGCAAGAACTGTAATAAAAATGATTTACGATAAAAGAAAGTTAAAACTACGAGCGATTGCTGCGGAAATACTTGTTTTTTATTGTGTGGCTTTATCTCGTCTGAAACCTTGTCGACACGTCAAAAATGATTTGTCCGGAACAATTCACTCCGACGGGTATAAGTCTTGCCGAGCTGCTGCTCTTCAGCCTGTGTTGAAACGTTCTCTACAATAGATGCCGCTAAATTTCCAATAAACAAAAAGAATCTTTTCATTTCAAAAAGCTAACAAATCGCTTGTCCATGGCGGCTTCAGCTATAGTGTCGAGTACCGATGTTCTGATTTATGTTGATGTTATCTCCAACAAACAGTCAATTTTTTCCAGTCAGATCCGCACGCTGTCATTCTCAATAAATTGGCCTTCCCTAGTCTCCACTGCTCGATCTCCAATTATACTTTGAAGACTCTGATCTCATAAACCTTCGCACAAACACGATTCCAATAAATATCAGTCCAAAGCATTTGTAATCTGCGACCACAAATCAGATGAGACCAGGTCTGTGACGCACGAAAACAAAGCATACCTGGTTTGATTGATGTTTCCAATGCTAAGTAATCAACACTACCTGCACCGCGCCAATGAGAAGCTGCGTTCGTGGGCGAACGCAGTTTTTCAAAATCGTGGGGTTTGCGGGCAAGCGGTTCCTTCGTTCCCCTCCCCCTCCCCCGTCATTCATTTTTTTTTTTTTTTGCTCTCGTTCCAACTTTCTAGACGAACCTCACGAGGAAACGCTTGCTACGCAGGCTACATTTTTCGCATCCTTTATAAATGAGCCAATCGGCTTGTTAATGTGTTTCCCGTAAAATCCTCCACGTTTAGTTATATTGGAATCGAAATCCACGTAGTACGTGTCAAAAGCTCGGGGTGGGCAAATGCCCGACCCCCCGGGCCACGCAAAATTTGATAATGCCCCACCCCCGAGACCGACAAGGTAGGCAAATGTTCCCCAGTAGCCCGGCGGAGGGAGCTGGGCGTAGCTGGATTTGTCTGATGCATAAACACACAAAAAAGAACTTGGCCAATATCCAACCACCTTGACCTCACGCTTGGTCAATAACGCATGTGTGTAGGTTTACGTCACCACCGTCATTTGGTATTAGTGAGTTACCTACATAGCTGCTGGTCCCGTATACTCACCCGCACCAGGGTTTACTCTGTTCCACAAAACAACAAGTTGAAATTTTTAATTTTTGTTTTCAGGGTGTACTGAAAGTACGCAAGCGGGTCACCTTGATGGTCATAACAGTCAGTATCATTTTTGGAGTAACCTGGCTTGCAGACTCGTTTAACTATTTCCTTTACTTCTATAAGCCTTCCTTCAGTAAGCTGACATTCGCAACAGCTAACATTTTCATCCTGTTCAATTCTGCTATCAATCCTATTTTGTATGCTTTGATAAATCAGCGAAACAAAGAGAAAATGAAAGGAATATTAAAATGCAAGTGCCGTCCAGAACCAAACGGGATGTTTTCTGTTAAAAATCATGAGAAAGTGGAAATAGCGTTATCTCCTTTCACCAAAGCCAATTAACGGACAAACGTGGCCAAGGGAGTGATTTCTGATAATTTAATTTATTTAAAGAGTTTACCTTAATTAATATGTATTTAAAACGTGACCGTAAAAACAGCAACTGGTTGGTTAATTAGAGGCCACCTTCGAGAGGGAGAAAGGGGAAAGTCTAAAATATTACTTGAGAATATAAACAACAAATCTCTGTCGGCGGTGCGGTCCGGAAGGAAATCTTGTCGAGTCAATTTGACAGTTCTATTGTCTTTTGAAGAAAAAACAGATGACGCTCGCGCGTGCGCATAATCGGGACACTGTCCCTTTAATATGAAAGAAAATCATCACAGTTCCAGACGCTACTTTTGCAGTTGCGAAAAGATGCCTGAAAAAAATTCAGGCATGTCCAGGATTCGACACCTTAGCCTCTGCGATAACGGTGCAGCGCTCTATCAATTGAGACAACAAGCCAACTGGGAGCAGGACGTTGAATTGGTTCGTTATAAACCCGTTTAAGAATATGGGGTCATGCAATACTTGAAAGACGACGAGAATTTCAAGCACAAGCCATAAATTAGAAATGTTTTAATAATTTAGGAGTTATACGCAAGAATTTGTAATCGTTATTTGCAGGCTCCTGTTGGTGGCTAAACAAAAAAAATGCATTCACTTGTTCACTTTAAAGTATGAACATAGCTTACTCACCAAGAGGGGTGCTCTAGATTTCAAGTGAAGGGGATGATCAAAGGATGTTTTTGGGTTTGAAATTTTCGATTCCGGGATTTTTTTTTGAGTAGGAAAATTCGCAAGTATTTTTTTGGTGGCTTTCTTTAAGTAGGGATTTTTGGGGTATCCAAAACAATCTGAAGATTTTCCACATCTACCAGATGCGGAAAAGATAACTTCAGATGGTATGATGAATAAACACACACAAACATTCAGTTTCTAACGTTTTCATTTTTCATGTCATATCATTTTTAAATGTTTTCTGGACAATTTTAAGGCCTGGAAATTTGGCGTGAGATTCTTTGGGGGTTTTAATTTTTGGCTCATGGATTTTTTTGGGTTTTGAGTTTTACCCCCATGAGATCATAACCGTTACTTGAAATCCGGAGTACCTCGGCCCCCTGAGGCTTACACTAGGAAGCTCAACACGTTGTCTTCTGTAAATGAAATGTTGCTTGTGGTGCCATGAAAAGTTTCATTTACCGGAAATGATCTAATGGATGCCCGGGGCGTTCATTTAATTTAAGGGGTCCAAGAAGGGGCGTTTAATAAAAACGAGACGTTTAAAAGGGAGAAGTGTTTGTTCTCATAACTGTAACAATCACAACGAAACTGATTTGCTTTAGGGATAGCAGAATATGTAGTCTATCAATAGCTTACTTCGGAATAGAGTGATAGCCTGGGACACAAACTAAGCACGCACTCATTTATGGGATTGTTTGGGGGGACAGGTTGAGCAGCCACCTTGAATTATGGCGAGACTCCCCTGGGCTGGCATTTTTTTGAATACCAAAGGCAAGGCTTATCCAGCTGCATTTTCTTTCCGGTTGTTTTGGCTCAACGGCAAAGAAGCCATCTCTGAAGCTGTTTCCCGGTGCATTCTTCTGTTTTTTCTCGAGGTAAAATCGCCCCAGGCACATATGCTTTCTTCAGCTTCACATTTTCATGTTTCCTTCTTTTAATTCCACCTTCTGTTTTACTATTTTGAGCTGTTTGAACCCCGCTGAAACACTTCACTTCACTTTCCGCCATGATTGTTTACATTCGCGTCCCCCCAAATAAATCCATAAATGAATGCGGGCGCGGCTAGTTTGGGTCCCAGGCTATCACTCTTTTCCGAAGTGAGCTATTGATACGTCTCAGCCGTATAGAGATTCATATCGCGCTTTCAAATCTCAACCTCGTTGTCAGAATCCTCGCTCAGGATCATTGTGTTGTAAGTCTATCTTTACTTTGAACTTGCCGTTGAACAATGCGTAGCCCCTTGTTAATCAAACAAAAAAAAAATGAATAAATTGAGTGATTTTGCTCCTTCATACCAACTGCTACAATTCTAGAGTGATTGTCATGGGGGCGGGACGTCTATTAGAGAGAGTCGTCCAATTACAAACTTTATACTACTACAGGAGAAATTTCTGCAATTTGATTCGCTTAGAGCAGTGGTATTTCAGCTTAATTTGAAATACCTATATGTGAAAATTACAAACCTTTTGCGGGTAGGGGTATAAACAAATAATAGCAGAATTTGTACGTGATATTTGGCATAAATACCACTCGCGATATTTCAAAATTGTCTCAAATTTCACTCGCCTAACGGCAGGTGAAATTACGTAAAACAATTTTGAAATATCACTCGTGGTATTTATGCCAAATATCACTACAAATCATGCTTTAGCATTACCTATACTAATATAATGATTGTATAGGGTGGGTTTTAAAATAAGAGGTGTCTATTAGATCATTTACGAAACATAACAATTTGCTGGTTGATTGGGTTTGATCGACAGGTTTAGGGGAATGAAGAGACATATGTAGACGACATTTCGTAAGTACTACGTAAGACCAACATCTTTGACCTAATGCTTGGTAAAGAGAGCTCAGTTGTGACAAGAGAGGATAAAGGGGCTAGCCCTTTTATCCTACATTAAGGCTAAAAACTGCGACATTAAGTAATTTTTGATCAGTCTGCTGGAAGATACCAATTCTTATGGAGACAGAAAGGAACCGTACTCTACAAAGGGGTAGCCTTTGTGCTTCGCCTTAAAATTCTACTTGAGTATTTCTACTAAGAGTTTCTACTCAGCTTAGGCTAATTTTTGAGCCAGCCGTACGTTAATGTTGAAATATCACACTATAGAGTTTACAAAACGGATAAACATTTAAAAACAAATAGCGTTGGCCAAATTTAAGACCTTTCTCGATCTGCATAATACTTTTATTAGATCAATCTCAGCCTCGTCCAATAATTCCTAAATGTTTATAAGAACAGGTGACGTTCAATAGTCATAACTTAGCGGGTAATCACTATATACAAGGATAAATAAGCTTTTCCACTGCTAATAAGAAACGATGGAACCACTCACTTAGCATATGAATATTTAAGCTAACTTGTAATTCAGTATAAACCAATAAATAAACGGGCTTGTGCAGGCAATTGGTTTTTAGAAACAAAAGCAAAAATTACATTGAAATTCTACCGCTGTTCATGACATAACCGTCAAACCTTTAACTGAACAGCTGCTGAGTAAAATGTTTCTGACATCATGCTGATAGACTTAAGACGTCCTGTTTTTAAGGCATATGTTTTGACAGTTCTTCCACCAGCTTCGATAGAGCAAACAGGGGAAAACGCAGGATTGGAATTCAGAAAGCCACTTTCCGGGTATTTGCAAAGTGCACGGGTGAAAACTGCTTCTTTTTATTTGAATACTTAAGTCGTGCAAGAAAAAAGATGGATAATAAAGATGGATGAACAGGAAGGCCGGGAAGGGATCGATGTGTAAAACGCAGTCATCCATGAGGAAAAAGCTAAAAATAATATTCCACCTCGACAAAAGTTATGTGACATAAAAAAGTCCATTTTAAGGAGCTGTTGAGTCAAAGACCAAAACAATTAACCAAGCAATGTAGAGGAACTTCAAGTTTTATGTCATACAGATATAACGTGGCACTTTATAAACACATGCGCGCCTTTAGGTAAACATTGGTACACTGACGTGATTCGGAGTGGACATTTTCTTTTCGAGCTTCTTTTGCATCGACTTGTTATTCGTTCATATTGCAATAGATAGTCAGAACACGGATTACCTTTTGCGGTAGGGTATTAACAAATGTAAATAACTTTATAGAGGCAGAAGTGCGATCTCATTGGCCCAGCATTTTTAACTATCGACTTAGTACTTTGTATATTGATATATATTTTATAACAAAAAGACTCGGAAACCGTAAATATCGATAACCTGATCCTATATAAGATCTTTATGGGTAAAAAATGTCTCTAAATCCTCTCTTTTTTTAATTGTAGGAAGCAATGGACTTTATCTACAGGGAGCAAGGCCCAGCCGAGATTGCCGTAGCAACAGTGCAATCGTTACTCGTTATTGTAAACATCACTGGAAACTCTTTTGTTTGTCTCATCATAGTAAAGAACAAAGACATGAGGTAAGTGCCGGTATACGTATACTGCCCGCAACGTTTTGTGGGGGTGTGTTCGAGCAACTCGCTCGCTACACGATGAGGTACCAGGAATCTGATTTACACCTTGGCCTTTATTCTTCTTTGACTTCTGCTAACAATATTAATCTTCCTACTCTTCTCACTCTTTTCTACTTTTTTACTCTTCTCTACTTACTAGTTCAAGTAAAGTAGCGGGTTTTTATAGCCAAAGCTGGACGTGTTTGGGTTAGCTGACCGGTAGAGTTTCTATTGTATATCTTATCGCTAACATGGCAACAGGTTTGCTATTGTTAGGGAATAGATTAGCCTACGCACACTCGCAACAGACAAGTACCAAAGAACCAAGGTTCGCTCTAACACCACAAACACGACCACCTGTAAAAAACTAAAATCTGACAATGTCAAGTGAAAAACATTCCTAATATGGCAATAAGTAAATTCGTGAGCTAAGCATAAATTCAAGTACGTACAAGTAAAAACAAAAGATCAAAACAGGAAAACAGTACATTGACAAAACAAGACTTAGTGAAACAAAAACTAAACTTAAAAGATAACATAGATCCGTCTTAAAAATAACTTTCAAAATACTTCACAACAATTTACACATTTTTGTATAAGAAAAATAGCCTGCAATCTTCTCACTCCAGAGCATTATAAGAACAACGAAAGTAAAAAGTGAAAAGACAAAGTCAATGTAGTTTTCGAAGTTTTAGGATTCATTTTCTAATTAGCCTTCAATGCGGGGGTCGAACCAATGGGCTTGCAGGTTGAAATTGCATAATCTCCCCTTAAGAAGTTTTTGGCGCGCGATCCGCAAGTCACCCACAGCTCATGTTCCCCCTCCTCTTTTAATCTTTATACAGTTGGCTCCCGATAACTCGAACTATAGTCGATTTCCTCTGGATTTCTGCCTTCAAACTTCCACTGTAATTTTACCCTCGGTTACTCAAACCCTCGATAACTCGAACCTCCCGCTAACTCGAAGTAATTTTTGTTTTCCTTCGGGTCATACCACGTTTTAAGCCCGTGATACGTCGGAAAATAAAACAGTGTACTGAAGTCCGAAACATTGAATTTATTTCAAAACAATCATGTCAATTCTTTGTCTTCACATTTTTATCTTAATCAAGCTTTGTTGCTTAATTCCTTGTTCAAAATATCAATCATGCCGTATCTCTTGCTGCCCTGAAGTGAAGTGTGCATATCCTTGAATTTTCACCACATACATTTTCTTGTTTGCTTGTGTCCGGCTATCTGCTTCGAACTCCCGATAACTCGAACTCCCGAGTAACTCGAAGTTCTAGTCTTCGGGAGTCGACTGTTTGAGAAATATTTAGTCCAATCCCTATCAAATATTCCACTTTGGGAAAGTTCGTATTAGAACTCCCATATCAGAATTTTTTTTGTTTTTGTTTTTTTGTTTTTGTAAAAAAAATT
>OZ037780.1:22422335-22494835 GCA_964035525.1 Porites cylindrica
TTTGTCACGAAGCTGTGGTTTTATTATTTACAGGTAATTTATTCTCTTGAGTTGTGTCCCCCGCTTGCAACAGGCCCTAAGGGTGGCTCGATAGGGTTTTTTGAGGATCAACGCCTTCCAAGTTTGAGCACAAACTACGTCGCCATTCAGACAAATCGGCTATTGGAGAAAAACGTTCCCGTGAGCGATCTTGGAAGAACAGTTCCCAGTGCCGAGATATACGGTTGCAAGTAAAATAGGTAATGGCGTCATTTCGTTGCTATGACAACTCGGTTGTCGTTGCAACCCTGACCATAACAAATCTTTTTCTTGCCGGGCGCTGTGGTCGTAATTTTTCCAAATGTTTGTTAATGGCGACGTAGTTTATGCTCAAACTTGGAAGGTATTAACCCTGAAAAATCCTATCGAGCCACGTTAATTTAATCTTTTCAACCTTGCATTTTATTTAATTTTCGATGTAAGAAAAGGGAAATTAGGAGGAATATAAACCACATTCTGTTCGTCTGCTTCTGACGTGACAACGATTGGATTTTAATTTTAAAGTTCCATATATACAATATATACACAAGATATTCTTAGTTTCATGTAAACATTTTAACTCGTCAGGGGCACCAAGCGACTTTTTTCTGTAAAATAACTGTTCGAAGGAGCAAATATTGCCTAAATTTTTTTCTTTCTGGATAACCGTTCCATTCGTCTAAAATATTCGGACATTTTCTGAAAGCTTAACTACGATTTTCGGAGGTTGTGTTAGTCACATTTTAATGCCAAGATATTGCGATTGTTGTTAAAAAAAGGTCTCCTAAAACGTTCGGTGTAAAGACAGAACGTCCCCTAAAATTTTCTAATGAAAGCAAAGCTACTTCATGTCCTCGTACTTTCGACCGGACCCATAAGGGTAGCTTACACTTTCGGATGAGACGAAAAAGCCACCTAAAACGTTCATGACGACCAAAGTTCGCCTAAGACATCCGAACAGATAAATAGTTTTTAGGGCAACTCTAAATTACCCAAACAGATTTCTAAAGCACTGAGAAAACCATTTGAGACACTCCTGGCGTACTTGGAAACATTCGTTCGTTGGGTGCTCCTGACTTGTTATATATATTTTAGATAATTACATTATCAAACAACCAAAGCATTGCTGAATGCATTTCTTTATAAATATGATCCTTTACCCACTTTAATATTGAGCTATTTAACAATCATGTTTGTCATTTCCTTTAACTCCTTTTCCAGTTGGTTGAAATAAAAACTGAAAAATCAATTTTAAGCCTAATAAAAGACTGATATCAAACCGTGCAATCAGTACCAACCAATCATCATTTGATTACTTGGGGCCTCTTCATACAGTAAAGCCCGATTTTCCGAGATCGTGCCTTGACCTGTTTCCTTTGTCAAAAAAATTCCATAATAGAAGGTGGGCTAGCCAACATGCTCTTTCTAGCTACAAGACACATCCGCCGACCAGCTTAAGAAATTCGTAGTTTGACTGGCTAAAGAAATACAGACTGGGCCCGTTGTAGCTCGGTTGACAGGGCACATATGAAGAGACCCTGTTAGCAATAATACTGAATTTCATTTCATTATTTTTAGTTTTTACTCATTGCCAAAATTAGAGTGTAAAATAGCCTCTTTGGTTCGCGAAATAGAAAAATGTATTGGAAATAGAAAATTATAACTCAACACTTAAGTAGCCAAGACTCGTAACTATATGTTCAAAAAAAAAAAAGACTAAATAAATAGTGCGGTATGTTATTATGTCATAGAGTAACATAGCAAGATAGATTGTCATATTTTACACAATTTGTATTTTTTAGGAGACTGGTGCTCCTAATTGTGGTTACAATGTTTATACAATCTAATAGCAATAAAAAAAATGTACACTTTCAAGCCTAACCAAGTGTTTTTTCATCTTTGTTTCTTGATACCTTGTGCCATTTTACGGCGATAAAGAGACAAATGATACTGAAACCTTGCAGTGCATCGGCTTTTTCCAAGCGTAGTATTAAGTCTCTTTTAGCTTTCGTCGTCTCAACGAAAACCCAAAGGTACAACCAGAAGTCCATAAACAGGGATTAAGATCAAGTCGTAAACTTGGTTTTGGCTTTGCACAGATTGTTTCCAAGCACAAACCGTTCCAGTTTGATTTAATCCGCATACAGGAAACTATTTCAATTGACGTAACTCGTTTCAGTTCTCCTTATGGGCAGTCACATCTAAGCGATTGTCAAAATAGAAATTTACAACCTTGTAATTCTAGTTCACCTCATACCGCAGGTGTAGCCCTCGCCTTGGCTCAAGTCTTGAATGACAGCCTGTTTGAATTGGCATCGAGGCATAGGTGATTCCCTTGAATGAACTCAAGTTTCTGAGGCAAAAAGACAAAGATAATTCTGATCATCAGCCTGTTATAGATCTGGATCTATCTTCATGTGGAAGCTGTCTCTTGAGGATTGCCTTGGGGGGTCTTCGAGCTTTTGCCACCTTTTAAGAACTGGCGATCCCTGGGATGTGCGGAACTGACTACGGCGAAGTGACGGGGATCGTCTCAATGAAGCAACTAGGGAGGAGGCAGACCCTGTGCTGCTACTTTTGAATCCCGGAAGAGATAAGAGAGGGGAATCTGTAGGGATGCCATTTGGAACTTTTGGCAGGCGACGAGGCTTGTAAACAGGCTTCTTTGAAGCATCCAAAAGCCAATAAGTCGGCACTTTTCCTTTTCCCTAGTAAACAATAACAAGGATTCAAAAACCAAATAAGAGCAAAGCTTTCTACATGGTAGGCAACATTCAAATCAAGTGAAATCCCCACAAAAATGATAGGTCTATCTCCTAATCTCCATTCTGCGTTATCCACTTAAAGTGGAACCGCCAGCTGCAAGAGAGTGTTTTCACTTCAAAGTTTCCAACATTCTGACGTCTTTTCTATGGTCGATTAAGGAACAGACAATGGAAAATCGTTGTTGATTTGTTCTTTACAAAAACACTAACAGTTTTTGACGTCCATTTTTGTTGAAGTTTCTTGGAAAATCGAAATTGTGCCCCCATCAAGTCATTTCCAACGGGTCTTTACCATCATCCACCAATCAGCGGGCGAGAAATCACGCAGTTGTTGTAAAAATTACCTGCACTAGACTAGACTAGTAACGTGCAGTTACTAAACTTACCTTAAGATAAACCTCGCCTCTGCTCTCAACAACAAAGCCTCCTATGGCTTCCAGTATTCTCTTCGTAACTTCGCTTATGTGGATTCTTAAAGCTAAAAGTTAATTGGCAAAGAAAAAGGTAATAACCAACTAGAAATAAGTTAAATTCTGTGCCGTATAAAAGAAAAAAGGCTCTATTGGCTTGCAAACAGATAACGCACGCAGGAGCCGACCTGACGCACGACATTACTCTATCTCAGTCCCCTTCATTGTGGGTTTGCTATTCTGACAGACAAGGACACAAATTCAGTGACTATTTCTTACGAGAAACGAGCAAATCGCTGGCAAATTCCCTTTGTTTTACTGTCAGTAATAATGATTGTTATTATTATACATTTTAATTTTTATTAACGTGATTAATAAGAAGAACAGCAATACAAGAAGAAATCATCATCATCATCATCGTCATTATTGCTATCTTATAGCTGCTGATGATGTTTTGAAAAGTAGTACAAGATGAAAGAAGGTTAGAGGAAGAAAGCCTAATTGAACTCCAACCTTCCCCATTCGATTCCATTCTTGACGCAGTGTTCACAGTATCACCAAAAAGGCAGTACCGGGGCATCGTTATACCAACCACACCGGCTACAACAGGACCTAGGAGGAAAAAAATCATTAAATTGGTAATCAGTAGACCTCGAATAGAATAGTCATAGAATAGAATAGTCATGGGAATTGATTGTTCATAGGAAATTAACAAAAAAGAACGAATAAGGTTTTCTGGATCACTTTTAAAAACTCGCTTCCTTTTTGGTGATTTTTTTTTTTTTTTTCATACTTTCATTTACAACTGCCTAAGTTGCGTGTAAAACTGAAATTATCTTTCGTGTTTTATTGCCACTTTCGTGCATTTATTATCGATATTATATATTATTATTATTATCATTATTATTTTTATTATTATCATTACTGATTTGTCAGCTGGAAAAACAGTAATGAATTCATAACATTTTTCAGTAAAAGGCACCGTTCTTCAGTAATGCTTTGACACTTTTTTTGCTCCTACATTTTTATTGCCAAAAGGTTTGGTGATATCTTAGGTGAAATGATGCTTAATATCACCTGATTAATAAGACCAAAAATTCTAATTTTTAAGGATATAATTACAGTGCAGCCTCATATTAAAATTATTAGACGGTGGTATATAAAAAATGTATGTAATAAACTGACTTATGATGTACATTATTACAGACAACGAAGAATTACCACTGTGTATTCCAACGCGTAGCTTGAGTTTGTAGTCACTTTTGTGTCGAACTGTAAAGTCTTTCTTCACAGCGTCGACCAGATGTAACGCCATGCGCGCTATCTCTCCTGCGTGATTGTGCCCATTTCTGATTGGTAGACCTGATACCACCATGTATGCGTCACCAATTGTCTCCACCTGCCGGGCAGAAGGAGCGCACTAGAGTACAAGCAAACAACGGCACGAAATTGGAGGTTGAACGAGCCCTATGTTTAACGTTTATCGCGAAGTTTATGCTTTTTTGCGATGTTTGAATATAATAAAATTAAAATATAAAAAAATATGGACATTGAAGTCAATTTTGTCACAAGGACTAGCATTGGATTGGTGTTTTATTATTTTGAAGAAATTTTGCATTTAGATTCGCGCTATAATTTAGGTATGACTAGCAGGCTTTGCTCATCAGTTTCTACATCCAGAATCCCTCCCTCCATTACAAAAAAAACAGCCCATTTTATTGTGACATTGCAAAAATAAGTAGCATTATACCGTTAAGCAGCGAAAAAAAAAAACAAACAAGCTGCGTTTAAAATTGATCGTAGCAGTCGCTTTGTGGATTAGATGTTTACGTTGTCATTTAAAACAAAATTACAATTTAAAGTCGATATGATGTGTCCTTACCCCTGAGTTTTAATTTGTGTTTAACAATTCAAATTAATGCCAAACATTTTCATCAATTACAAGTCGAAAATTTAACCGACACATTTTATAATACTAATACACAGTATTACTTATATAAAAACGATTTGTAGGGTTGAACAACATTTTATAAGTAATAAAATTTCTCACAGCTATTTACAATTTAAAATGAACAATAATATGGTATTCTTTAATCAGAGCTACAGAATACGCTAACTAAAAACAATTGTATTTTTCAGTTTTAATGGGATAAGATGTTGAGTAATTAATTTGCCTATAGCAGCCAAAACTCAGCATTAACTTCTGCCCAAATTATTACAGTTATTAAACCATGCAGCTTGCGTTATCAAGCATCATGCTTTAAGCTTTAGTTCTGTCCAACCTCCTTAACATAAAGCAATAAATAAAACGTGATACTGGGAAAACAATTCGTTTGGTCCAGAAATGACCATGCTACCTTTCATTTGGACGCATGAACCTACCTGTCAAGTTTCCTTGTGTGAAGTTTCAGTTTAACCAGAGATGGCGTCGAAAACGCGCAAAAATATAGGAAGACCGAACCCAAACATGGTTGCGGCGGGTGCTCTATGAAAACTTTATGAACGTGGCTTTATATTACCAGTTGAAAGACTGATTGATTGATCATTCATCTTGACATAAACTCCGTCAAAGATAATGAAAAAAATTAGAGTCTTGCGTACAATATCATTTGTCTCTGCATGTAAGGTCCTTCTTATCTCAAGCTGACGTCCTTTCCTATTCTCCACTTTATTCTGTGTTAAAGCGGTAGTAGTGGTTCCTTGCAACCAATAAAAAGTTCAGAGAGGAAAAGGAAAAACTGTTTACCATTATTTTATCAATAAGACAATAATTCATAAATCTTACCTTGTATACATCGTATTCACTTATTATATCGTCAAATAAGGTGTATAAGTCATTTAGTAGAGTCACAACCTGTAGACATTGTTAAGAAAATGAAATGTTCCGTTGATGTGTTAAAAATACTTGTTTTGCATGTGCTAAGGGTTTCCTCGAAACGTACCGTGGCCACCAAAATAAAACAAACGATCAGCGAGAACGACAAAGAAATAACTAGTAGAAATATTTAAAATGGCAGTAAGTAAGATAAACACGACGGAAGTGATAATGATGATGACAGACAATGAGAACTAAGGCGATTGGGAGGATAAGGATTAAGGCAGGAGAACGAAAAGCGAGGATAATGATGATGATGATGACGATGATGATGATGATGATGATGATGATGATGACGATGACGATGATGATGGGAAAAAAGATGATGGTGATGATGATAACGATGATGAGGATGATGATCATGATGATCATGATGATGACGATGATGATGATGATGATGACGACGATGATGGTGATGATGATAATGATGATGAGGATGAGGATGAGGATGACGACGGGGATGATATAGAAGCGGGATGGAGAGAAAGTGCAAAGGGAGGAGGACAATGGTAACAAAGACTACGTGACCAAGATTTTCATTGCCTACTACTTGGAAACTTAACGACGTCAGTAAACTCCATAAGTTAAATGGCTCGATACAGGCGTAATATACTCACTTGAAGGGGAGTACTCTCTGCCGAGAGTTCGGTAAAACCCACAATATCACTGAAATAAATTGAAACTTCATGGAAACTCTCCGCTTCAACTGCTTTGCCTCTCTTGAGCTGTTCTGCCACCGGTCTGGTAGAAAAGTTTAAAATAACGACGATCAACAACGTTAACAAAAACGTACTAATTCGTATCAAACATTAACCTTTCAAGGCGCCACTAGTGTTATTGGGATGGCTCTTCGGCTTTTAATGCTTACAATTACTAGACCAATCAGGTCAATAACTAGATTTTAAGACCATCGACTGACGTGATACAAGTCCCTTTAACTCTAAAGATGACTACCGCACAGGTTATCGAAACGTCAGTCACTGTAAACAACAGTCCAATTCAGGACTACGGTGATCACCAGGACGTTCATACTCCACCTACTTATGAAATGACTCCAGGTTCAAACCTTCCACGTTTAAAAATTAAGTAAGACGAACCCTTGCCTGCTTAGCAGGCAGTTTTTTGGTGTGTTTTTCGTGTTTCGTAAAATAAGAGGTCAAAAGAGAAAAAAAGAAGACAGATTAGTTCACTCTGCCTTCGTTTGAGCTCTGTTTGGCTTTCGTGCGGCTTTGCATCTCACTTTACGAACCACAGACAAAAAAACACACCAAAAAATCGTCTCCAACGCAGGCTGGATGAACGCACCTTGGGAGCATCCTTTCCAAAAGAGCGTCTGTCTTTTTCTTCTCCTCAATTAACTGTCCAGTTCTTTCGATCACGAGCTCCTCCAAGTTATCGGCATACTTCTCCATCATATACACCACATTGTCAAAAATGTTTGTCTTCCTTTAAGGAAAAACCGAAACGAAGAAGGTAATCGCCTCTTGTGCGCGAATGAATCACTCTTTCTTACAGTTCGGGTGCGCTAAGTCTCTTTGACTTTTCCTACTCAGTTGGGTGTTTGGTCTCGTTTGGTGACAATTGTTTATTGAGTGCAAAAAGAAATAACAGAAACGAAAGAAATGTCTGTGATGTCATTAACAGGAAGCTAACAAGGTTGGTTTAAGAAGCGTTCTTTAAATTACGGGTAACAGTAAGAGTAACAGTAGCGTCGTTTTTTATTTATAAATCATCTGAAGCGCATTTTTCCTTTTGATTGTTATGTAAATGTGAATGTTGTTCACAGTAAATGTTCTCTATTAGATAAAAATAATGCTTAATGACAATATTTGTAATGAATCATATTACTAAAAGGAAGAACGGGGAACGGAACTGATGTGCACGGGAACGTAAAAAGTGGAAAGTGGAAAATGGGAAAAACGAGAAAGTGGAAATTGGGAAAAAATAGCTGATACCCTAACCTTATCAGTAACTTCCTTCACATTCTTTCTTTTGTCCCAATGTTTTCATTACCCGTTCCCTGTCCTCGGTTCCTGGGGTCGTTCTCCGTTCCCTGTTCCCCAATCCTCGTTTTAGTAACATCATTCCGTCTACACTTTATAACGGTAACTTACATTCCGTTGTTGGTTAAGATCTTGTTCATGATCTTTTTGATCTCGTGGAAGTCCGGCCGTAAATCTGGGCTCTCCTCCCAACACTGCTTCATTAGTTCACGCAGCTCTTCAACTCCAGTTATCAGCTCTGATACCGTTGGACGGAAAGGCGGAAATTCTCCATTCTGTACCTTGTCCACGATTTCTATAAGGTGTAATAGCAGTAGGAATGGATTAGCCTTTGTTTACCCAAATCAATGCTCTCTGTAGTCTGCGTCGGAAACGTAATCTAACTCTGACTAGTAACGTTTGTGTGAAGCCGTAGTCTGTGCAAGGATCTCAGATAGTAGTAGTGAGGTCGCGAAAACAAGGTTAAGGGAAAAATAAGACGAGCACGATCTCTGCACATTGGTATCTTGGAGCCTGGAACAGGCTAACGAAACCACGGCGCCGAGATCCTTGTTCTGAGCCCCCAGCGGACTCGAATTGACCAATCGAGCAGTGGCTTTTATACAAGCCCAATCATGGCGCTTATTCAAATCCTGGTACACAGCCTGAGGCCCAGAACAAGGATCTCGAAGCTGGCTCCCAGACGGACTTAACCAGAGGTTTCGTCTGAGGCGCAGGTTAGGCTTAGAATCCCAACTGTAGTACCCAGTTTCTTCTATTAACCATTAATTTTCCCTGCAAAAACATGTCTCGTTTCAGTTCTTATTAAAAAAAGATCTAATATACCAAAAAAACTTCCCAACTGCTATCTTTGTTCTTTTGTATTGTTATTGCAATTACAGGGATGTACACGGGGTAATGTAGACTCCAGTGTTCTTTCATTTCACAACAAACGTTGTCCACCTTCTCGCCACCCAGATGCATCAATCGGTAATCGTGAACTGGATTCTCGTAATTAGAACTTTAAAGTTCAAGATCGGTGTAGCACTTTGTAAAAACACAGAAATTGTTTAAAATGTAAATGCCAAATTGTTGTTTTCAATGTCTCAACGCTTCGGCCCTTTTGTTGTAGCTGCGACGTCGTGTTGCGAATTAAAACCAAAGGGAACACGCCCGTGCTCACGACTGTTAAAGGAAATGAAAGTCGCTGTTATGATCACGCGGCTGATAGGTCCCACCTTCATAAATAAGGCGCAACTCCTACCTTTTCCTTTTCTCGTTAATGCGGCGGAGCTTAAATCCACGCAACTCAACATCATTGATAGACTTGCTTAGAATTGGGGAAAACTCTGGAGCACTTAATATCTCAGAACCCATTTACCTGGGTGCTATAGAACTCAACGACTGAAAGCACCTTAAACTTTCAACCATCACGTAAAAAACCCATTTTTCGTTTATGGGTAACACAAAATAAACGTAATTTACAAGATAAGAACCACAACAACTAATCTATAAGGAAATTTACTGATACCTTTCGGGTCCATATAACTTGAGCTGTAGGGTCCTTCGCGGGTGTGAAATTCTTGTAGGATGATAGCAAAGCTGTAAACGTCACCCTTTTGGGTCCCTCGGATTGGTCGATTTGGGAGTCGAAGAATCTCTGGCGCTACCCATAGAAGATCTAAAACAGGATGAAAAATAAATATGAGAAAATTAATAATAGTCGAGGATAGATAGGGATATTCAGCAAACTAACTTGTGAAAGCGTGCTCCGGAAATGGAATTCAAAAACGTTTGTAGAAGTTGACCAAGGTTCGTTGACTTTGGCGGAGGAGCATTTAAATGAAGGCGATAATATGACATGGCTGACCATGATTGAAATCTGGAGTAATGATGAAATTGATGATGACGATGATGATGATCGTAACATTACAATAAAAATTACTTTTTAGAAATTGCATGGCCTATTGTTTTGCGAAGCATTTGCAAAGTTAACAGGAAGATTTGATCTCGAACCTTCGTGTCTTTCATGCACTACTCAATGTCATTCGTGATTGCGATCTAATACTTCACATTTACCTCTGTAATACGCATGCTCAGATGGGTAAATTTTCGCTTGTTTGTCCCTAAAAGTTGGGAGTCCGTAATCAGCAATCTTAAGTACCCAGCGGTTATCCACCATGCAGTTGGAAGATTTGAGGTCTCCATGTGACTTGATGTCAGTGCTCTGGAGATAAGACATACCCTGCAAACAAAAAAGGCCGGGTGAATAAACTCTTTAACTTTTGTTATTTCACTTGAAACTCAGAAAAGCATGAACACCAGAAATATGATCGTCGATCTTTTGATTGGTCATAACACAATAAACAATCCTGAAATATTTAGGAGTTGACGATTTTCTGAGTTTGACAGTAACAAATAGGGACGTTTTCTCAGAGAAAAAAATAGCTTCTCTCGGCTAATGTAACGGCAAGAAAAAAATTAGGCTTCCAGCCTTCCAAAGTTGTGAATGTATTGGGCTCGCCTGTCATGGGAAGTTACGGGTTTCTCGATACGGCAACATATCACATCACTTACAGAGCCTATACTTGATTAGTTTACTTTTCAGGTAGGAACACTCGAACTGATATATTCTCATGAGTCAAAGTCATTCCAAAATGAGTCCTAGAACGTAGATTTCGAACCCGTTAACGGTTGCAGACGGATAAGAAATATAAATGAGAGATATTGTAGTCATACGCATATTTACCTTGTTATAGTTAAAAAGTTTACAACCTACCTTTACTATATCCGACACAAGAGACGCAATAAACATGTGATCCAACTTAACATCATCGTTTTCTAAAATATCCTGCAAATCATAAAATCAGTAGTTACCTAAAACACGCTTTAGACCTTTATAATATATTTAGTGGTAGAAAGTATCATCACACATCACTCAGTTCCTCACCTGAAGACTTCTTCCTTTGGAGCAGTATTGTGAAACAATGCAAATGTTAGGAGAGTCAACACAGGCGCCAATAAATGGATTCAGATTATCATGCCTAATGTCCCGCATCTAAAAAGGGACACACACACACAAAGAAAAGCATTTATTGGTCTGAAAAGCATAAGGACAGTATATGAGAATCAAAAAGTTTACTGCCTTAAAGGAGCCGTGTCACGAAATTCAGCCAAATTACGGAAATTACAAAATACCCGTTAAATTAAGAGAAACATAAAAATAACCGCTTAAAACTTTAAAGGAAGGTTGAAATAACATAACAGAAACAGCAGATGCCAGGGATGGGCAAAACTGAAGAAGACTGAAACGGATTGAAATTAGGGTTTTTGAAAACTGTTCAGCTTAACAGGTTTTCAAAGTTAATTCCCTGCTGCTTGCAACTTCAAAAATAATGCTCAGGAGACGTATTTGTTTGTCTCGGATCTCTGATTTTGTCATTTACCTGTAATTTGTTTGCTTACTTTAAGTTCCATACCGATTGAGGGCGAGTAATTGAAAAAATTAAACAAAATGAACTGGACTGCCGTGACACAGCCCCTTTAAGAGAACACCAAATGTTTTTATTGCAGGGTTTCGCTTGAAATATTTAGCTTAGACAACAAAGGGAAGCTGCATTCCAACATAGGAGGAATGATTGTACGTTTCCAGGAAACTGCCCACCCACCCCTCCCCTAGGCCAACATTACTTACTTAGGGGGTATAGTTGGAAGACGAGGACGAAAAATCGATCCAATTATTTTCTGAAGCGCATCTTACTGTAACATTTTCTAATCTCCCTAATCTTTATCTTGTTTAAAACTAAGATGGGTAGTGAAAAGTGCTTAACGCTCGCGAAATCGCCTTCCCCCCAGGTATCTTCCGGCATCCCCTCATCACAGAAAATGGAAATAAAGGCTGAGCACGATTTGTAGAACCACTAAGATAGGTATTGAGATTTAAGCCGACTAAAGCGTGCTCTCAAAATACTTACATCTGTTCAAAATTCGTGTTAAAAAGGTAGTAAATTTCAAAGCCTTTGCTGTTCCTTCATTTGAGATGCCCAGAATGAATAGAGTTAATAAAAAGACTCATGTAAATTCTACTCTGTAAGGCGTATCTCACATAGTTTTTATGATTGATTACCTGTTTGAGTTCCATCAACACAGTTCTTGTCAGGTCAACACTTTTCTTGGCCAACCGTTTAACCGCCACCAAATTTCCCTGCGCCAAAAAAGACAGGGAAAACTTACTTCTAGAAAATTAAAGCATTACTCCATGATTTCTATGAGTTAAATAAATTGGGTATGTTAGAGACCCACCTGATTCCTGACCTGTGAGGAAAGCTTTCTTTTTAAATCAATGTGGGTTAAGTTTTGAGATTCGTCAAGGTCAATGAAATGGAATTCAATAATAAAGAGTAACTGGTAAAAGCCAATTATATATGGTTCTAAAATAACCTTTACACTTGCCAAATAACATTTATTTTTTGAACAAAGACAAGTCCTTTTTATTCAATCTGCTTACTAACCGATGGTGGACAATGAACCTTATACTGGTAGGTTTACGCACGAATTGAATAAGCGTACTAATTTTGACAATTATTAGAGCTGGTACGATTTCATTTTGATGCACGTTTAACAGTGATTATAATCAAGAAAGGAATCAAGATAAAAACTTATACAATTACCTTGTAAACCGCAATAGCCGTGTAGTTATTGTAAAGCTCCCCATCGTCATCAAGAAGAGGCGCTAACATATCGGGATCAGGATCTTTTTGCTTCATGAAAAGTAAATAATGTTATAAGATGATATAATTAAACTTTTGAACGAGTTGATATTCAGAACCTATATATATAAAAAGTCTGTGTGGTATTTTATTTATGAATTCACTAGGGAAACTTTTGTCCGTCTCCTTATGCTAAGGAAGCGTGCACCGCGAGAGTCTATCTACTGACTAAGGGTTGGTTGGGGAAGGGTGGGGGCGCTACACAAAACAACACCCCTCCTTCCACCCCGTGAGCCTGATAGACACAAATTTTTACCCTGAATTTTTAAGATAGACTATAATTATATTAAGTAATAGAGACGGGTTACGAAAATGAAACACGATCTTCTTCACGGTGTAGATGAGAGGCACAGACTGATTATAATGAGACCACCGTGGTCAAGATAGCTTCTATCCGAGGAAGTACCCTTGTTCTGGTCGCATTTGTGGTCTTCCCTTGTGCAAATTTCAATTCTGTTTATTACGGCAGTTGTTACACAAACCAAGTTATTACATGAACACAAACACTACTTCTGAACACTCCTGAACTAATTAATTCACCCAACATACAATAACGCCTGAGTTCCGAGGCTCTCTTAAAAAGGAACGAGAGAGTGCGTAGCAAGAGGTCATTATTTCCTAGATGACCAAGGAACCTAAGACATTATCTGATTTAACTTAGCTCTTTCATTGCTTTAGATGTGAGGTCGATATTGTGGTCACTGAGGTGGAAGAGGAGCAACAAAACCACTTCTGGTCTCCTGCGCAAACAATAGCCTGTTTCGCCACTGGTTGAGAATTAAAAATAACGTTTTCAAAACAATGGAAAGGTGATATAAAACAGGATAATACTCCCTTAGATTGATACTTAACCTGTATTAGCAGACATAGTAATCAATCGGTTGAACGCTCGCTATCAATTTTTTCTCAATTTCTTACCAGGTTGCTTCCAAAGGAAGTAACGGAGTTTCTCTTCCTCTCAAAACTGAGCGCATTGTAGTCGATCTTCCACAGCAGACGTTTGAGTTCCCGTTCCAATCTGTACTGCCTACAAAAGGGAGCCGCACAGAAATCTCAAAATCTCTTTATTTAGTGTTCAACCTATTTTCTGTTTTTTTATATATATGTATATATGTAATTAGTAACTTTGCTTTGTTGTTCGCCAGTTCAACTTGAAAGAACTTTACATGTGGTATCCAAGGTCTTCCTTTTCCTTCTTGAAGATAACACGAGTCCCAGCGTCTGATTAAGGATCGGTTCACTGTAGAGCTGCAACAGAACGTCTTTCCTTACAATAAGATAGTATGTGCGAGAAGATGAAGTCAGAAAATGATCCTCGCGAAACGGTCACAAGATACCTGCTCAAGGCGTGACTTAAAATGGCAAGGAATTATCTATAATTCCAAAATATAATAAAAAAATCCCTGATCTTGCACATTTAAGGCATTTAACCTGCATCCTAGAATACTGCTTCCCACGTGGGGACTCACCTGTAAATATTCAATAGCAGTAGAAGGGCCAACAGGCCCAGTGCACCAGATACACCAGCTATGATTTTAGTTTTTACATCTGCAGCGAAAAGGAAACACACACAAATTTCAGTTAACTTCCCGAAGGTTTTACTGGAACACTGTGCTTGCCTTTTCTCGGCAAGAACTAGAATGAAATTTTCCTTTTTAAATCTGCTGAAGGCGTTCAGTTCAGCGGGAATACAGTCGAACCTCCACTAACAGCCACCTCTCTAAAACGGCCACCTTTTTTGGCTCACAGCCCATGCATTGACTCTTGTTTAAGGCCCTGTCCACACATATCCGGAATTTTGAATCCGTAACTTTTTCTGTCAGGATCAAAAAATTTCCACGTCCACACGTATCCGTAATCAAATCGAATTGACCCCCCACACGTATCCGAGACGTATCCGGATTAACTCTTGTACCCAGGACGCCTCTGGGAATATTGGCAAGAGAGCATGCGTCGTAAAGAGCGCGAAATTTGCATCTTGCTCTGCCTTGAGAGAACCTAGGAACGATGTTTCCATCTTGACTACATTATTCATGGTAAAGAACTGGACTCGACCTTGTTACGTCACCGGATAAAAAAAAATCGGGATTTAGCGTCCACTGGATTCCGGATTCATAGGGAATTCAAACATTTCCCGTTCTGGAGAGGGGATTCGTATGCCGGATGCACCAGATACGTGTGGACGGAAGCCGTATCCGGAAAGTAAAAGTTGCCGATTCAAAAATATCCGGGCACGTGTGAACTGGTCTTTAACATCTCTATAACGGCCACTTTTTTGTGACCCCAATATGGCCGTTGTGGAGAGCTTCAACTGTGAATGCTCAAACTTTGTTATGGGAATTTATAGGTCTTATTTGCATGTTCTGTGACTGAATGCCACCAACTCCAACCAGTTCTTAATATGTTTCAATTTTATCTGATAAATTTCATTTTTTTTCGTTTTTGGTATCAGATGAGTTTGAAACAAAGAAAAACATAATTTAAACCAGGAATAAAATTTAACCACGACGTAGATCAAGTTAATTCGAAAATGAAACAGACGTGACGTACTTTTGATTACTCTATATACGCTCTCGCCACATAGCTAACAAATGTTACCTTCTCCTATTGGTTCTATACAAAGCTCTCCATGAAAACCACACTCAGGGGAGTCCCGTGGGGGTCCGGTTCGACCCCCGGGCCATTTGATAGTAACGCCTGGCCTTGGAACATAGACTTGTTCACCTTCCTTAGTTGCATTGTCAAACTTGATTTGAAAATCACCTACTGGAATCATCTCGTGGCTTGAGCTGTTTCCTACCAAACAACAAAAACAAACAACAGGCAATTTCATTGAACTGAATGAAGATTTTCAGTGTTCTCTCGTAAACGGTTGATAAACCGTCCATAATATGCCACACCTATTGAGTAAGGGCTATCGAGACTAAAATTGGTACGCGCTCGCTGTACAATGAACGAAAAACTGCGCTGGGTCTCCGGCTGACTTAAGGGTGCTTACCACATGTAAGAACTGGCCGCAGGACAGAACAGTCCAGTCGTAAAGATCGTGAATTCCACTAATAATCAGGACTACCCAGCCAGATCAAAGCAGAGATGCGTTTTTAGCAAACATTTCTAGAGAAATAATATTAATATTTATTTCAAATCGATGCACGTCCTTGGTTAAGCCTTATGTGGCACAAAGAACTGAAAGAACACTTGCATACCTACTAGCTGCATGTCAAGCAGGGTCAGGTTAAACTCAGCATCACCATTGCTGTCAAAGTGAATTTTGTAACCAAGTATGCCTAAAAAACAAACAACTGAACCATTAACCCTTTCAGTGCCAAGTATGGACAAGGGCAAAATTCAACAAAAATCCACAAATTTCGTTTTGTAAAATTTTGGAAACAAATAGCACCATTTGAAAGTACAGGAAGAGAGGTTTCATTTGAATGGTCACATCACAGGATTTTGTCCACAGACTCAAAAGTTAGAACTACCTCAGGGACTTCAACATTCACTCTGGCAGTGAAAGGGTTAAAGAAATGTACTGGCTTTTTAATAATGATCAAATGATTAAACTGAAACAGGTCCCTCTCAAAAAACAAAGGACCGTCAAAATATTTTATATTCCTCAAAAACTCATTAACAATTCATAAAGAAAAAACAAGAGAAATTAATGTTTAATAAGTGACTTTATCTCTTTATCTCTGATAAAGACACGGCTAAACTTTACAACCAGTTTTTTTAGACCAAAATAACCTTAAATCTAAGAATGAGTTGATATATATCAAAGATTTTAAAGTCGTTCAAACAATTCGTGTATTTAAACCTGATAAAACACTCCCGCTCGCTTTTTAAACAGTACTCAATTTATGTCCTTTAAATCTACGAATAGAGAGTATGCACAAAGGGCAGTAATTCCAAGTATAAACAATTTTGGCTTCTCCCACTTTTTTGTCCGTGTTAACATCGACATCAACGATACCTTTATTTTAATTATAGTTTTACATATACAAAAGCTTCTCAATCTCAGGGTGAATGATAGGCGTCTTTTAAAATAGGTGGCTCTAACTTTTCAGGTATTGGGACGAAATGATAACATTCAAATGCCGTGATTCTCTTCAGCTGCATTTTCATACGGAACTCTTTATTTTTCAGCCTTTAACAGAATGAGACTTCATCATACCAGTTTTTTTTTTTCAATATTTCTACCTGTTTGCCTGGCGTTCTGAATCATGGTTCTGTCTAATCGTTCATTTCTTTATCAACAGCTGTTCGTGATACTCAGTTGCCGTATGGACCAACAGGAGTTTCAAGCTATCTGATAGCGGGAAGTAGGTTACAATCTACAATAATTCACTTAAAAGCTTCTGTCTGCTTTTAGTCCTAAATCTCACTTACTGTCATACTGAATATCTTGCATCTTTTTTGCAATGATTTCACCCGTTACAGTCTGATTCATCACCATTGTTTTGTTCAGAGCAAACGCGTACTGGTACACAGCATCATATAGATATGCTCCAAACACAGGTGGCTGTACGAAGGGGAAAAGCGTTAGTTAGTCTCGACTACTCTTATTTAAGGTACCTTAAGATTTGACAAAAAACGTTACTAAAAATCTTTCTTCGCGTCGCTTCGAACATTTTCTCGATTCAACTCGTTGGGTCTTTTTTTAACGTTGAGAAATTATGCTGGAGCCGGAAGAGAGAGGATCACGTCCGAGCTCAGAAAGATACATTAATATTTATCGCCTTGCCGTTCACGTACGTTCCAAAAGGACTTGAAATGGTATCAATTCACGCCACAGTAGTAGCAGGCAAAAAAATTGACAAAAAATCGTGATGCCTTTGAAGAGTTGTTGTTTTGCTCACTACACCTATTGTGTTTTTTGATATTCCTATTGCCATCGTAGTTTCATAAGGTCCCTATTGATTCATTTTACTAGTCTCCAATTTAGTTTCGCGGTTAGGAGACAAGTTGCAGGAGACTTTGTGCTAAGTGAAACGCAACCGCGAGATGAATATGAGCTCAGCAACGTTTATGTTGCGGTAATCATTAGCAAAAAGTATAACTTAGTGTAACGCTTGCTAGTGTTCACGTTGTTCGTGATAGGGAATGTAACATTGTGCCTTCAATTCTTTCTTGCAACTTGCCTCGCAGCAAAACTGGGAAACAAGTTGCACGAAAACTTACCTGACGTAACGGCGCTTTAATGCTAAACCATCAAAATGAATTCTATTGTAATGTAAGGGTCAGATTCGACATGCAATGAGTTTCTGGTATTCATTGAGTTACCGATACAGTCTGTGAGGAGTCTTTACTATCGATCTATCATATGTTACTGCCTCTCACCCAAACAATCAGCCCTTTAATTATGGAGTTGAACTTGAGTACCCAGGCTAGCTGAAGTCTCTGAGGCGGCTTAAGTGTGCAGTGGCAGTGGCTGGGACTTAGTGACTTTCTTTTGTCCACGATTGTCATTTCTGTTGTTACGTTGTGAATTAGATTTTGCAGGGAACACGGATCTCATACGTAGAGAGACTCTGGTCTTCCTAATTTATTTTTTTAGAGCCAAGTCAAAGACAGTCGCGACCGTTGACCTTGTCGCCAACTTTAACGACTTAGGTCAAGTCGCTTGTTTGTCAAAGCAAAACGCTAAACTCACGTGGTTACATTCCTGAGCGTTTCGTAGGCAAAGACCAAAAATGGCGTTCTCTGTCAACCAAAAACGACGAATTTTCGTTCGCGGAAAGTCAATCGATGGAACTCCCTTTGGTTGCAGCTTTTTATGGCTTTATAACTCAGAAGCACGAACAACAAAGTAAGCAATTTAAAAGGTATGTGACCACGTAAGTTCACCTTTTTGGCTTGACAAACCAAGCCACCTGAGCTAAGTCGTTAACGTCTGGCACAAAAATCAACTGTCATGGTATCTTTGTCTACCTGTTTCGGTAGTACAAACTGTCAGGAAATGCATTAAGTACATTCTAACTAAAGAAGGCCCTGGTCATAGCTTGTAAAATCAATATCTTACCTTGGTTTTATTAGCGGGAAATTTTTTATCATCCGTCCACAGATATCCAGTGTACACTAAACTATTGAAGGGCTCATCCCGAGAACGAATTTTTAACTCCTCAGTAAAATTCATGTAGCTTTTCGATGAAGGACTTTTGATAGCCAAGACAAAAGCAGCTTGGAATGCATCCTTTACGTGATGATAACGATTAAGAGTGTCTTTGTAACTGCTGAAAAACCACTTAAAGGGCAGATTAGAGTAAACCCCTACTTGTGCTTGATCCAGTTCGAAAATTATGAAAACGTAATCGCCATTGATCATCTTTTCGTCGTATGCGTGCAGCATCCCTTCCCGAGCTATGTGGAGATCGGTTACAAATACTACAACTGAAAAGAAAAAAAGATTAAAAAATGACTTAAATCAGTTCATGTGATGATTTAAACACAAACACTCCAAGAAGCAACTTCTTCTATGATCGGTAAAACGCTTTTTTTAAAACGCATGGCATATTAGAATCCATTTGTTTTTGTTTTTGTCGTTTTTGTATTTTTCTTAAGACAAGAATTAACATTGTCCTCGAAGAGCTCAACAATGGGTGCGTTCGATTGGGAAATCCGGATGTAGATTTTCAAAATCTAAATCCGGATTTCCCAATCGAACCCGAAATCCGAAAACGGATTTCACCTCAGGGTAAATTTCAATTAAGAAATCCAAATCCGGATTTTTTGGATTTCCCTTTTCGTCGTTCGATTGGGAAATCCGAAAAAAGGAACAGCGGTCTTGTATGCGCACGCATAATTAGCACAAGATAGTCCGCTGTTCACGAGAACAGTTTAGCAAATCCTTTTTCGGATTTCCCAATCGAACGACAAAAAGGGAAATCCAAAAAAATCCGGATTTGGATTTCTTAATTGAAATCCACCCTGAGGACGGACTTCTCGGAGGTGAAATCCGTTTTCGGATTTCGCGTTCGATTGGGAAATCCGGATTTAGATTTTGAAATCCGGATTAAGATTTTGAAAATGTAAATCCGGATTTCCCAATCGAACGCACCCAATGTCTTTTTTTTTCCTTATTACGTATTAATTTTTCTACAGTCACGTAATCTCAAAAGATCACGCCATATTCGCCTATACAAATTAAAAACATTCCCTATTACGTCAAATACGCATACGTTCATTCATAGATGAAAAGTGCATGTGGAAATTTCCCGTGTAAAATTTACTGTCGTCAAAACCTCATTAATAAATCATAAAGAAAATACAGTGGCAATTAAAAAAAGAAATAAAAAATCGACAAGAAATTAACGTAATACAATCAATAAAACCACATTTTTGTCATTTAAAAGAAATAAGTCTTTAAATGGGATAAACTACAACTTTCTCGACAAAAGTAAAAAAACAACAGCAATAACAAACTAGAATAAAGTTCACTTAAGGAAAGAGAATAAATGGTAAGAAAGGTTTGAGTTAATATACAGTATTCGCAGATCGTGTTTTAAAATGTCATAAACACTCCTGCTTGTTTTATAAACTAAAAGTATCATATAGACATACTCCGAGCTTCCTGTTTGATTTTTTTCATGATATCTCTGTAATAATCAGTGTGATTTCCCGGGTTATATTGCGATGTCGCATGAGCCAGTAGTTCCAGAGCCACGGTTATTCCACTCGCCCTCAAACGTTTCACCATGTTATTCTTCATTTCTATCCACTTTGTTACGTTTTCGTAAATAATTGCCACTCTTTTCCAGTCAAAATAATTTAGCAGCGACAGCAGACTTGGAGTGAGTTTAGTATCCACGGCAAACGTACGAGTGAAGGTTGGATACAGCTTTTTGAACGACAGCTCTGGATTACTACACATCTATTGATTTGAAAGTGAAGGATAAAATAAAACAAAAAAAAAACAAAAAATTCATTAGTTCTTTACCGATATGATGTTACCGATTTATCCAATGATTGAGCAAATTTGGCCGTGTTTATGCTAGAGACGTTAAACGCATTTAACGCGGTTTCATGAGACTTGAAAGTCGTGTGGTGTAAAAACAGAACAACCTCATAGAAAAAAACCCACAGACTTTTGAGAAAAATAATAAAATGATAAAAAAGACTAAACACTGATTCGTCCCAGTCGAAAGTCTCGTTTTTTTGTTTTTTTACTTGACGCATTTAACGCCTGAGACGTTAGCGTCGTCTGTTAAGTCACAACGCCGTTAACAGAAGACGCTGATGTTTTATAATACGGGTTTGAACTAGCTAGTTAATTTGAAATCGGCTTCTCGATGGTTTGAGATGAAAGTTCAAAGATCTGTAAAACAAATATGGGTTTTTTATGACAGTTTTCCCGATTTGCCGGAGAGAATTTAAAAATATTCCCTTCATACAAAAATCCCTGGCAACTCTAAAGGAAGCACAGTTTTTATGATTAACAACTGGGATCCAAGACATAATTTTGTTCTAGAGTAGCGTCAAGGGTTTTAAAAGAGGCATGCCCCGCTAGTAAAGCCTCAAATCATCCGGGATTACACATCCTTTCTGGCTACACCTGGTGTTAAGCTTCAATTCTGTCCAAGATAATAAATAATGAACACTTCATGTACCATGTCATGATACGCTCGTAATATATTGAAGAATAAAACAAAACAAGAAATTCAAGGTAAAACTTGTGCATTAATTCAAGGCTCCTATTGTTACGACTGTCAACATGGTCAATTTAAAATATGTTTTTTGCAGTGTTCTGCCCGACGATTGGTTAATTGAAAGCCAGGCTAGTAGTTTGAATTTTGAACAAATTTTTTTTTTTCCGGTTTTCATTGGCACAAAAATAATAATAATAATAAAAATAAAATTGGAGAAGGGCCATTTTTGCCTGCTTTGAAGACACGATGGTCCAACCTAAAAAAAAAAATAGCACTAAATTTTATATTCCTTTTTTTTGTTCTTGCTTATCTGCTCAGTTCACATATTAAGGGTTCAGTTTTATTGTCTAAATTTCATGTAATAAACCACGGTGGTCTATATTTTCGGGGATCCCTTTCTAGCTAGAGTGACCATAATCGATGGCAAAGCGATTATGGTAATGTCCTCCAATATCAATTTTCATACCGCAAGTGTCGTAAATTACAGTTTAATGAAAGGCGGATCTAATCAAAAGAAAAACAAAAAGTTGCATGCGAAAAATCTGCGCTTGGGATTTTACTCGATTGGTTTCCCGTGAGGATTTCGTCCAAATATGTAAAAAATTAAAATTAACAAACATTTCTGCAAAATTGCTTCTGAGAATGAAAAGCCTAAAGGAACTCACATACGGTACTGATCACACTCCGGTTATAATTATGGTATAAATAAAGTGACGGAGCTACTTACATACGAAATCATGGTCTTGTTAAACGAGGCGGCCATCCTCGCAGAAGTGTTACAGCTACACCCCGGACCTATGAAAGCTGATACTCCCTGCGTCAGTTGATACACAATCGCTTGTAGAGTCTTTTCCTCCTCGCAGTCTGTGTCATTCCAGATGAACGTGACGTTCTGACCAGGCAACAAGTCAGATCTTCGGTTTATATCATCGACGGCAATGCTCATGGCAGATGCGTAGTATTCTCCGCGATGAAAAGAGTTGCCAAGACGATTGGTACGTTTAAATGGGATCAGAAGGCCAAGTTTGACTTCCTCCGAGCTCGGCGAAGGAATATGGAGAAGGAACGCGTAAAATATAAACAATCGTAGAGTTCGTAGAGCCATTTGAACGTCTTTTGTTAATCGCAAGTGAACATGATATCAACCTTGAAATATCCCCGAGCTGGCGGAACTGATAACCTCACGGATTGGCCTAGAATATAAATCAGTTAAATTTCAAGTTTCTGGAAATTAACTGTTATTGTAGTATCGCGGTAAATTACTAGCAAAAAACGTTCAACGCAGGGATTATGTCGACGAGATGATTGTGATTTTTTTTTCCTCCTGTCCAAAATTAGGAATTTACTATCCTGGTTTGAATTTTCTTAAATTCGCTTTCTTTTAAAGCAACCGCTTCTGATCTTTGCCTCAAAAAAGTGAGAAATAGTTAAAATTCAATGAAAGGAAAAAGATGAAAGGGCAAATTAGAACCGTACAATTGAAGAAAAATATTGCGCACATTAAACATTCCGCTCCCAGTAAGAAGTATGTTAATTATGTTAATTAGGTTCAACGCGCTCGCCTGCCGACTTCAAGGTTCTTTATTGCTCCAGCTATCATGCATGTAAATAGATATTGAGTCAGAGCAATGACTAAAAAAGCATACCGGAGAAAGCCCCATTAAATAAACTTCCTACTGAAAAACTATACCTATGAAAGTACCATGAAAACATATTTCCATTGAGATGATACGATAAAAAAATAACCCGAGGTGAATGAATATTGCTGATGCCGTATCGACTAGTTGATAACTTTTGAATTAGTATTTTCGACAAGCAGATGGTAAGAGGAAAAGCATACAGACAAAGGATAAGCCAAACCGTTCTATATATTTTCAGAGTAAAAAGTTCACAAAGAGAGACTTCCTTCATGACGGAAAGCAAATTTACCTACAGTACAAAATGTACTGCATGGATCAGCAAACGTAGGAGGAACGCAGTCGAAGATCGGGGGACTTTTTTCTTTTCGCAGTTATATTTCAGAGAGTGCGTCACCTATGTTGTGAAAAAACAACACACACTTTCTTTTTCTTAAAGAATATTTGGCAAGGGTGGAAATTATAGGCACCTACGTTCTAGATAAACTTCCAAATGAGTTTTTTAAAACGTTTAATTGAAAAATGGCTAAGCGGTCTTAATAAAAATGAGAGAAACAAGTACAATAATTTAGGTAATGGAGATAAACAGACTAGTATTTATATTTTTAGATAACCGGAACAATAGTTATAATTATAAATGGACAAATTTTGCACTTGTCTGCCGGTTTTATATTCCATTGCACGATATGTTGAACGACTGAAATATTAAAATGTTGTCGTCACACAAGGTTTAAAAAAAGAAGAAGAAGCTGTTAACCGTTGTATGAGATTCGTCTACCTGTAATATTTTTGCAAAAGTTAAAGTAGTGAATGAAGAACTGTTTCGTGCAAACTCTTTAACGACGAATTACAAAAAGCAGACTTTCTATTTTTTGGGTCTTTGACAGTATGGGTAATGAGCTTCCGTTGCAAATTTTATTCACATCGTCCTCAACACATGTATTCAAAGAGGCTGAACTGCTGCATATGAAAAGCGATAGGACGGTGGAGACGTTCACTGAGGTGTATACGTACTTGTTTAGTATCATCTCCATCGGTCTTTCTATTGCTAATTTATAATGGTTGTAATTTTCTCACGAAACGGAACATAAGGATCGATACTTCAAGATCGACACTTCAAGCCCCTAATTTTACTCAATAGCTGCATAGCAGACTTAATTCATTATTAATTTTTCTGCCTGTAATTTAACAAGAGTAGATGAAATTCGCTAAATAAAATAAAACAAAGAAAGAAGAAGAAAAATCTCGAGATTTAAATTGCTGAAACTGCATTAACAATTACATTCCAAATCTACCAACACCCAAAAATAGAGAAAGTGCATCACTCTATAGTTCTCAAATTAACTTACCGACAAACAAAACACGCGGTACCCAGTCGATCGTTACGTCCGATTTGGCCTGGTCATGTTAAATTACTACGATAAAAATAAATCTCAAATAAAATAAAAAACCTATGCTACAACTTAAGTTTTAGAAGCTATATGCGAAAAAGAAAATTGTTTTGCCAAAGCCATTTCCCTTAAAGGCGGTGAAATAATAAATAGATTAATAAATTCATAAATTAATTCACCTAGTAAACTATTTGGCGAGGAGGGCCTGAAGGCAGTCAGTGGTGCTATTGTTTGTTTGTTTGATTTGTTTGGTTTCTGTTTTGTTTTCTTTCTTTGGCAAAAAAGAGGTTTGCATTTCTTTAAACTGAGGTGAGGATGGTGATTCTTTGTCCTTCAAAATTCTGCAAATCTTTACGAAACTTAAAGGAGCATGCTGTCCTGACATCAGAGCAGAAAAAAGTTTTGTCGAGTGTCAAAGATAAGTGATGCGCCGGCTTCTCTTCTTGTTCAAGTCAATGATAATGAATATTGAAATTTAAAATGATGTGCAAAGAGACAAAATGCCCAGGTCTACCATAGTTTTTTCTTTGACCTTGTAGGTTGTTATTTTATACATTTGTAAAGCTCACTCGTGTTTCTCATCTTTCAATGAGATATCAAACTCACATACTTTTCCCTTCGTTATCACTCCTTCAGCCTTCGTAGTATTTTCGTACACCTTTCCTGGCATGTTGTTAAATATGATTAGCCCGCCAAGACCTTCGCATAAAAGCTAGGTTGAAAAAGGGTTTCTTTTGATGTTGAAGGTCGATCAAACATAACGTTAAAGTTTGGTCCCGCTTTGTGTCTTTCTGTGACCAGAGAGAGTTGAGTTTCTCAAGAGAATAAAATTTTGTGAAAAGCAAAGTGGGGTACAGTTAGACAAAAGATCGGCCACATCGATCTATTCGATAACAACTATTAAATAAATAAATAGATAACCATTTGAGGAAGCACATTCATTAATTGGTACGTAGCGTCGTCTGTACCAGCCAAGGGAAGGTGATTCCAAAGAAGCAGTCATGCTACATTTACGATGCATTTTTAGGTCAAAACTTAGCTGACATTTAAGCTTATAAATGGAACTCTAAAGGAAAAAAATATGAAACGATTTTCCCAAACGAGAAACATAACATGATCTTTCTTGGAATTTGTCCACTTGGCAAATGTTGACCCATTTTACACTTTTTTTTAAAGTTGCAGCCCACGTACGCGGTGACGGTCAAAAAAATGAACTTGTTTTGGTTTAGTAGTAGACTGCAAAGAAATCGTTTTTTCAAGGCCATTCACCATCGCTTCAGGCAAAAAAAGGCTGTTTTGCAATCTACTAGAGTAGAGGAGTAAGTCTAAACAAACTTAAACAAACTGTCTTTTAGATTTTAAGGCTTTTATCCAAATGTGTTTGAGGGTCTAAAAGCAATACCAAAGAAAAATTGTGACACAACCCCCTTAATATCGATTCGTCATTTCCTATATTGCACGTAATAAAAAGTTGTAATTTTAAGGAAAAATAACATTCCTAGAATAAACGTGACTCCCTGCACTGTACTCCGCGTAATGTTCATCAGTAGGCTTTAAATGATCGGCTAAAAGGCGGTAAAGCAAAAGTTAGTTTGTGGTTGAAAAGCAGTTAACAGAAAAACCACACATCAAGTATCTATGAAGCCTTTATTTAGTTATTAGCGAGCCTTTTAAAGACGTGTATACAAAAAGGAAATGCTAAGGCAAACCACACAAAAAAGTAATAAAAAGGTCAAGCGTTCTTTTTAATGTAATCTGTAACCTCTGATTGACTTTATACAGCAGATTAAACATTTATTTATACAGAGAAACAGAGTCCTTCAAATGTGTCTTGAACTTAAATTATTTAGCCTAGTCTATTCACAAAGTACTAACTTACGACTCAATTGGCCTTCAATAAGGCCTTCTCACAGCCTCTATGACCCGATTTCTTTCCATAAATCAAAGTCTTACTTAGGGTCGGCAATGAAAAGAGTTTTTATGACATTGATATTTAGGCCTGGCATTTACATAAAACTTAACCTCATTCAAATACTCAAGCAGCGTATTAGTTAAACAATACTGAAATGTTAAGACTGTCAATTAAGTTTACACGAAGGTTCGTGACTTTCAAGTCTAAGTGTCTTTTGATGGAAAAAAAACCATTAGCGGGAGTCCATTTACGTTAAAAAGCAAAACAATGAAAGTGCTTAAAACGAAAATAAAAGCATAGAAAATAGATGCATTTAAATGTGATTGAAACTTAGCGTGAGATCGAGCCAGGGCTGACAGCTCCTCAATAATAGAAACAAAAGGTTAAAACATCATTTGCATAGTAGCACGTACGAAACTTTCAACTCCTACATCAACAAACAAAATGGAGCACCATCGGATTTGCACGGACCTTGGGCTGAGGAGATTTCGTATATTTCGCTATAAATGGTCTTGGAGATAGTTTTGTAACCAATGAGGATGCCAAAACCACACAGACCCGAAGGAACATAACCTGAAGATTGTTTTGTTATTGTTTTTCGGTTAACACTAATTGACGATGATCCATTTATTGCAAATGTGCCGGCAAAGTGACAATTCAACGATTGATATGATTAGTCCGCCCAATTAGAAAAGTCACGCCAAGTGTGTAAAAATAGTTCAACGAACACTTACATATTACATAAACGTTTCAAATTCCTCCTGGGCAAAAGTTGACGATCAGAAGTACCACCAAGCTGACAGTATATTGTGTTCATGTGTCGGTATTCGCAGCGCGCTCATATCAATTCCAGCTAAAATGTTAGGTCTGATGTGGTACCACTGCACCGGAAATTGAAATTTCAACACAGGGGCACCCCCAGCGACTGTTTTCTGTAAAATATCTGTTCGGAGAGGCAACTATTGCCTAGAATTTTCTAAAAATTTCTAGTTGACCGTTCCATTCGAGTACAATTTTATCTGAAGTTCAATTTTTCACATTTTATATTTAGGGTGAAACAGTCGTTGGATGCCCCTGTTTGTAGCCCGAGTGGCAGGAGACAGACTCTCTCTCCCCGATTTTTTCTGAGGAGAGGGGGACGTCTGTGAGAGTGAGACTTGCCCTGAAGCAAAGGTTCTTTATACGAAGGTATAGTTAGTCATTTCAAACACAGGGCCGATTTAAACGTCATTAGTTAATTTCAGAAGCCCATCCTAATTTGATTAAAAAAGGTCCATCTTTACTACGGTCTACCATAAGCAATGGAAGAAATCATCACAATTTTTCATTTCATTCAAAAGAAGAAGCAACATGAGCTCGACCTTCAAAAGAGTATTAAATGTATGACATGCACGTTTTTTTTCTTAAAATGCACTTTGTAGAACTGCGATGAGCTCAGTTTGAGTCCCACGTGAAATAGCATATCAGTCTAAAAGCGAAACTTTACCCACAACGGCTGTTTTGCTAATTATTGTGTGGCTCTTACTTTAGAATTTGTGACCCGATAATATTCTTCAGTTTACTGAACTATTTAAAAGAAAGCTCCAAGAAGTATGTCAGCGGTCCTTGGCGCAAGGTTTCCGCTGCGCTGTTGAGTTTTGTCCTTTTCAAACCATATTTAGAAACACCATTTTGAATTATGCTTAAAAAAGAAAGTGTCAGGTTCGCCGACGACACCACTTGAAATAACGGGATTTAGAAGGTTTTATTTCCGATGCAATAAAAAACACTAGCCTGCGTAGCAAGCGTTTCCAGTCGAGTTGTTAGAGCGCCAACTTTCTCGACGAACTCGGGCGGAAACGCTTGCTATGCAGGCTTTCCTTTTACAGACCTAGATCCGGGTACATGGTATGGCAAATACAAAATAAGATCGGCCGAAAGGAGGTTTCGCGAGACTGAGCAACCCCCACAAAACCTTGTTTTCACTAAAACCGCTGGACACAAAACCTTCCCCGGTGGTATAGATAGGGTACTAAGGAAATAACAAAATACCGTCTTTCACGACTCGCCGCAAGCGAAAAGTGATCGAGCCCGATTATTAAGAAATTCTCACAGCTATACTCCTGGCATACTAAATAATAAATACAGCAAAGCTTTAAAATATAAACAATGATATTTTGAGATAAAAAGGGTTCATACGCATTTCTTATGTGAACAAAAATAAGTTTCGAAGGCGACAACTGTTCCCTAGTTGCGAAATAAATTAAAGCATTTGACACACTATTGTTATTGTCAATAGTGCAAACTCACAATTGTTTGAACATTTAGTTAATAAGCTAGAGTGTTGAAAATTTGCTAAAGTCTTCGATATAAGCTGCTGTTTTAGCGTATAATCTACTACTATGTTTGTCTCGGCTTGTCTCGTTTGCCGGATCATTAAATTGATTAATGATATATTTAAATCCCGAGCTAACGTAACTGAAGGGAAACATTGACATCAGAAGGACCTCTAAATCCCTTTAGTCTCGCCTCTAGTAGATTATGAAAATAGCAACAAACTTCTGCGTTTCGTTTTTCACTTTAAAAAACGGTTCGCACAAACAGCTTAACTACGTAGGACAAATGTTCGCATTTGAAATGAAACAAGCCGAGATCTGACACTTTGCCAAATGCTTGTGATTGTAAGTTATTAGCGTGTCCTGGCCGCGGTTTACACAAAATATGAACCCTACTTGAACTCAAATTGTGTCTTATATGGCAAGAAAGAAAGCGTAAACAATACTTATAATAAGGAGGAGAAATATTTGGATCCGCGCCGGTAAACTATTTGTCTCGTTCAGTTGATTTATGGTAATGGTAATGATCTTTCCTAAGACCGATTTTACAACAGTGTAAAGTCGAATACCTGTGTATTCAGCGAAGCATTATCTCGAGGTGTCCATAAAATCCACTGAATTCAACATCATGTCGAGAGTCGGGATGTACGTACAGAGATATCATGTTGACGGTTATGAATCGCAAAGCGAGTCATGCGAGAGATGTGTCACTCGAAACGGGAAAACTCTTCATGAAAGATGCCCTTGGCATTGATGACGTCACGCTAAACTAGCTCTATTTAAGACAATTACTTTGGAAATCTACACCGCTCTAAGTCTGTTTACCATCAACATGATTACGCGAATTAAAATTCGCGATATTGACGGTAATAATTTTGATCTGTTTAATATGATCCAGAGGTGATTTTTATATCGATGTAACTTTGACGTTTCAAAATGACACTGTTACTGTATTGTTTTGGTTTGCCAAAGTTTATTAAATCAGATTATTGATCTAATAAAGTGCTAAAGAGTTCGATAAGTACTGAAGCAACTTGATGAAAATGTCGTCTTCTCTCTTCATCTTACGGTGGAACGGATATGTATCACCAAGCGAAGGTAAGGGCCATAATATATCATAGCCGACTGAGCGTCTGCGCGAGAAGGGCGCAGATCATCCTAGAAGGGTTCATCGTTGTGATCCACGGCATCTGTCAGGGTCATAAAGATAGACTGGCTCTATCAAAAGGCTATCACCATAATCCAACAGAGTCAAGATTCTTAGAACTTAATAGCTTTTTGTTGTAAACTCTCAGTCCTGGGTTCTCTCAAAATCAAGCTCTTGTGACAAGGTTGTCATCTCCAGAACTCCAATTTCACCACAGGCAGCCCAAGCGCACTGTTTGTGGGTTCGGGCTTCAGAGGTCATTTGGTGGGAAATACTAGAATTATTAGTGTATTATCTGATGCCAAATAAATGCAAAAAGTCTTAAAGATATGAAGTCTTCTTGTTTGTCTATCGGTACTAGTAGCCTTTAAGATAACGAAAATCGATATTTCTTGCATTATTACATGCGATTCGGGCCCTTATTGATCGAATTTTATCACATGTATTCGAATCTACAACGCTAAGGGAAAAAAATCATGATCACGCGAAATATTGATTCAAAAAGCTCCCTTACCTTTCGTTCATAGCCACTCTGTGTCCTACGGCTGGTTTAAACGCCGTTTAGTCGACTTTCTTTCCATCGAGTACTGAACACTATAGTACTATAGTACTTCAGTACTCGATGGAAAGAAAGTCGACTAAACGGCGTTTAAACCAGCCGTAGGACACAGAGTGGCTATGAACGAAAGGTAAGGGAGCTTTTTGAATCAATATTTCGCGTGATCATGATTTTTTTCCCTTAGCGTTGTAGATTCGAATACATGTGATAAAATTCGATCAATAAGGGCCCGAATCGCATGTAATAATGCAAGAAATATCGATTTTCGTTATCTTAAAGGCTACTAGTACCGATAGACAAACAAGAAGACTTCATATCTTTAAGACTTTTTGCATTTATTTGGCATCAGATAATACACTAATAATTCTAGTATTTCCCACCAAATGACCTCTGAAGCCCGAACCCACAAACAGTGCGCTTGGGCTGCCTGTGATTTCACTTGGTAGAGTTTTTTATTATGACCTTCAGTCTTGATCCGTTTTGTCACGGAAATCCAATTTCTTTCTTTCTTTTTCTTTTTTTAGCCATAATCGTTATTGGGATCAAAATATATGACATTAGAATGAAATCCCGATTTTTCGAAGCAGGTTGGTTCCAATTCAGTCAGTGCCGAGGTTTGTAAAAATCGTAGGGAAAAATTACAGACATTACAGTGTTTGACTGGTGAAGTGAACAGTTAGGTTTCAGGTTCGAATTACTGGAAAATTCCAAAAAAAACCCGAGTATTCGAGAAATCGGGATTCTATATGCAATCAAACTTCCCTAATACTGACAAAGCAACAGACCCCGGGGGGGGGGGGGGGGGGTTACTCAATATATTTTTATACGGCGAGGCACCGCCCCGAGGTCCTACCCGTTACCCTTTCATATACTATTTTTCACGAAAAAGGTACTCCTTTAGTATGCCTTCTATTGACAAATGGTACCCCTTTCATATACCTCGTTTAGAACTTTGCATCCCTTCAAGTTTTAACTACTGGAAATGCATTGTCATTTAAAGAGGAATTAATCAAACCTGGCCTTTAGCCATTATGTCTTAATTACTTAGATTAGAGCGCAAACAAAAAATTTCTTCAAATGCATTTGTTGTTCGCATTTCTATTTCTTGTTGTTATTTGTAAACACATCTCACTTTATATTCGCTAAAACTACGTAGCAGTTGTGTATGAAACTTTTGTAGTGTGATTCAAAACACTAGTCATTGAAATGTTCATCATGCCCGGGGGGGTGCTCCCTTATAAGGGCTTAATGGGGACGTGCGGCCAACCAGGGTATGTTTTTCGGGATTTTTGTCTTAAACAGGGTATCGATTTTATCAATTTTTGTCTTAAACAGGGTATCTTTTCTTAGACAGGAGCCCATAACCCTGTTCTTAGACGATAAACAGCCTGCTTTTATGTTCTACGAATGTCTTAAACTGGGTATCAAAAACCGGAATTCTGTCTTAAACAGGGTCAGGGTATGAGGGGTCGAGCCGCACCTCCCCACCCAAGGATATATCGAGTACCCTCCCCCCCCCCGGGGAGCTGATGCATGTTTCGTGGGGAGATAAAACAGCTGCTTCGTGCAAGCGAAGATTACTAAATAACATGACATCAGAGCGTGAATGAGGGGGGAACCACAATACGATTTTTAAACGCCTTTTTACAGGGGCAACCAACGACAATTTTCGGAAAAATATCTGTTCGGAAGACGATTTGAGACCTAGAATTTTCGAAACATTTGTTGAAAAATTTCTTGCTTGCCTGCCTCTCCTAGGATTTTCGAACATCTAAAAAATGGTATAATTACCTATTTTCAACGGATTTTTACCCTAAAAAGGTCACCTAGAATTTTCGGGAGCCTTTTTTCTGGCTGAAATTTTCGGAAAGGTAAGTTTTGATCCCTATAATTTTCGGATCACTAGACTTTCAGCTAGGAAATCCGAACAGATGAAAAATTTTTAGGGAATAAAAATATGCCTTTATCTACCGTTTAAATACTAAAATACGTTTAACAATGCTATGTTTAAGTGTTTTTGAACTATATTCTCGTTGGGTGCCCCTGTTTTTAGTGATCATGTGTACCACCAAGAGTTGGTGCTCATTGGTACCACAAAAATTTGCACACCACATGTCTAGGAGCATCTTTTGATCAGCTAATTTGCTGAGACCTGGATAGAATTGCGAACCTTCAAGAGCCCCCTTCAAGTGCTGAATTTCAAATTCGCTTTCCTTTTCAGAGTTTTCAGACTTAATACTCCTTCCACCGAACATCCGTATTTCCTACCACCCCACCGTTACAGCACTGACGCCAATCTAGTAATTATCTCTTCTGGTCAAGAACAAAAATTCAAAACAACAAAAACATTAACCTTAGGCTGTGAAGACTTAACTGAACTGTCAACAGGGAAATTGCATACACATTCAACGTGAGTTAATGCGGTGGTAGATAACTTATGGTCTCCTTCTTTGATTTCTATTTTCTGTAGGTTAATTGTTTTGACGCTAAAAGTACAATTTAATACCTCCATAAGTTTCCAATTAGTTGTTTAAATTCTCATTTTTCTAGTCACTTGAATAATTGAAGAAATTGCTTTAAATATTTTTTCCCTTTGTCTCTCCTTTTAAGCAACTTTTTCCATTGGCATCAGCAAAAGCTCGGGAGACATGGTCGATTTTAGCAGTTTCAACCCACCAATCCCACATCATGCCCTCTCCATACGCTCCCCCCTCCCTTCCCTACACACGCACACATATCCCATCTCTCACGGTTAGATAAAAAATCAGTGTGAAATGGTCTCTCTGGAGGAACGACAGAGAGCTGCACTTCTAATGTTGATTTGTACGTACCATGGTGAAGACAGGACTTCTCCGATCCGATCTTAGGGTGAAAACGTAACTGTGTGAGTTTCGTTTTGTCTATTTTGTGAGTGTCTGGGCCACCTGAAAGACTTCCTTGCCGAACAAAATCTTCTTTGCAATTAGTAAATCTTAATCAGCCTTGAACATTCCAAACACTTAAAGCGGGCAAGGTCAGGCATGTCATTCCACACGCTACACTTCCTTATCTTAAATGAATTTCACACACATTGATATATAACCAGTGAATCAACTTTTAATTTTACAAATATGAAACTTATTTTATTTATCTATCCAAGTTAAATGGCTGGGTTCTCTAACTGGATGGAAAATCGTGATAGTCATTAATTTTTCTTTCATATACCGTATTTCCTCGAATAATAGCAGGGGGTGATTATTCGGGGGAGGCGATTAATTGAGGGACGGCTATTATTAGGAGGAATTAAATACGGTAAATAATTCAGACGTTCAGCCGATAAGATCCGAAAAACGATAGGTTAGTCAAGTCCGTCGTCCTGTATCCGGCTTAAACTTGTAAAGAATCTGCAGTCTATAAACAGGCTACAGACAACATAAATTTTGCACTCAGACAACAGAAGTTACCACTCTCAGTCCAACGAACATTATGAGGTCATACCCGGGGGGTGTTGCCCTAAATAATATGAATGGGGCCGCGTGGTCGTCGTAGCAAGTAAAAATTGTGGATTGGTAACGGTGCACAGAAGGTAAGGGACAATGGTAACCTATAGTAACGAGAAATTTTGACTCTCACGTGACTACCCGTCCGTCCGTCGGCCGTCCGTAAGTCCGCCCCTACATGTAAGCTACTATGAAATTTCTCTTTCAACCACCAGTACGTTTTGGCGGACCTAGAGACAAAAAGACAAGTAAGCCGAGTCTTTATTCGACTTAGTTTTCATTGTGTCTATACTGACGTGGATAACAGAGAAAGAGCTAAAGCGAGAGATAAACAAAAGGAGACGTATTTCGTTGCGAGAACAACAAGAAATTTTTGTAACTGCGGTAAGAAATTGTGAGATGCTAGCAACCAGTAGGGTGAAAATGAGCGTCAGTGAAGAACAAAGCGAACAGGAACACAAACTGGCAACAAAATCTTTTGTGAGCACATACGACATTTCATCCATAAAACATGTAACTAGGAAGTTTGCAGTCGCGAAAAACGACGACAAAAATAAATTTATAACAAAACGCGATGCACGTGCAAAGTTGTGTTTTGCTAATTAGACCTAGTGATTTTTTGCCCTTCCTGGTGCCGTCGCCGTTTGACATTAATAATATGATTTTTGATAAATAGTGCAGTTTCCCTTGATTAAACGCGATAAAGTTTAAACACTTGTCATATTTATGCGAGAGTGGCTCAGTTTACGTGCATATTTGTGATCGAACTAATATTAAGCATAGATTTAAAAGATTTCTTCGCAGTGTTTCAAGACTTCTTTCAAGTCTATTTTTTCTTTAAATAAATTATAAGTATGTCAATACGAGAACTTCACTTTTAGCCTTGGCACCAGTTTAGGTGCTAAAAAATCTAACATCAGTCAGAGTTGATTTGCTGTTCTACAATTGTTTTTTAACTTGTTAGCGGTAACAGGGAATTTAAGCCACGTCCACAAAACGGTATCTTTGAAGAGCGTTTTAGAACTTTTTCTGGCAATTCTCCCAGTCGTTTATTTCTAGGGGAATTTCTCCTTGGGCTATCAAAACGCAATGACTATTTGGAATAGAATCAACAATTTGAAGAAGATGGCATTTTCTTTGTTCAAGAATAACGCTTTGCCGTTCTTTGCGGTAGAACGGAATTTAAAAAGCCAAAATTTCATTTGCAATATTCTTTGAGACAAAAATTCATACCAAATGAAAGTGCTGCTGAAGACGTTTCCTCTAAATGGCTGTACCAAAGGTTATCTCACTTCCCCAGTTACAATAAACGTGCGTCGTGTAGTACATCCATATGAGACTGATTTCATATTAAATTCATATTTTGCCTGGTAACTTTCATAATAAATTCGTAATTAATTTTCCTAAAGTAAAGTGAGATTAATTTCACCTAAAAACATTCACAAGTCGGAAAAGATTGATAGCTTCTTGTTTTCGGTTTGAATGAATCCGTCCGGTTTGGCACTTAAAAAATTTAGGTTGTGAGAATTTTCCCTTAATTTTCTGAGGCTAAGATGATCTGATTAAAGGATAAAGCTTAAATATAGCTGTCACATAGTCGTCGTGCATAGTATACCAAGTAGTATGTAGAGATTTAAAAAACAGTGGATAGAACTCTATTATAAGTGTTTTGCTGAACATCCTGCTTTGGGTGGTCCTCAATTCTGACAGTTATGAATCAAGGAAGTTAATAAAACACTTATGTCTTGCAAATGAATAGAACAATAAAATATTTATCTATTGTTACCAGCTTAGACCCCATTAGGGACCGGGGTTATACCAGCATGGTAGTTGGGCTATACGAGTTTTATTTCACCTCCGTTCCGTGTAAATCACTATGGCAAGTGAACACCGGGTAATCCGTGATTTGTTGTTCTTTGTTCTACCTTTTTTTTTTCCTTTTTTCTAGTTTTTTGTTTGTTTTTTTTATTTGTTTTTTTGTTTTTTTTTTTCATTAGTGTTTGAGTCGGTTTATAGCCCGTACGTACACGAAAATGAGGACATTTCAGCATTTGGCATTCAAATCGTATTTGTAAAAAAATTCTGTGTGAAAAATAGAAATGTTTTCTTTTTCAATTATAATACTCTGGTCATGATACCACAGCAATTTATTTATGAAATTTATGAACTAAGACAGTTGGTTGAAAAATGAGTCTATAATTACTTATTGGCAGATTTACATGCTGTTATCATCAGATTCTAAAAAGCTTTTCATCTACATGCCCCTTTAAAGCGAGCGATCTTTTTTCATCCTCCAATAAGGAAGCATGTGCTTTTCGAGTTCGGAAGAAGCGGAAGATCAAGAAGCCATTCCTTGAATAAACATTTCATTCTTACATATTAGTTTCTTGTATATAATGTTTTTAAATAAAATCGCAAGTGTATTTCTTTTGGAAGCATTCAGCGTTCACCGCGCACCACTATATCTCCCGCCATTACAGCCTGTATTCCAATACTTGAAACACCTTCAAATTATTTCATTAAAATAAGTCAAATTTGAGACCCTCGTTGTTATCATACATTCATCCAAACTACTAAAATATTTATGGTCCACGTGTGTAGATAAGAAAATATAAAGGCGAGTACAGCTGAAAAAGCTATCAGTTATCCATGCGATATGGATGATATCGTGCTGACTGACAATATGAAGTATGCTAATATCAATCTTTTTTTTTACATTCGTTACTCCACCATACTTTATGTTCAGGGATGCTCTTAATTACACACTGCATTTAATTTTCAATGTTTGGGTAAGACAGCTTCAGCATCCGGGTATTAAATAGTACAGAACGCAGTCGAAGTTTTCCCTGAGGGAAACCCATATGTTCAAATTTCGGCTTTTATATGCTTAGTTATCTTTGTTTGTAGAGATTAATGCGATGCGCAGCGAAGCCGGTAGAGGGGCAAGAGATGCTTCGAGTTTTCCTCTTACATTTTTTGAAAAAGCAATTGACATTTTAAATTTGTCTTCAAGTCTTCATCGAAAGAATATAAACAGAAAAAAAAGTATTTCATGATTCTAATTTTTGCCTTTAAATTATACATTTCGTGTTATGCTTAATTTACCTTCGATGAATCAGTAATTCAGTAGGTTTTCCCTTCTCAGAATTTTGCCTACTGGCTATTTTACTGTCCAAAGAAAAACCCATGAATCTTTGCTCAAAGAGCTAATCAACCACAAACTACTATCAGTCCAACAAATCAGAAGACTTACCTCACGAAGAGGAAAGATTGGAGTTTCCCAGTTTCTCTTATCTCTTTCTTGCTGCTGGAAAAAGATTTCCCCTAGTAAGCGTTAAGAAAAGGAACAGCATGGACATGTGGCCGTTCACAACTGGCACTTTAAAGAAACACCACAATGGGAACTGTGTTTACTTGCATTTTTTCCGTGTAATTATACAAGCAAAGCCAATTGTTTTCAAACTTTGAAGATGAAAAATCAAAACATACCTTGTTGCCGGAAATTAAAGGCGCCGTGATTATCGAATAAGAGAACGCTAAACGCTCGCATTGGATCGTTCATTTGCTATTCAAGCTCACCAATCGAGAACAATTCAAATGGCTTCCCCCTGGGGCTTGTTTACTTTAAAAGACTGCGAACAAAACTAAAAGAAATTGTATGTTTTGCTAAAAGAAATTGAATGTTTTCAAACATCTTTAGCAGGCTTCATATACGATTATGCCCCTCTGACGATCTTTCGCGGCAACCTCATCACTGCAACCCTAAGCTGTGAAACCCCTTGAGGAGAACCGTGTGAATCCAGAGAAAATGAAAAATGTGTGGTTAAGAGGATAATGAAAAAGTTGTCACTTGGTGAAGAATTTTTAATAATCTTTACGGAAATTAAAAGCGAGAATAAGCACAGAGGAAGCTACTTATTCAGTGAGACAAAAAACAGTATGGAAGTCAGGCTGTTTGAAAACGACAACCGATGTGTTTTCTTTTGTGGTAAACTGATCTCGAATCTTTAATGAAGCGAATAAGTTGTCACTCTAAAACGAAAAATAACCTCCCTAAAGGACCATAAAGACTAGACTGTTGTGAGAAAACTATTTGTGTGAATATTTGGCTTAAGAGGCACTGAGCAGCGAATCGATTTTTTAAAAACCCCAGAAAAACACTCACCCCTACTCCTCACCTTGGCGTAAGATATGCGTTTCCGGGATACGTATTTCTAGTGCTCTTTGTTTTGAGGCTTCCCACGGGATAAATAAAGATGAAACTTTAAAACAAGGAAATAAAATTTAAATCTTTGCTTTTCGTAGCCTTAATTAGATGCAAACTGCAAGACTTTTAAAAATGTTAATACGTTCCATGTAGTTTGCAATTAAAAGATACATGTATGTCCACAAAGTACATGTTTATTTGTTGCTGAATAATTTGTTTGAGACGTTTACAAAGTTGTTTATTATTTTTTTCATCGAATTTGTTTTCAATTACTAGCTCTTTTTCCTCTTTCCTATTTTGTAATTCCTTTTCATTATTATAGAAATCCGTTTTTCATCCTAGTAAAACATTTTCACAGTTCCGTAAGTATAAAAAGCTAATGCAATGCATCAGCGATTTGCAACACGGGCAAACGTTTCGAAAAAGAATAAAACGATGTGGTGATGACAGATTATTTGATCACATTGGCAGGTGTAAGGGCTTAGATGCTTCAATCAGGAGTACCCAACGACCGAATGTTTCCAAATACGTCTCAAGTGTCTCAAATAGTTTCTCTAGACTTTTAAGAAGCCTTTTAAGTTAATTTGGAGCTGCCCTAAAAGTTACTCAGCTGTTCGGATGTGTAAGGGGAACTTTGGTCGTCTCGAAAGTTTTAGGTGGCTTTTTCCTCTCGTCCGAAACTTTTACTGACTACCCTGATGGGCCTGGTCGAAAGTTCGATGTCATAGAGTAGCCGTACCTTCGAATTCATTAACGATTCTAAGGGGCGTTTTGTCTTTTTACCGATTTAAGGCGACCTTTTTTTAACTGAATAATCGCAACATTTTGATGATAAATATGAAAAACCAAAACTTAGCACCAAAAATTGTGAGTAAGTTAGGACATAAACTCACGGCTCCGAATATGTTAGACGAGTGGAACGGTTATCCAGAACATTTTAGGCTTTCTGGAGCTTTAGAAATTTCTAGGCAATGATTGCTCCTTCGAACAATTATTTCACAGGAATTTAAGTCACTGGTTGCCCCCCCTAGTGTAATAATGTTTAGAACATGTTGCCATGTTGCCATGTGCGCTTCACTATTAGTCCTTTCCACGGTTTTGAATCACATGGCCTTAATCAGAATCGAACTAAACTAGCAAGTCCTTACACAAGTTATTCTCTTTGCTGTGGTATAATATTTCAACACGCGTTGTGTCGTAGGAATATTACAATATGAGTAACATAATATTCATGCTTAAAGCTTACGAAAGTTAGTTTCACTTGAAATGTACTAAGCACTTCACATGCAATATTCTCTGCTAAATAAATAGGATGCGTTTCAGAGTTAGAACATGTCTCTCCAAATGCCTCAATCGGAAGATAGAGGAAGGGTGTCGATATAAGTCTTGACTTCCTTGAGCAAAGGCTTTGAATTAAAAGCCAAGTCTGGAGAAAAAGACTGTCCAGTCAAACATAAGAAGTTAATAATGTAGGTACTAACAGTGACCACTTGATTATAGCAATGCTTTTGCTTTAATCAAACACAAAGGACAACCGGAAAAGGAAGTGGACATCACAGATAGAAATGCCAGCTGGCTTTTAAACAAACTCGTCTCATTAACACCATAAGCAATTTACAAGGAAATACAGTGAAGAGTGTTAGTGCTGAAGCATTGGTTTATTAGGACGCTAAAGTTCATTCACCTAATCACGTCAATCAAGAAGAGCCCCGCGATGCACATTTATAATTAAACGACATCTTTATCTTTTTAAACGCAGATCTTGCCACCTGTTTTAATTTTGGAAGGTCATATTGAACAAAAATATCTTTCTAAACATGTCCTTCATCTAAAACTTCTGAAGGGAGAATTTTCAGAGAAAGGAGCGCTATACCTTTTCTTTTTGCCTACGTTAGCATTTCACAACATGATGGCGAAAGAAATAAGGAGTAAACAAATACAGATTGCAAGACAATCAGATGTGCAATGCATGCTTCGAGACTCTACCTCAATAACTCTACTCCCTTACAATAACACTGACACAGAGTTGAGGCTCTGTTAGGGTAGAGTTCTGACAAGCGACATGGCCTGGAAACAACGACACAAGAGTAGATGAAATGGGGGGAAATGACATGAAGATGGGTTAAATACCGACAAGGACATGGCCTACTCCTCAAAATGTGAGACAACCATGTTTAAAATTTAGATAAGGGACATACGTCTCCCCCTCCCCACCCACAGAGGGCCTCAGAGTTCGATAAAAAAAAACACCCTTTGAAAAAATACCCCTGTACCAATTTAGAATTCGACATTTCATCATGGTTTAAGCTTGAAGTCTTAATAGGTCAGAAGAAACGATAAAAACTGATATCGGAATCGTACGGTCTATATGTGTGGATAATAAACCAGTTTGAAGCTGAGTGTGTTGGAATTGCCCAGCGAAAATACGAAAATTCGTTTTTGAACGATTTTCATGAAATATTTTCAAACTCCACTAAATACAAGGCTACAAATATTTTTCCACGATTATTCTAAGAGTCTGAAAAACAACTTACCTTTATGATTATGTTTCTACTCAGTTTCCTAATTACATCGAAAGTCTTGCATTATATTTTATAGCATCCCGGTCATCTTCCACTGAGCGTAACTGAATCTGAAACAACGTAAGTGAAAGGAAAATGATTTTAATCTGACCTATATACCAAAACCACCGTCTCTGACACGAGGCGTGTCCCTTTCTCGTTGCATAAGCAAGCAAAGATTTGTTTACTATTTTACGATTTTTCCTTTTCTTTTATTTGATTTGTTTTTTGTTCCTAAACAGTGAACATAGCAACATGATTTATTACGTAAAATCTAAAATCTCATTGGCGTGATTAACAAATCGATTTAACAAGATTATATAACAGACAGACCCACGTTTACAGCAAACGACTTTGTACACACGTGACCAAGTTTTCTTTTTAGTTCAAGATGCATGGTTTTATAACAGTATCATCTATAGCAAATATTCAACACAGTAATCATACGCGCATTTCCTAATTTGAAAATAATCAACATGAACCTGACATTTTGCCGTTTGCTGCAAACGTTCAACTACAAGTAAATAAATAGGCCATTTCCTGAATTTTTTAAATCATTACGATGATATTGCTATAAATGTTACATAACTGAATTAACCCTTTCACTGCCAGAGTGCTTGATGGAGGTTTGTAAGGTGACTCTAACTTTTGAGTCTGTGGATGAAATCCTACGATGTGACAATTCAAATGAAAGCTCCCTGCCTGCACTTCCACATAGTGCTATTTGTTTTTCAAAACTTTACAAAATGAAATTTGCAAACTTGCTCGAAATTTGCCTTTGGCTTCATTTGGCAGTGAAAGGGTTAAATCATTGCACGTGTATTATTCTACGGACCTGTTCATTTGCAATAACGACTACTTATAGGTTATGATTAATAAATGAAGTTAATGATCGCTTGAGTACATCCACTCCTGTTTCCAGCATTCATCTAAGCAGAAAAATGGCATTCGGTATAACTTAGATAATAACGTTTGTGCACGTCATTGTTATTTTGTGAAACTACTCATTAGTAAAAAATACCGAGTGTAGTCTTAAATTGCTGAAAGGTTTTTATATTTATAATCATTCAATTAGACACAGTGAAACAACATTGGGAGAACTATTTCACAAGCGTTTTGCTTATTCAAAGACCACGCCCATGGTGACGAAATAAGGCCCGGCTCACACGTATCCACAGATTTTTTGAAAACGGAGATTTTTTTCCTTCGTTTTCCAAAAAATTTCGTGTCTGCACGTAGCGTAGCCTCCCACGCAGACGTTCTTAGGAACGCGTGACGAACCCCAAATAACGTCTGCGTGGGAGGCTAGACGTAGCGTATTTGAATCATTTTTGCCGGCTCACATGAAAACACTAAAACGATGAAAATACGATAGTATCTCTTACAAAGTAAGCGTAACGGTAGTGTTGTATGTGTGACATCATTACATGTGTCATTGTGCTCGAAAACCTCCGTTTTCGTCCTTACACAAACGATAAGTCGGCGTTTTCGAAAACTTCCACTCTGGGGAACTTTTTTGAAAGCTTGCGTTTTTGGTGTCCGAAAACGCCGTTTACGTGTGCATTGAAGGCTAAAACGAAAATGTCCGGATGCGTGTGGACGGGGGCAAAGTCCATTCATGCTTATTGGCAAATTTTCGTTAAATAAATGGTTTTTTTTTTTCACTAGCAAATTTTCCTTTAAACTACTTTAAACGGTACGAAAATATCAAAAACCATATTTTCAGTTAGCAGTTCCCCCTTTTAGCGTTAAAAGGGACATCTCGGTCTCACTTTCGTGGCATGATACACAAGGCAAGTCATAAGGAAGTAAAAAAATCAGTTTTGATCACCAACCACATGACCACTAAATCCTCAGTTAAAACAATTCAAAGGTTTATTATCGTCCCTAATATTGTTCGAAAAAATACGATTTTTTAAAATATCGACTTGAATAATAAAAATATAAACAAGTATTAATATTAACAAATAAAAGGATAAAAGTTTCCTATTTGTGATGTAGTGTTATCAGAATATGAAATGAGAAAGAAAACGAAGAACTGAAAGTGGAAAAAATACCATATGATTTTGCCAGAGAGGTTAGAAAACTGACGGGCTACAAGACTAAAGGTGATACCTGCGACTGGTTAAACTTTTAGGAATAAAAACATTAGTGTTTTAGTTACCAGCTACGAAAATCAACTGACCGTGTTTCTAGAATAGTAGTAATAGTAATATTGATTTCCGTTGACATCTCGGAAACGTCTCCGAAGATATCCGAAAGTACGTCTAAACCGCTATTGTTTCCGTTAGACCTTTTCGTTTTGTATTGAGATAGACAAACCAACCACGAAGACTCAGTCTAACTAAATACCTTAAGAAATATTTTTCATCTGATGGAAAGTAGAAAATAACATGCATTTTTGTTAGTTGTTTAAAACGTCCTGTCAAGTGGAAATCGTAAAAGGCTGTTTATTTCAGCCTATAAATGCAAAATGTAGCTACAACAGTTATTGGGTTAGTTTGACCAAGATTGTCTGGTGTTTGTGGGATTATCTGAACGAAAAGCTCTGTTATCAGTCGAAGCTATGGAATTAAAAGGCAAAAATAACGATAAATTGAAAAACGAGTGAGATTAAGCTTTCCGATTGAAAACTCAACTTTCTTAGGGGAAAAAAGTTTTCTCCATGCATGAGGAGTGTTTAGGAAGTGTATGTGGAGACAAACTCATTCTTATTTTTCCCAATATTTTCTGTCAAGTTAGATTGACAGAAACTCTGGAAACTAGCAGAAAAGCTACCAGTTCCGGCGAAAACGTTCATTAAAACAAAGGAACAAAAAACCTTTGACATCCTTCTGAAACTATTTTTGTCTCGCTCATTTGCGACTTAAATTTAAGTCAACAAGAACTGACAGGCATCTAACCTCTGCATTAGGCACATATGTAAAGTCAACTGTCTCTTTCTCCATCAAGTTCAACGGCTAAAATTCGTCCCCAAGACTCAAAATATCAGCTCTGCTATTATATTTCAGTAGTTATTTTGACATTTCATGTGAAATTTTCATGTTAAGCTGACACAAATCCATGGCGATAATCGCAGCCCAAAGGCATCTTGATGCTTTTCTGGATTTTTTTAAAATATTAAATAATCATGAACTTAGCGAAAAACAGTTCAAATTGGGAGCTACGAGGAAACAATGATTTTTGGAGAAATAAGACCAAAAAATACATTGCATACCTGACTAACAATATCTTTCAAGTAGAATTGCACACGTATTTGGAAAATCTATAACAAGTTGAATTGTTAGAACAAACGGCTCTGGCATTGATTCTCAAGGATTTGATGTGATCTTGTCATTAGCGGTTGCTCCTGCAAAATAACTGGTTGAAGAGAAAAGGAACATGACATTCGGTTGAAAACTTACCGATTTTCATGGGTGTGTAGTCAAAATTCTCGAAATGCGCTTTAAGGCTGCAAAACAACTCGTGTTGTTGAGGAACCTGATCAAAGCTTCCCGAACCCTTTGCAAATTTAGTTCCAAAAGTCGAGCAGGTGATATTAGCGGATGTAACTGATAACAGAAGTTGAATGTACACTTTTTAATCACTTAGTTACGATGACAAGATACTTGACCACGCAAACAAAGCTTTGTGGCACTCCTTTTGACAATGACAGACTTGTTGTCGCAACTATAAAAGGATATTCCGAGATGAGAGTTAAAGTGTTTTTTTAACCTCCACTTGCTCTTTCGGAATTAACGTAAAACGTAGCCTCTGGTGAGATGGTAGTGAAATCCTGCTGCTTTTTAGCGTATATAGATTCAAACTGCCTTATTTAACAAATAAATACTTAAAAGCTCTCTCTATAATTATATACAACCCCCAGGTATAAATCTATTTTCCGTCCAACATTAAAGCAGGGAAAGCCAAACGAGAGATTTATCTTGTACGTTGTCGAAGACGAATAATTCTTTTAAAAAGGGTGACAAGATTGAGATGCATATGGTACACAAGTACGTTTTTCCTCCATCCACAAACAATAAACAACGGTAGCTAAGTACGTTTAAATAAAGTGTTCATCAAAAAAGTTTAAATTCGTTCGGCTGTTTTCCGTTTTGCTTCAAATCACGTAGTGTTTACTCCGAGGCAGCTAAAACGGAATAAACAATTTAAAGGGGTTTTAGACAGAATGATTTATCATAAAAGTGACATTTGAAAGGGAGGAGACGGGAGGCGATTACAAATCAGGAATTGAGCAGAGTGGTGTTCGTGTAACCACCCCTTCGGAATGGGCAGTCAAAATAACTCCTTAATCAAAAAACAAAAATGTTAAACAATAAGATATTAGAGGCCATGTGTGACTCAACCTGAGCACTCTACAAAAAAACGTCGTGGCTGAAAATAATGACTGATAAACGCCCACGCGAGGTTCAAACTAAAAAATGTGTTAGTAGAAACAGACTTAACTGACACTATTTTTCGTCCATTAGTAAGTTTTGGAAAACAGTTAATCACAAACCTATGAATTATCAGAGAGCAGTAAAGATTTTGACAGAGGTATCTGTAGCTTTAAATTACATAAAAACATTTTAAAATGCTCTCTGGCGCCCAGGGTATGGTTTATGAGACAGTATCAATAATCGGGAATCGATCATATATACTTATACATTTTACGGTATAATGTTAGATTTCGCAAATTTGGGATAAAGTATGTCGGGTTTTACCCAAAACAGCGTGGAACACTGAAACGGAATGACAATAAATTTCCAAAATTGTATCAGAGGAGTCAATAATAATGTGGCAAAAAGTTAACTGGTATATTAGAACAAAGTTTCTTCTACTCTCTCACTGGATAAACGTTGAGTAAACCTGATTTCCACATCAACCCAGGTAATCCACCTCCGAAAAAAGGGCGTGGCTACAAAGTAAATTGGCCATTTCCGAGTTCCAAAAATTCTCACTTTCAAAACGAGGCTAAGTGCAAAACCATTCTGAGAAAACTGAGTGTTGTTTGCATGACAAAATCATTTTCATATCAACGGTTTCGAACTCAGCCTCGCTTTGAAACAGAGGCCACAAGGCCGATTTAAAGTGGACTATTTGCACTTTAGTAAAATCCAACTAGTGGTCTATTATCAATGCTGCGTTCTGATTGGTTGAGTTACTACTAGGCTATATGTTGTAGCCCACTAGTAGCGAAAAGCGCGGGCTTTTTGGAGGCAAAAAGGGATTAAAGTCTAGCTTTAACGAGCTAAATTTTTTTTATTCTCGATATTTTTGACCAACTACTTGGATTTAACTAAAACAATTATTCCCTCGCCCTCATCATGGCCTCTGAGTCAATAGCCCATTCGGCCTTCGGCCTCATGGGCTATTGACTTAGAGCCCATTCGGGCTCGAGGACTGAGTAATTGTTAAAAACTCTTATCTTTCGCAACATTCTCATTAATGATACCTTTTTGTGTTAGCACAGAAGAACATACTAGAGATGAAGTGACTTTTGTTTTTGTGATATTGTGAGATTCGTTGTGTATAGTGAATTGAATTAGCAAAATATTGTGGAAGCTTAAGTCGATAATGTTGCATGACAGCCCTAAGTGGAACCACCGCAAGTCAGGAGATTTAATTTAATTACTGGCCATATTTTCACCAAAATATTAATATAAACGCAAATATAAACACTGTACTTTTTAAGCCCATTATTTAATCATATTTCCCATTAACTTGCGATGTGTTTGTGATGAATCTCTATTGAAACGACGATAACAAATAAAATTGTCCAGCTATCAGAGTGGTGTCGAGTTCTTAAAGTTAATGCTTTTGGTCAAAGCAAGAAAACTGCTATAATGGCATGCTATAAAGAAAATTAACGTCGAAATTAGACATAGAAGGCTAGGCAACTGGAATTTCTCCCTTACGCGTTAAAAATTTAGTGCCATTCTTATAGGTGAAGTAACTTTCCTGAAAAACTTGGTTGGAACCGTTGCAAATTTCCTGTCAGTTTTGGAATACATTCCTAATATATAAAATCATTCAACAAGACATTTTTATCGCTTTCACAAGACACATTTCATGTACCGTAGAGTGCAGCTACTGTGCAAACATCACACTAGCAAATCTCATGCATGTACCTCCTGATCGTCCAAATGTGAACAAACACGGGCCAACTTCATCAGTATCGGGAGATATAAATTGTCCTTTTCATTGCTGCTGTTAAGTGAATTTATAAGTTAATTTCAATTCTTTGTCAATGTTAACGTCCCCAGAGTATTAAAAACTAACCTGCCAGCAAGACAAACGTCTAGATTGTTTGTAATATCAAATTGATAATTGCACTGTATTTAGTTTAGTCCGTAAGTTGTTTTGATGTTTTGATAAAAAAAAACGCTGTATACAAGCTGTATACAAGAGAGAACTCATTCTTTCTTGCGGTATAATGACAGCCCATAGTTTGTATGCTACGCCTTCTAATGATGTTGATGTCTTTCAAGTTTGGGGTCACAAATAATAGAAAAGCTCTTTGGGTTGGTTGCTCGGCAGTGTATTCAAGTGGATGTTGTATGGCAAAGATGAAGTACACTACAACATTATGACAATCTTACAGCCATTCACATCAATAGTCACAAAATCAAAAAAGTCTCGTTTCTCTTATTAAGAAACATTGCGACCTGATTTTGACTTAAAACGTCTTTGATACGTTAAAGACGTATTACGTTTCTTGTTAAACGTAAATTATTTTTCAAAATACTTGGACGCACTAAATAAAACCATTAGAAACAATGAAGAGGTAATTGAAATTCTCTCTTATTTCATTGACCGATATTTTGTTTTCGCTTTAAGCAAATATAACATTTCTAGACTGTTTATTTACGTCTTACAACTTGCCTACTTACAATTCTTCGTCTATTAGAAATTACGCAGACTGCAAGATATTGCGCTTTTTAAAAGTACTGAATATATATACGGCGCAGTTTTAATTACAAATTTTGGTATATTGCATTACGATGCGATGCGCACTTTACGCATGAACATCCGGTCTGTGCTCTTCCAGACTTGAACCACCGTTCTGGAGAGGGGAAAGGCAGTGATAAACACAACCTTCCCCATTCCACACGATCTGGTTCCAGAGATACTAAAAAAAATTAACTCTATCTTAAATCCAAACGACTAAAATCTATACCCACTGTCAAACCAAAAGTGGTCATAAAACACACCTTATGCTTGGTGCCGCACATGCCTATATATAGTTAATGTAAGGGAGCACTTCTACTCCGGAATTCGAAGGAACTTGTTTACCACGAGGGAATGTCTTTTCCTTTCAATATTCTAAACAGGTCTCTGATTTTATTACATCAAGGCAAACTACAATTGGTCTAATATAAGGTTAAGATAGATCGTCAGTGGGTTCTATACGTTGCGGGCATCTTTGAAAAAAAAACAAATTTTGGAGAAAGAAAAACATTTATTTTCAAGCTTTTTTCATAAATGTAAACTGCATACAAATCTAATTTTCCACAAATATTGAGATTAAAATTCGAATTTCGGTTTTTACAATATTCTTCATCTGAAACCATTTGTAATTGGTCCTATAACCAAAACAATGGTAATTTCATTCGCAAAAGGCAATTCAAGATAACTAACAAAACACCTGCAATTTGGGGAATATTTTTTTAGGCAAGCGGCGTTAAATATATTACAACAGGGTTATGTGTGGGTGTATAAGGACTTAGAAGTACCTATAAAAAGGTATAGGCGAAGTCTACCTGACTTTGTTCGTCGTTTGAGAGCATTTTGCGAGCAAACTTACCAAAAATATAAAGAAAACATCAAAATCTAACCTAAATTAAGTTGTGATCTTAAATATTTTTCAGTTTTCCATCTTTCTAAATAAATGTAACTCCCAGCAAACTTGGAACCAATAATAACCGTGTAAATAATTCGACGATCTTTGTTCATTTTGCTCCTTGGTGTACTCGACGGTTATTCTGTTTACAGTTCTATTAGCTTGAGTAATTAATCGCTTCTCCAAAGCGACATATGGAAAGGTTGTAGAGCTTGAGTAAAATATCATTTCAAAGATTTTCTTTAAGCTATTTCTGACCTACAGCAGTTACAAATATACCTTATCGGGCAATGCGGGAAAATTATAATCGTTACCTCTTACGCTTTCCCAGTAGTAAATAACATAATTTAGGCTACTCGTTTCTCTCACGAAATCACGCGATTATTATCTCTCTCCTGCCTCTGTAACTGTTGACGAAGATACACGTTTTTTAACGCGAGATCACGCTCTCAAAACTGAACCAAGAAGGTTATGTATTTGAAACAAATCGAAATCCAAGTAACTCAAAACATCGATTCATACCGTTGACGGCTTTACCAACGCAAATCTCGAGAGAAAACATTGAAATTTCAAGCTCTATGATCAAGAATTGCACTAAAAAGCCTAATCTAAAACAACAAAAACACGACCTAGCTACAGAGTGACAACCGTTAAAGAAAGGTATTTTTGAGTCTGAGGTTTTTCCATTAATACGCAGGAGTAAATCTATAGATTAAAAGCTCAAAAACGTGCATCAGAAAATAATCCTACCTTTCATCTAAACGCATGTCATGTCTGTGATTTATGTAACCGTATCGTGATTCGAAGTAAGGCGAATGTGAAAAGTATTTGCAAGATTTGGGCATAATTTATGTTTATAGCTTATTGAATATTCATAAATTAAGGTTTCTTGACGTAAATGAATCGGACAAAAACATTCTCCATTAAGTATATCAGTATCTATGGAATTGTGTCAAACTGACGTGACTTGCCAGCAACTCACGTTCGTTGAAAAAACTTGTCCTAATCTAATTGCCTTAGATTCGCATTAAGGATAACTAGTGAATATTTCATATTCACAGATAATATACTTTCTATATCACCGAGAAGCTCTGTCTTTTCTTCCAAAATATCTCTGACGACTCTATCAGCTTGTAGAGCCTTTTAAAATGGAGAAAATTAATTTTGATTATTGTCGAGTTTTGGACGAAAAATTTGAACCACCTAATTCGAACAGAAATCATTTTGCAGTTTCAAAAGAAAGTCATTGATCTTACCGCAAGGTCATACCTTTAACGAAAATATAAAAAAGCTGGCTTTATACTGACTGACTATTTTTTTATTATTATCCATATCTAGTTTTCTTTTTGTTTTTCTATTTTTGCTTTTTCTGGTGTTTAATTTTTTGTTTGTTCTGTTTCATGCTGACGCCCATTGAATAGAAGGTGCATGGTATACATAATGGTAAAACTAAGATATGTGCGCCGAATGATTTTGTTTTCACTTCTTTTGTGCTATTTTTATCATATCTCTCTGAAAAATTAATGAGTGAAAACGCTCTACGTGACCAATCGAAATGTCTGCATCAGCAGCTCATTAGTGCCTAATTTTCGTCCCTAACAGCTAGTTCCTGTCATCTTAGCAGGCGGTTGGTGAATTTTTACGGTACTCTTGACATCAACGAGATAAGTAAGGAAAGAATTTTACCTAGAAAGCACATAAAAAATTGCATTTCCATCAACTTCAATGATGAAAAAGGTACTGGGATTTTTGAAATATTAAAAAATTAGACCCCCACGTGAGAAGAGCAGTTATGCGCTCGGAAGCCTTAAGGAAGTTCATCAGTAATTTCTGTGAGAAGCGATTAGTCCATTTTTACATTATACGAAAATGTTCCAAAAGCAATGGCAGGTGAAGAACCTTATTGTAAAAGAATAGATTAAGAAAAAACCAACCAACCAACTTTGTACTGTTCGCTGGTTACAACAGGGACCTTACGATCCAACACAAGAGAAAACACTACCTGATTAAAAAACGTACTTCACAGTCATTACAACGAGATCAGTTATCAACAGGTTGGGAAATTACGTAGGTGCTGAACGAGAGGAAACCGCATCCCAGCTCATGTAAAAGTGCAGTAAAAATTTAACTCCTTGTCGTTCACGTTCTCAAGTAACGAAAACTTTGGTCCTTTCACGTCCTAGTTTCCCAAAGACAGAAAAGAGAAACTCGATGCGCGTGCAGAGTTCAGGGGCACCCAACGACAATTTTCGGAAGACGATTTGCTATCTAGAATTTTCCAAACATTTGTTGTAAAATTTCTTGCTTGCCTACCTCTCCTAATATTTTCGAACATCTAAAAAATGGTATAATTGACTATTTTTAACGGATTTTTACCCTAAAAAGGTCACCTAGAATTTTCGGGAGCCTTTTTTCTGGCTGAAATTTTCGAAAAGGTAAGTTTTGATCCCTATAATTTTTGGATCACTAGACTTTCAGCTGGGAAATCCGAACAGATGAAAAATTTTTAGGGGATAAAAATATTCCTATATCTACCGTTTAAATACTAAATATACGTTTAACAATGCTATGTTTAAGTGGTTTTGAACGATATTCTCGTTGGGCGCCCCTGAGAGTTATGGTTGTGCTCAATAAACCTCGTATTTTTTAGACTATCGTCGTAGTTTGGGTCAAAGCCTTTAATACTTGGTCTCCTGTTTCTTTCTAGAGAGTTTTAAAGCTTAAATACAGTGCACAAGACGACTTTTAGTCCCTTCGTGAGCTGGACATAATGATGTTTTAATGGGCGGTTAAAAGCTTAACTCAGGCAAGCTGCTTAAATGCCTTAATGTGAAAAACCTCAGATTCACATTCAGGTAAATCTCCTTATAAATTCTAATGGCGAGGACGTAGCTCCACAGCTGCGCCAGCCATGATATTTACACCTTGTCAAAGAGCTTCTCAGCGGTTTACCATTAAATTTTGACAGTAACATGGGAAAAACTCTTTCTTACACGGTAGTGTTTTATAAAAGCAAGGGCTAACATGCATATTGAGAAACGACATATAAAAGATATGTTGGTTGCTAATAAAACGATTTTTGTATCAAATTACTAAAAATAACTGAATATTAGTTAAATATTAATGAAATAGAGTTGGTAGTGGTGCTCTATCAACGCTGTAAAATTTCGGAAAACGTCGTCAGCCACCAGTTTATCCTCAGTTTCTTCGCAGTTATTTATAAACAAAGTCGAGCTAGACAGGCCAATTTTTCACCGACGTGTAATGGTGTGTCTAGAGCCTCAATCCGTAAAAGAAATGATATTTTTTTCCTACACGTAGCCCCTTGACTGGTTATACACATTTTCGCCTGACTATCTAAGTAGCGATATCTTAATGTCATTTCAGTATTCCCGGCAACTTTTCTAATACACAAAAGCGTGATACAAAGTAAAATAAAAAATAAAACAAGCATTAAAACTTACCACGTTAACGTCCTAATTACAATTATTGTAACGGTAAAGTTATGGAGGAAAAATGTTCAGCGGCTTGAACAGTCTTCGACACTCTTGACTCTCCAAGCTGAAGATCGTATACAGTGCATGTTTCAGCAGAATGAAAGAGAGAAGATAGGCTTATTTTACCATGCGTTTTCTTCGCTGTCGACTCACTCTGGGGAAAAAACTTTCTCGCATAAAATATGCTTAAATCACTTTAATTGCTAGCAATTTCATACAATGTTTTTCTTTCTGATGGAATGAGGCATTCATTATTAAATTTCAAGCGCAAGCGAAAACAAAACGATGCCGTTTGTAGCACGAAAGTTTTTTTCTGTATCCTTCGAATGGGCTACTTTTTATTTAATTCAAGAGAAGAGCAATTTAACAATTTTTTGACAGTTTTTTTTATAGATATATATATAGAAACGCGCCATTCAAATCGGTGAGGAGAAATCTTAAGGTTTCGGGTTCGTTCTAAGAGAAAACAGCAAATACCGTCAAACCAGAAAGCTTAAGAAAATGTAAACAATTTTTACCATAATGTATTTTTCTAATCCTTCAAAAGGAATAAAATGAATTCAAAACCTTTTGAAATGAGATATTTAATAGCTTCGGACTGGAGCGTTGAATCTTTCACCTGGAAGGGTCCAGAAAAACTTCGTGGCTACGAAAAGTTTTTCGGGTCTTTCGAGAAACGCAAGAATTGTTTTCTTTCTTTCGCTTTTCATGCAAATTCTGGGGGGAGAGTTATTGTTTATACCTCCAATACAATGGCTACCTTGTCACACGGTTGCAAACCTAGAGATCTGAGAAAACTGTGTTCCCTTTAATTTACGCGCTTTGCGCTGTTATTATCTACAACAATCATACAATTTTGATCGGCACGGTATTCCTCCAAGTTCCGCATATGCAACTAATGAATCAGCCATTCCAAGTAAACATCCAACCATATAATTTCTCTAGAAACATGTATCCTCGAAGAGGTTCGAGAAATTTGTTGGAATTTGGTAAAAAGCTTGGAAAAATCGGAGTAAATCCGGTAAGGGGAGGTCTGTTTTTGTTCGAAAGAAGAATATTGAGGGTTCAAGAATTCAGTATTATATTGTACTTCCTTTTTTTGTTTTTTTGCTTTTTTTTACAGTACTTTCATGTATGATAAAGTTCTTCTAGGGATGTGGCAATTAACGCTTTCAGCTTGCACTAGTTTCGCGAGGTAGAACTGAGAGGGATCTTAGAAATGATCTAAACAAATAAATAACATCAACTAAAATTATCATCAACTGGTAAAAATTTCTTTCCTCAGATATGTACACGAACGTGACGTTCGGTACTTGATAGGAAATGTAAGCTGCAGTCCACAATTTTGTTTAGTGCGCGTAGACATTTTCAACGTTCTTGCTATGTTAGTTTTCTTACAATATACATAAAATTATAATGTCATAAAAATAATAATTCCATATCATTACTGGGAAAGCTTTTTTTAAGGAATTCAGCAGATAAGACAGAAAAGAACCGATAAGCCGCATTTGTGTGCAACTAAAACGAACCAAAAAAGTGAGCTAAAATGAAAAAGAATCGGACAGTCCTGACCTACCGAACGAAGTTTCCTGACGCCATGATTTGCTACGTGGGTTCATGAAAGTCTTCCGAAAGGTTACTTAAGTCAATAAGGAATTTGTCTGTGTTGAAGTTAAAATAAAAAAGGGACTTTAGAGGCAAACGTTTTTGTTTGCACAGGTGAAACGACTTGTTTGAAACACCGTCGCACCGCCATCCCACTCTTGAGTACAGAATAACAACAGCTGAAGTAAAACTAATTAGGCTCGGTTTAAACGACGAACCTTTCAACCGTTTATATGGCACATAAAAACTGTTTCACCTTTGCTTATAAAATAAATTTGACAAATTTCATTTTGGTTGACCGGCTCAGTCACACAAGAGAACCTGTTTCACCTTTGCTTATAAAGTAAATTTGACAAATTTCATTTTGGTTGACCGGCTCATGCCCAGTCACACAAGAAAACCTATTAAGACTGGTTTCTTGTCTTTATTCATCGAATAACACGACATATCAGATGTTATAGTGAAATGACAAAAAGCAAGCCCAAAATACAGTTGTAAGCAGGTGAACTAAATTCTAAAATTTCTAAATGAATCTAATATTTATACAGGTAGGATATATTGATATGATCAGTACGATCGCTGAAGAACGTCCAGCAAGCTGCAACGTATAGTAGTGATCGTTACGATACATGGAAACCAACCTTAACCCTATCTCATCCTTTTGTGAAATTTTATTTTCAACATTCCTAGCGATAACAGCGTTATCAAAGCAACGATATTAGAACCCGGATAAAAGCAAAATAAAAGAAAATACCAAATTTCATGTTGTAAAATATTGAAAAAAAATAATACCATGTAATATTACAGCTGGAGAGGTTTTGAATGCTCACGCCATGAATTTTCATCAGTTCACAGTCTCAAAAGATAGATATACACATATTAAATAAATAATACCATGTAAAAGAACTACTGAAGAGGTTTCATTTGAATGGTCACACCATGAAATTTCATGCACACTTTCAAAAGTTAGAACTACGTTACTCAAGTGCTCCATGATTGACTCTGACATTGAAAGCGTTGGCGCAAAATTTCGAAACAGACGTCGGGCATTTAATGCAAAAAAATATTTTGACTTATTTCCCGCCCACAATGCTCTTTGTCGCTTTTCATTGGATACATTCAAATCAACTTGTCGTCTGAATCGGCGTCGAAATCAATTTAATTAACCTTGCCGCCCGTTAAATAGAATGGATCCTCTCCCAGCTGGACAAGAAATTTGACGTCCTAATCATCGTGGTCAAACTTTAACTCATTTGGGTCATCCGCCATGTTAGACTAGCTTTTAATATCATTCCTTTTGGGCCGTTTAATTGGATGTAAGAGTAATTCGTGGGCCGACCCAAGTAAGAGTTTTCTTCAGCATATGAAAAGTTTCGACGTTTGAAACGGAAAGTTGAGTACGAATCACGAAATTCCTTAACTCTGATAACTTGTTTAAAAGAAAAAGGACTATCTAGTGTGACGCATTTTACAAATTATTTAGCGCCAACCGTACAATCGACATTAAATGCCTAGATTTCAGATTCAGATTATTTTTTGCAATATTACGAGAGATTACTACATAGATTACAATACATTACAAAAGCACAAAAACAAGAACAACAGATTACATAAATCACGATCAAAGGTGAAATGTGCGCAGTGACCAAAGGAGCTTAGGCTTTCGAGTTAATCAATGCCACGTGCAATCAATTGGCGTATACATTTACATAAAAACTACAAGTAACCTACAACGGGGAAAGGAAAAATAAAGAGCAAGAAGTCGTACTTACGATTTTATATAAAAACAATTATAACAATCTTTATGATTATTGGTAGTGATCGAGGGCATAGAAATAAAAAGTTTGTATTGCTAATAGCAGTTGTTTTATACGGTGGCCCAGAAGGGTCACACATGCAAATTAAAAATGTTGCTGCAAACTAAAGATTTTACCAGCAAATTAAAAATGTTGCTGCAAATTAAAAATATTACAAACATGAAACATGAATGGGCAGACGGCTGTAAGGCCAGGTCGCACGGCTCGGACCAGGTCCTCATCACTCATACTGCACGCGCAGGACTTTTCATTTCTAATTTGCATCGATATGTCTTCTATTTTCAGTTTCCAGGTAATATTTTTAGTTTGCATGTACTATATTTAATTTGCAGGTAATATTTTTAGTTTGCATGTACAATTTTTAATTTGCATGTACTATTTGTAATTTGCATGTGTGACCCTTCTGGGCCACCGTAGTTTTAAGATAGCTTTAAACTGCGTTATTCAAAAACACGCGAATTTTGAAGTTCAAAAGCCAACTGACGTTTGCTTTCTCCGCTGAGATCAATCATCTTAGCGAACCTCTTGGGAAACAGAGGTTTACTTCAACGGGTTCAATGACGTTTGAGAAACGAGCGCAGAAATTCCTCGATTCCAGATCTGGGTAGTGCTTCTGATTGGTTGAATCAAATTTCCCACGCGGCACGACCAATCAGAAGCACTACCCAGATCTGGGTAGTCACGCGTCATCAGTATGGAATCTCTGCGTTCTTTTGTCAGACGTTATTTGGCGGGGAAACCAGTGGTAGCGTCGCCAAATGTCGGCTGTTTTCTCAGGCTATTCAAAAGGTCAAACTGGACGCTGGACGCCGCCTACTGTTTCAAGGTTCGTGCTTGTGATCGTAATTATGATTGAGGGCAGCAAAAAACGCAACTGTGAAGGCGGCTTTTATACCTTAGAGTTCGCGTGTTTTTGAAAAGCGCAGTAAATTCCTTAGCTTTAAATGGCGCTTTCTACTATCACTAAAAAAAGGTTTTGTCACCTTAGACCCCCTGCGTGACTCTGACAAACTTTTCATTGTACACCAAGGCTTTGTCAGGGTCGGCCGGGGGGGGGGGCGGGGGTAGTGGTATACCAGTATACCCGAAGAAAAAAATTCGCCAAAATACCCAAAAATACCCAAAATTCATCCAAATATACCCAAAATTATACTCAGGTATACTTTATACCTGAAATTCAAAGAAAGTGATATACCGAATACCCGTATTTAAGCTGCAATATACCGTATACCTGATTTAAAAAGCCCCTGTATACCGTATACCCAAAAACCCTGGCCGACCCTGCTTTGTATGGGAAACATACGTTTCCGACATGAAAATTGTTCATAAAATTCGCAGTGAGCGTTTTTAAAATGTTTTTTAAGCATAATTCCAATATATAAAAGGTCCAGTAACTCAAATAAATTATTAAAATCAGAAAATAAAGCGACTCGATCAAAGAAGGCTACTAAAACTCTGTGTCTTAGGCAGAAAGCACCGCTATGCACTGAAACATGACATAACATTATCAGCTGTAAAATACTCCAAAACCGAAATTGCTAGAGGAAAAATCGAGTTTGGATGTGCTTCTCCGAAGCCTGTGACAGAATATTTAAGGTGAAAAGCACACCAATATTAGCACACACCGGAAATTGCATAAGTTTCTTCTGTATGTTGTGCGGCCAGGTAGACCCCCGGGGGGGGGGGGGGGGGTACTTTAGGGATTTCTGGGTGGGGATGTGCCGCTGGGACCCTGGAACCCTTAACCTATACCAGAGCTAGTTTAGCTGAATTTTGCTACCCTATACTAGAGTAAACTCCCCAAATCCCCCTATCCTAGAGTAGCTGTTTCCCTTGTCTAAATAAAATCTTCAACCAACTGATCAGTTTCCTGAAAAATGATACCCTATTCTAGACCCAAACGCTCTGAATTATATACCCTACCCTAGAGTAAACTGCCTGAAAACCATACCCTTCACAGCGGCACATACCTATATAGCCCATATATGGCAGTACCCCCCCCCCCCCCCCGGGGGGTAGACCATATGAATCCGGGACGAATACTTTAGTACTTTATATCCTGTAGTACTAAGTAGCGTAACATAAGCACTCGCAAAAAAAATTAGGCAACCTTTGCCTATAAATTTAACCAAATGCACCGTTTCACGCACAGTTATGAAGCCCTGCTCTCCACACATTTTAACATAATTTTACTCACAGCATGACGCCGCATAAGAAATAAAACCACTCATCTGTACAGTTTTTTCCACGTTTAACGCTGTCTTGGCACGCGTTGATTATTTTCAGGATATTTTTTATCGAAACCAAGCTGCATTTTGTTTCCTTTAACGATAAACATCTTCAAAGACGACGAAAATTTGTTGCCGAACGTGACTTTCCCATACCAAACTCTTACACTGGTCAGGTTTAATGTCTGAGTCACAGCAGGGACCAGAAATTTGTGACGTCATTAGTAGAAAGCGCTATTCGGAGGGAATGGCCGGTCTCCCAAATTTTAGATTCAACAAAAGCAAAAGTGGCAGCTTCACCACTATTGCTTATATTTGGCCGATGAAAAAAAGCCAAGGGTTGCTTACAAATCTGGTGTTGTAACAGTGAATCGCAGAGGCAACGGTAAGGGTTCCGTTGAATAGATTCCAACTTGACGTAAAAGTGAAATGCAACAACCACGGACCTTTCTAAAGCATTTTCTACCTAACGAAATTCTTCTTTTAGTCCTCAAAAGGAAATTCGTACGTATTACTGTCTATTCTTCTCAAATTCAAGGGTCATTTGTTATCGCCAAGCTCGCCACTATCACGTGACCACCAACTGTCGAAAACTACAACTTACTGTTGATAGTTTCAGAAATTTCAAAGAAGTAACTACTCCGGAAAAGAGTGAAAGAGTGACATTGATTTGGGCTATTAAAGAAAATAGGCATCACTATTGACCGTGAAATGATTAAATTCGTGGAATCGTAATGACGTTTGGACGAAGTGTAACATGTAAACAGTTCGCAAGGTTCGAACTGGAGGAAAAAACGATCACTTCAACTAAGAAAAACTTCAAAGAAGAGAAAACCTGATTTAATATATGCAATAACTAATGCCGTGTGAGAAACGTCATAAAGAAAACTTTAAGGTAACTAAGATCAATGCTCACCTCGGAAGTGTCCCAGTGATGGCAACATTCGAAGACAAATTCAAAACCTCGGTGGACCAAATTTCTTTTTTTTATGGCAGCATTGTATTAGAATGTTTTAACTGATTCGATGAAGACAATGTGAAGACGTTTACCTTAAAAATCATAAAATACACAGAAAAGTATCAATATTACTTAACATGCGTCCGTAAGCAGACCACTGAAGACTGTTTCGTGAAGTGCACTCACCAACACATCTGCTCATTTTTATTAAAAGGAGAAATTTAACCGCAGACACAACAGGGAAACTCGTGATTAGCATTGCTAAAATATAAAATAAACACACGGTCTGCAATAAAATGATGAAAAATTTCAGTGAAGGACAACTACGAAATATAATCGCCTTATTTCAATACGGATAAGCCTGGAAAATGCTCATAGAAAAGGTGGTTTCCATATAACATTCAAAAAGGGTATAGCTATAAAGAAAGTTAACATATACTGGCACTTCAACGCTCAAAACAGCTGCCGCACTTTTTGTCGGGTAGTTTAGTTTGCCGGAACCAATGACAATGACAGCTTTTGACAGCAATATGCGTGTGCTCTGGTAGATTTAGCAAATGTGTTTCTGTCGATTATTAAACTTCAGGCTCCGGTTGTTCAAACGTTGGATAGCGATATCCACCTAGCCTGCGTAGCAAGCGTTTCCGTGCGAGCTGGTCGAGAAAGTTAAGACGAGAGCAAAAAAAAGCACCTTTTTTTTGGCTCCCGCTATAACATTCGCGCAATAAACAATAATAATCGAATAAATCGATTGGAAACGCTTGCTACGCAGGCTAATAGACCAGTTGCGTTATCCACTGGATAGATCTTCATCCGGCGGATAGCGTTATCCACCTTTCGAACAACTGGGGCCAGGCGATTAGCTGTTAACAGTGGGTGGTGGAAATTTGGAACCCTTTCGGAAAGGATCGGATGTTTAATATGACTAAACTGGGTAACGGAGACTGGGGAACGGGAGAAAGAGGACGGTGAACGTGAAAATAAAAATTGGGAATAAAACCTAACTTAACCCTTTAAACCCTAAGATCAAAATTTGAATTCTCATTTGTTGCCCCTATTCACTTTCTACAGAGGTAGTGGGGAGAAGTTGATAAAATATCAAGCAAATTCATCTTGTGTGATCATGTCCGTAATTCTCATGACCACTCTGTTTTACAAAGCATTGATATTACAAGGAGAAATTTGATGCTGGTCACTCTAAGGGTTTAAAGAGTTAAACCCTTGCCCTAACAGTAACTTCATTTTCAATTCTCTGCTTTTTTCCCACTTTCATTTTCCCTTTCCCTTTGCTTATTGCCCGCTGCCCGTTCCTCGTTTTAGTAACATCCCTTCCAAAACCGACCAAACATTACATATTTTAATGAAATCTCAATTGCCTATCTTCAGCTTACTCCGATGATTGGAAATGATCGGCCACCATCCATGCGCTAAATGTGGGTATTACTGAGATATCTCCGTTGTTGTTAATTGTTTTGTTTTTTTTGAGTCGCTCGCCAAGAGTATCATTTGTTTCGATAGATTCAATGTTGAATTATGGCTCATCCTGTCGTGTCGGGAGTTCTTATATCAAATATGAAATTACTGCAAAGTTTTTCTATAAGAAAACAGCATTCAATCAGCTACAAAAGTTTCAGACGAAAAACTGTAACACGTACATGTCAGAGTACATAAATAAAAAAAAAGTAATCTTGTAACTTTATCGCGCTGTTGATACAAAAAGTGTGAATACATTAAAAGGAAATAATTGTGAAAAAAAGAGAGCACAGTCACTCAAAAATAGCAAAAGCTAATCGCGCTGAGTGACTGGGCAACGAGATTGGGAAATCGGGACTACAGGTACGAAAGCAAAGTGAGTGAACTTCGCTGTTCCTCTAAGAAAATTTGAAGCTAGGCTGTCGAAGCGCGCAAGCAGACTGACGCTCTCCCACAGAAACAGAGACGTCAAGAGCGGTAGACATGATACAAATAGGTGTAAAGATAGAAAAAAGATACTATGTCGTCACCGATAATGAACAAGTTCGATGCACAAGTATGAATATATAATATATACATATTTCCGGCGTTTAAGTGGATACAAATTAGCCGGAAATAAAATATTTCTGCGGCATGTGAGCAGAGGGGACTGGGGCGGTTTCAGTTGAAATGCAGCATGGGTAGAATGGAGTGTTTTTAAAAGGGCTGCTCATCACGTGGGAAAGCATTCTAGGCCGACACCTCGTTTAGCCTGTGTTATTTTTTATTTGCTTATTTATTTATTTACTTTCAATTTATTTAATTTATTATTTATTTTATTTATTAACGGACAGATCCAGTTCGGGAGGGTTTTAGCTTGTTTTCGTTATTTTTTGTCTGTTTTCGAATAATAATTTTGAGTTCACTGTGCTTTGTTGGAATACATGCTTAGTAAACGTGGACAGAGACCTTCGATCCTTGTAGCCTTCGTAGGATGGGCTGTTTAGAGCATGAGCCATGGATCCTACCGAGATTTCCCGCCGACTTTTTTCCCTAAGGGCTTTTTTTGCGGCAGGTTTTTCTGGCCTGCGTTCTGACAGTATTCTTCGTAAACTGTCGCTCAGCTATATTCTAGTTTATCTACCACATTTTTGACTGTAATAGAAGTTGTAGTATAACATATTGTTTTTCTCTTGGTGCTCGGCCGAAACAGCCAAAATAAACCCAATGATTCATGTTGTACTGGGTAGTGGTGCCAAACTGTGGAATCCTTTTCACCGCCGGACAATATACATAGATGTTACGACTAGGTTTGCGTTGTATTAGACAATTTAGCAAGTTGAGAAAGTAGTACACAGCGCATGTTGTTTCCCCTTTTTTAAGCCGTGATCCCCCTCTACAGACGTTGGTCTTTGCCAGCCTCAGTATCCGACACGGGATAAGGATTCACAGTAAAGTTTGGCTTTTATCAACTTAGTTGATAAAATAAAATCAGTAGACCTGTACCGTTCTAAACCTCCTGTTTCACTGGTCCCTTTAATCTGATTGTTTTCCCAGCTGATCAAAAACAATCTTTCAAATTCGTGCGGGATCGCCCAATAAAATGGCCACCACAGGAGGAGTTTCCAGCGCTAACCTTTCGTCAGAACGAATCAGGGGATTGTCAGATTGTGGATTGTGTACCGGTTTATATACCGGATGTTGGAGCTATCATATATTGGTTGGAAAGTGGTAACGTGATAAAATAGGAATGAATTAGTTAAATGAGTGAAAAGCGTTCGTTGATGTCCGGGAGATTAAAAATGCCGATTTGAAAAATACGATTTTCCTACAGTTTTATTTATTTTTTTTTTTTTTGCGGCTTCGGGTGTCGCCATGGTGAATGTCGAGACCGCAGACTGCCATGTTTCAGCTGGAATGACTGGCGATATTCAAATGGCGAGCTAATGGCAGGCGCTCAGCTTCCTTATCCCCCTATGGAGTCCAGTCTACTAGTTTTTGTATTTTACTCCCTCACCAAAGTAACACTACAGTTTCTTTCGATACAACCCTTCACTGGTCTCCAGAACGGCTGCTTGTGGAGAGAAATAGGCAGCTGTTGTAGGTATAAAACAAGGGTAAAAGTATCCGCCGGGAAAACAAAGTGGCCTTTGTGAACAGGTGGTCGTTGTAGAGAGGTTCTCGTTGTTTCTCTTTGGATGACACCGTTCCGCGAAGCATTTGAGCACTTAAAGGAAACCCAAAACACAGTAACTGTCATAAAGTGGTTAGATAGAGAACAGGATTGGCCTAAGCATTGGCACTTAGCGTGTTGGTAAACGATCTTTATTTTTACAAGAGAACACTCAACTTTGTTAGTTAAAATAAATTGTGACAGTCCTCAGAAAATTGAAAATAAAATTTAAAAAAACATTTACAGTGAACTCTCAATCTCTTAGACTACACCTATCGCAAACCTCTCAGAGATGAAAAAAATGTTTATCTTGTATATTTTTGTAAATATATTTTTTTACACCTAATAGTTTTCTCTAACTCCCTCAAACTTGCCCTTTGCATATATTGTTTTCTTCCACAGTGTGAGGCAGTTCGTAAGAGAGGAATACGGTATCAGTACATAGTTGACGGGATAAAAACATTGCCTAGTGCTTGACAATATCGTCCATTTTTACATTGAGGTGAAACCAAAACAAGACAACGTAAATTCTATTTACAATAACACTGAAGTTGGGAATTTCGAATACTTTTTGCTAATTGTACTTCTCTGTGCTCCAAATGGAGCTCATCAAGGCAGGCTACTATTACATTCGTACTGCTTAGAAGATATCATCAACCTTTAACTACCAAAACGTAGCCTGAGCGTTACAAGGCGGTTTCAACTGATTGGCCTTCAGCTGGTAATCGAGCCTCCTCATTCAACGCTATTTTGCCTATGACACTAAGGCAATTCGTTTTGACGTATTTACAAATCAAAATAAAAATCAACTGACTTCCATGCTTTACAGCGCCATTCTATATTATTAGAGGCTGTCAGTTGCCTCTTATCTCTCGGACGTGGATGAGCGAGGAGGTTGAGGCCAACTACCCGACCCCGTCCACCCACTCAAGTCACTTAAAGCCGGAGCCAAATGTCTGTACCAAGGTGGTTTTGGAGACCGTTTTGTAACGGAAACCATTTCTAACATATTAACCACGACAGTAATCATTGCAGTAAAAAACTCAAACTCTAACGTTCGGAAAACTAGAGATTCATTTTCTTATTGGAGATCCGTCGCACAAATCTCACGGTAGTACCAAATTAGTATTATTTGGAATAATAATAACGATGATGATGATGATGATGATGATCACGATGATAATGATAAACCACGGCATACTACGCGCTATTCAACGCAAACTAGTAAGAACCCGCAAGTGAGAGACTAGTTTTTCAGCACCTGTTCGGCTAAAATTTTCCAGTTAGACCCCCGTTGCACGGGAACCTGTTTAGCCTTTACAACTGAAAGTTTTACGGATTTCATACACCCAGCTTTTAACATCTTTCAATGGTATGCAATGAAATAAAACTGATAAGAGTAAGACGCTTTTGATGAACTGCGGATTTTGGGGGAAAAATGAAAGCCACGGATTACAAGTTATAAACCATATAAAAACAAGCGATAAACAATGCAACCACTTGCGCTAACTATATAGAAGCGTAGCTTAAGAGCTTCCCTTCATTGTCCCAGATCCTTGCGGAGAGCTGTGTGTTCAACAACAAGGTCTGGACAGTTTGAAGTAAAAGGACACATATTGAAATGAATGGGTTGGTTATAATACACAGAGTGGAATGTTCATTAAGCAACGTATGCAAGTCTCGACGCTTTTGAAGAGCACACTACCATATTTCGATTGAAAAATCATCTGTATATCTTTCGTCGTAAAAGTTCACAACGATCAACGTGAAAACATGAGTTGTTCCACATAGCCGCAAATCAGGTGACGACTTCTGGACGACTTGTGCAGTACAACCTGCTTGCTTGCTTCTCCTGACAGCATTCAGATTCTCTTGAGGAAGATCCCACGGGTAATGTTTTAAGAGGGGAAAAAGCCATCTTGAGCATTTCTTAGAAAGCCCATATGCATTAAGAAATCCCTACCATCCCCCAAAATATGCCAAGTATTTCGGTAAATCAGATTTATCTTCTGCGTTGTGATGGATGTCGATGAAGGACTCGGAAATTCATGCATTGGTCATACTGATGTTTGATTTAACAGAGCTGTGGTTTCGTCCTCAATCGTCACTTTGTGCATATTTTTCTTCATAGGGCAGGGTGAAATATTCTTCCCTCCTCGGCGCATTGAGTCTTGTCTTTTGAGGTTCAGTGAACTGTTGGAACCGAAATGATGGCCTGGAGTTTGGAGGTAGTTCACTAGCGGGGTACCATTTGGATGAAGGAGCTTGTTCACTTTACCGCTTAGCCGTGGAACAGCACTTATCAGCCAGTACGTCTTCCACGTGCCTTTTCCCTGCAAAAATAAATTTTTACGGAAAAGTTCTAAATTTGCAACTGCACTGTCCACTCAGACTGGCTTTACGATAACGGCTATGTTTGTTTTTGGGTAAAACGCTTGTTCGAGTTTTCTGTACGTGTGGGTGAATGAAAAAAAAAAAACAAAGACGATAAACATTACACACCTTTAAAAACACTTCTCCCCTTTCCTCAACTTCGAAGCCGCCGAGGTCATCAAGAATTCCTTTTGTTGCCTCACTGATGTGTATGCGCAGAGCTATAACAAAACAACAAAGCACTAACTATATTGAACGTTCGCTACAAAAGAGTGAGGTGGTTTTACGACGATCCATGGTACAAACCTTCTCCATTAGATTCCATTCTTGAAGCAGTGTTAACTGTGTCACCAAATAAACAGTAACGAGGCATCGTGTTCCCGACCACACCCGCCACACAAGGACCTGCAAGGGAAAAACACACACCCACTGGTATGAGAAAGTGTAATGACTTTACTAGTGCGTTCCACTCAAGGATGCGCAACTTCATCCAACGTCTCGCCCCATGTAAAGAAATCTAAGACAGTCTTGCATTCTGGATTTCACGCCGTGGATTCTGGATTCCAGGTAGTGAATCCCAATTCTCAGTGGAACAGTTTAAATTCCAGATTCCAATCGTTAGTGGGATTCCGGATTCCTTGAGCTGTATTCCGGGTTCCAAAGCCCAGAATTCCAGATTCCACGAGAAAAATTTTCCTGAATTCTGGAATCCGCATTCCCTTACATGGGGCGAAACGTCATTCACGTGGTACAAAACCGCCATGCTAGAGAGCAAGACACGCACTGGGACAAGACAAAAGAGCTTGCATCATTTAAAATGGTTATTTCCTTTGTGTTTCTTTTCCCACTGCGTCTTCAGCGTGGCGGTTTTGTACCACGTGAAGCACTAGCTGGAAAGGGCCTATTGCTACACGTAAGTTACCGCTATGAAGTCCAACTCTGAGTTTCAGTTGATGATCCGGTTTGTGACGAACTTTGAAGTCTTTCTTCACAGCTTCTACCAAGTGTAACGCCATCCGGGATATCTCACCAGCGTGCTCATGGCCGTTCCTGATTGGTAATCCAGATACAACCATGTAGGCGTCACCAATTGTCTCAACCTTAAATAGCAATAGAAACATAAAGCAGATTAACTTGGAGGGAAGCAACTGGATATGCTTCAACTGATGACAACACTAATGAACAACTTTGAGCCATTCAATCCTATGAAGCCCTGTGTTTGTGAAAATTTCCGTTATGAAGATTACTAAGGAAAAAAACGTGAGGAACGAATTGCTGAACTAGCTGTTTGCCATTTTTTGGGCTGAAATAAGCGCGTTATAAGGGTTCCTGGCGTGAGAAAATACCCGCATTTCACGACGTCACCACTGGTTTCCCCGCAAAATGACGTATGAGACACCAGCACAGAAATTCCATACTCAGGACATGTCACTACACAGGTCTGAGTAATACTTCTGAAGGATCGTGCCGCGAGGGAAATTTACGTCAACCAATCAGAAGCACTTTTCTCTGGATAATAAGCCACCAGATCAATTCGGGAAATATGGAAGAACGAGGGTGATAAGTGCGTGGTACAACTCTCCCCAAATTACTGTGAGTATACAAGAACACCGCGGCAAAACGCAATGCGCATGAGCACAAAATTTAATATCCGGTCAGCTTTTTATTTCCGGTCTAGTATATAAACCAATAGAGTAAGCATAACTTTGCCGTCGCGACAAGTTTAAAAGCAAAAAGGGCGAAACAGACAAAAAAGGGGGCCAAAAAAATCACTTCATTCGAAAGCTTATATATTTTTCTATTCTCAAACTTTTGCACCACATGGTTATCTGTTTGCACCAACGGTGAAAATGATGTTTGAAGTTTGCAGGTCGCGAGCGCTCGACAAGACGAATTTGTTTTTACTGGCTTTCTTGCATGCTGCTAGTTTGGCATAAGTTAATTTGGGAGAAGGCGACAACTAAGAAAAGAATAACAATACTTATGAAAGAAACCAAAATAAAGACGTCATCATTATCATAAAAACACTAAAACCATAAATAAAATTTTAGTCCGTTCAATAATTTGTTTTATTATCAGAGAAAACAAGAACTCAAAACAAAAGATGGGCGGGATTTAATAACAACTTTGACTTTGATGACTGCAGTCACCGGGAAACTAAACATGCCTATAAATAACTTTCATTCAAGAAAATGCCTATTTAATTCTTTTACATGGTTGTTCTTTTGTTGAAGACTTCAATAATTTCAGACTGTGCGGCTCGGCTGCATCTCATGCAAACACGAAACTTCTAGCTGCTAAATACATGGCATGAAAAGTTCGACTTCTAAAAGCCACTAAACCAGCTTTCGCTCTCTGATTCTGAGAATGGAAAAATAAATAAATAGAGTTGTCAACTTGCTGCCAACCGGCTCAACAGTATAATCAAGCTTATGTTTCATGGCAATCAACCCAGAAGAGTTTCGTTTTAAAACACGGTAAAACCCACTGGTAAACAAAACTAGAAAGCGATTGTGTGTTGTCGTTTTCCAAATAAAGTTTGAATCGGCTTTAACACATGTAGACTGAGAAACTGAAGAACTAAAAATTAGAACTACAATACACAAGCTTGCAATGATAACGTTTTAATTTTATGTCTTAGTTTCAGCCAGGTTAAGTGAAAAATAACAGTCAAAAACTTTATTTTCGTGAATGAAAATCAGTTTACCTGAAGCTCTAGCCAAAATTACACACTGAGATATTATCATCTTACCTTTTCTGAATCTAATCGACTAATTGTTTCAGTGATTTGTGCCTGGTTATCCATAAAAGCAATTTCAATAACTACAAAATAGTCAAAAACACGAGCAGCATAAAGCAGAACAACTGAACCACAAGCTGCACACAGAATGAAGCGCGCGGGAGACTTTGACTGGAAAGTGTGACTGAAAATGAGACCGGAAATGCTCAATCTGGCGCATGCGTAGACGTTTTGCCGCGGTGTTGTATACAAGGACTGTAAATCCAGAGGGTACAACATGCTATGTTCCCGCCCAAATCGCACAGAAAAAAAGCTTCGAGGGTGCTGGAGTACAGCACCGTCATAAAATCATTGCTTTCTTGCAAGCGACAATAAGTAAAGCCTGAAAGAGATAACTAACGAGGAAAGAAGTCCTACGTCATCAGCTGTGTTTCAACCACTTACTTTGTACACGTCATATTCTTGGATGATGTCATCAAACAGTGTATAAAGATCGTTGAGAAGGGTAACAACCTGCAATAAATGAAAACGTTTCAGTTCAAATGTCTAAATATTTGGAAAGTGGTCAAACCAAGTGTACTCGGGGAGGATCCACCTTGGGAAGACTATGCAAGACATCTCGAAATGTTTTGAGAAAAAGAAATTTGCCTTGCCAGTTACAGGGGTCGAAGAAAACTCTTTGCTTGCCCGGGGCCACTTCTTGCTTACGGGGTTTGTACCCTTTTTTGAACAAAAAATTCAAGGACTTTTTGAGGACCTTCAAGGACACATTTAGCATTTTTAAAGGACTCCATTCAGTGCAAAAAAGAGCCTGGAGTCTGTCTTTTTTAGTTCTTCCACAACATGAGAAATTTTATCCCGAAGGTCTTTCCGTGTTTGCTTCTTTTCCTTTGCAGTTCTCCTTAAACTATTAATTTAGCATTGAAATTCAAGGACTTTCCAGCACCGACTGCAATTTGCAAGGATTTTCAAGGTGAGTGTGAACCCTCGCTTAAGTAATGATTTTATTAGAGGGTGACTTGCCTGGACTCCTGCCCATTGGGTAAGTAAGCTTTAAATGTTACTTGCCCAGCAAGAAAATCTACTTGTCCCGGACTACCTGACGGGACTTTTTCCTAGCCCTTCAGACAAACAGCACGGGAACGTTTTCTAGCCTCCTGCTTAACAGGGCTTATTTTGGTTGGACCTACTCCCCCAGAAATTGCAAGTCTAGTATACTCGAGTGATTGACAGAGGGCAAATAGACACCATCTTTTTATTTTTACAATGGCGGGAAAAAGAGTACACAAGTGGCAAAAACACCACAAGTCTTCCCGTTAAGCGGTGGGACCAACCTGTAGACAACAGTTTTTACCCCTTCTCTCCTGATGCCACAAGGAACGAACATGTGATAAAATGCGACAGTGTTGTACCTGCATTGGTGTACTCCCCGATGACAGACTAGTAAATCCTACAATATCGCTGAAGTAAATTGACACTTCATGGAAGCTCTCTGCTTCAACTGTCTGTCCTTTTTTCAACTGCTCAGCTACAGGTCTGTAAAGCACGCAAAAGCAGAAAAAAATTAAGGGTGCTCTTCTTACCACGCAATGAACTGAAATATGAAATGAGTTTGAAAGAAACAAAACTCACCCTAAAAAGGGACTAACTGTCTACCTCATCTACCAGATGTGATGCATATGTATACCTTGCACTAGTTATTCCTTCCTTTTCTCTATCAGTCCAAGGACGATTCATTCTCACTTGATTTCCGACATCAAAAGAGTGCTATTAAAAAAACCGTGATAGTGCAAAGGAAAACGATTTTTCACAATATCGCTGTTGTCTAGCAATCGCAACAATCGACTTGACCAGTCAACGACATGGCGAGAAGGTAGAGCTTCCAGTCCCGACACCAAGGTACCGTTCGTTGTGGTGAGGAGTCGGGTAAATCAGAAAAACGTGATTATTGATAACGATGATCATGAATACCGCATTCGCGATAAGCTCATAAACTGGTTACTTGGGCTTCCTGTGGAATTCGCAGGTCTAAATAGTACAGCTTTCTTTTTCACTGAGCCTCAGACCTGTTATAGGACTTTAATGGCGTATGCCATGAGCCGCTGAGTCAAGACGAGCTCAAATTTCGAATTGACCAGCGGTTTCCGTTGAAATAAGGGTTTGGCGAGTTCATATTAGTTAAGAATTGAATCCCCAACTATGCACATGTTTTCACTGCACAGTATTGACATATTCTCACTAAACAAAATAAAAATAGGCTCTAAGCCAACAACGACCTCTGCTTCAAAGTTCCTTCTAAATTTTCTAAGCCGACGAACCCCAGGTAAACGCAATAACAGAAACTTGTCAACTTGGCTGTGATATCTGATGCCTGCAAACAAGACTGTCAACTAAAAACTGCAACGTGTCTCAGTCCCGGTTTTATGGTTTTCGAGTCGGTCTCCCTACTTCCTATTTGTGCACTTCTCTCTACCTTCCTATCTGCATTTATTTATTTATTTATTTATTTATTCATTTATTTATTATTCTTAATAATGAAAGAAAGAAACCTTGGTAGCATCCTTTCCAAGAGAGCGTCTGTCTTTTTCTTCTCCTCGATCAGTTGACCGGTTCTTTCCATGACCAGTTCCTCCAGATTATCCGCATACTTCTCCATCATGTAGACTATGTTATCAAAGATGTTGGTTTTCCTTTGGAGAGAAACAACAGAAAGGAAGTCTTGAAATCACTCACAATATCTCAAACCTTGGAATTGAGCCTTTTAAATGGTACAGGTTCTAACTGAACATAATTTCTCGCTTTACCTGCACTTCAATAAACAAGCAGTCTTAGGGCCTGTTTACATGGAGGTGGGGGACCCCAGGTAGGTGAGGTAACCCGCTTCGGTGGGGTAACCCGCCTGTCCATATAATCTCTCATTTCAATTTGATCACGTTTACATGATAGGTGGGGTTACCCACCACATGTTACCTCACCTACCTGGGGTCCTCCACCTCCATGTAAAAAGTCCCTTAATCAAGTTTAAAAATCTGTGCAGCCAACTGGTCAAAGCCCTGCTGAAACAGGCACGTCATCTTGTGCAACGCTTGCAGCAACTAAAACGTCGCAGAACCTGTACACCGCATGAGTATTAAATACGCAATTCCATAGATATGGACTCTAAAAACAAGGTAACCACACTTCTCTGCGAAACGAAAAATGGCAACAAAAACAACATATTTTAAAGTCGATAGGTACTTACATTCCGTTATTGACTAGCACCTTGTGCATGGTCTTCTTGATCTCATGGAGATCTGGTCTTTCATCCGGGTTCTCAACCCAGCACTGTTTCATGACTTCCCGGATCTCCTCAAGGCCTGCTATCAGTGTTGTGACTGTTGGCCGAAATGGTGGGAACTCGGCTTCTTTAACTCTACGTATGATGTCTACAGAGATCAAAATAAATAATTTTAAACAATTCATACGAATGAAATAGTACGTGAACTATAATAGAGCAGTGATTCTGTTACAAATAGTTATGGTGGGTCCTGGAACTCAGCTTCTGAAAAATCATTAGTCCCAGTCAAGAACTATTGAGTCCCAGTTAAAAAACACGAGTCCCTGGGTCTTTATGTAACCACACAGTTAATCTTTAAGACAGACTCCAAAACTCTGTATTACAGTTTACTGAAAAAAAAATATACTCCTTCTATTGTGAAGAACAAGAAAGACTAAAACAAATATGCGCCGTTAAACAACAGCCACAAGAACAGCCACATAAATCGCACAACACGAACAGGATATTCTACGCGACGCATACCACAAATTATTTTGCGTCTTTGAGGATTTTTATGCGTCACGGACGCACGACGCAAAGGTGAAAAAATCACCGATATTAGAATAATTTTACCTAACTCGTGAAACAGATACTAACAACTCATGCCAAATAGTTACAAGTGAACAAAACAAGACAATGGAATTGGTTCACAATTGTACGTGGTAGTCTTCTACTTTCACGGGTTACGTAGCGTCAGTACCCTGTCGTTTTCTTATCAGTGATGTCGTCAGCTGGAAATACTCCAAACAGATTCTTACACGGTGTTAAAGACGTTGTGATTCATCCAGAAAAAAGGGGAACGTTATCAAACTAAATAAGACAATAGAAAACGTGTTTTTGAAACAGCAAGAAACGCTCGCTCGCATCTAGATCAGGAATCTGTGTATGGGTCAACTTAAGTGAATTGAGGCGAATATCCAATCTTGCCTGCAAGAAAGTCTTAGCATCCTAACTACTAATAGTAACAGACAACTTACTAAAAATCAAATCAAGATAAAGTTAAAGGCAGGAAAAAGACCTTGGCATTTCGCCAACGATCATCACCAGCAAACTACTAACAACAGAAAAGCATAGGTGACTTCCCTTTACACTAAACATTAAATTAAAAACCGAATAAAAGTTGATGAAAACATGAATGACCTAAAAGCCCCACTGCCACTTTTGAATTTTTTTCTTTGGCTAAGACAATTTTAAACAGCTACCAGCCTACCTTTAGGTTCCATGAAATTAGCGCTGTAAGGCCCTTCTCTGGTGTGGAATTCTTGTAAAATTATAGCAAAGCTATAGACATCACCTTTCTGGGTTCCCTTCGGAGGCCGATTAGGGATCCGCAAAAGCTCTGGAGCAACCCAGAGTAAATCTAAAATCAGATGAGGGAAAACGATGAACCAATTACACTTTAGTACCACAAGACGTCGTGAGGCCTATAATTTGATTAAAAGGGTCATTAAGGAAGGAGAGCTCCTTTGCAATTGAATTTGGTTAGATATAACCACCACGAGCTTAGCGGCCGAGCGGTTCGCCAGCTTAGCGGTCAAGCGGTCCACAAGATTCGCGGTCAAGCGGTCTACGAGCTTAGCGACATCCAGCGGTTAATCCCATAAGTGCAGGCTCACATGGTACGTGGAAGCTTTGTACACTGCTGGGATCTTTGAGTTCTTCGTTTAGCGTTTGTGCAGCGGTCTGTGGAGCGGTTGCTTTAGCGTCTGTCCCCCACCCCCACTGTTTCATCAGTGTAACGGGTGCCTTGAATGGGGGCTCATGGCTGGGTTGCGGGGCTTTGCCAGCCATGGGGGCAGTATTCCATCTAGGGGCTGGCTGGCCACAATGCAAGCCCCTAGGTATCCCAG
>OZ037780.1:22499835-22564835 GCA_964035525.1 Porites cylindrica
ACCGCACCTTTCCACGTTTTGACATTTCACAATTTGACACTAGAAACCGTTTTTCAAGACGTGGGCGGGGAACCGGGCGGATTGAGGTATTTGAAAAGATGCTTACAGGACTCTCCCCGTTTTTCGCTCGTTCGCTATTTCACCGCTCGCTCGCTTTTTTCGCCCGTCCGCCCTGACCGACAACCTGGAAGAGGCTATTCCCGGACCGGATCAAGACCCAGGGTCTAAATATAACTCGGAGGTTCAAGCACATGGTCGAACTATGTGACGAAGGCAGACAGCATCTTACCTTATAATAACCAGCGGTTGTAACTTTACCATCACTGCTTTCTTCTCTCATAAGCGGTACATTCTCGTCGTGATCATGCGTGTCTTTCTGCATGAAGAGAGAGAGTTGCAAAATTCATCAAGTCAAGCAAATTAAACAATATAAGACTAAGAGTTTCAAAGTTACAAGACGTTGTAACTTGAAGATATTGGAGAGATGTAGGGTCACGTTTACTGCAAACGGCAAACGTGAGTTGCAAGTTGAGAAATTTCTCAAAATGCAAAATGAGGTAATAAAACCTGTCCAAAAAATACCTGATGGATGACCATAAAATTAAACAACTGTTGTTTTTTTTTTTTTGGGACTTCGCTACAGAGCAGTTCTACCGTAGTACTTACATTAACAATGGCACTTGCTAAAGATGTATTGGAGGCCCTACGGTCAAAACCCAATTGACTATAGTCAATTTTCCACAGCCTGTTCTTCAGCTCCCTCTCTAACCTGTAATTTCTGGAAAATGAGATCAAGGACAATGATAAGCTTTGCAATCAAACGTACAGAACTAACAGGTAGCAACCGGCATAACTACAAATACCTTCACGTAATGCAACTGTATCTGGCCTTCTTGGGCGGTCAAACGATACCCCAACGTTAGACAACATTAGCCCTATATAGTCATATGAGGGGGCCATGGAACGTGTCCGTTTTAACGGGTGTCCGTATTGAGCGGATTGAATTTAGAGAAGATGTAAAGGCCTTCTTTCCACAGGGACAAAGCTAACTGTCCGCAATAATGAGCTGTCCGTATTTGCTAAAACCATAGTTTCAATTTAATGGTTCGCATCGTCTCGATCGCCCAAGACGTCTCTAAATGTGAAAATCACGCTAAGCAAGTAATCAAGGGTGCCCCCTCCCCCACCCAACAAAAAAGAGAGATCATAATTATTGACAGAGGCATATAAGTCCCTTGTTATCCAAACTAGAGCGAGCGAAATACGCGAGCGCGAGTGACAAAAGCGGCCCCAAGCGAGCAAGGCCATCGCGAACGGCCAATTTCACGCGCCTTTGTTTATTTTCGTATGCTCTGATATCCCAGGATAAAGACAAAGGGTCTACCAGTAGTCTAGCTTTTTTGAGAATTTGTTATTCTTTTGTATTCAAGATGATTGGCCCCTAATGCCTCGTTTAACATGAATGTCACAGAAAAGAAACGATGCCACCATCTTGGAATAAGCTGTAGGGTTCACTAAGGTTCATTAACAATTATTCCTCGAGCTCGAATGAGCTCTGAGTCACGAGGGCGGGAGGAATAATTGTTTTAGTAAAATCCAACTCGCTGGTCAAAAATATCGAGAACAAAAAAAATTTACCTAGTTAAAGCTACATTTTAATCCTTTTTTGCCGCCAAAAAGCCTGTACTTTTCGCTACTAGTGGGCTATAACATATAGCCCAGTAGTAGCTCAGCCAATCAGAATGCAGCATTGATAATAGACCACAAGTTGGATTTTACTAATAACAAATACCCAGTAGTACCTGACAAGGTTAGTTACAAGGAGAATTGCAAGGAAGCCAAGTCCACATGAAACTCCAGCAATTATTTCCGTTTTGTTGTCTGGAAAACAAACAAGGGCAAGAAGCATTATGAGCTTCAGTTACTCTCGATACAGTCAACCAAATGATCAAAAATCAGGTAAACCACACAGTGAGCCATAGTAAAAGTTCAGCTGAAAATGTCCTTGAGTTTGAGTTAGCAGTGTGGGGTATAGCCTCCCACGCAGGCGTTTTTAGGGGAGCTCGTTTTTCATCCCTCCCGACAAACGCCTGCTCAACCGAAGACAACATTCCTTTCCCATGCTTAGCCAATCACATTGTACTTTCCAAAAATCAACACTGGGAAACTTTCTGACCTCTAATAAATGTTAGATTCAGAGCGGCAAAATAAGATTTGGTCAAATTTTAGAATACTCCATACACTGCATAACCTTAGTGAAGGAAAGAGAAAAGAGGGAAAACGCTAACTCTAGGGTCACGTCTCGCGTTTTGCCTGTCAACACTTTATTGCACTACTTTTGATTGGTCACTTACCACGCAAATAAAACAATGGGAAAGGAATGTTGTTTTCGGTTGAGCAGGCGTTTGTGGGGAGGGATGAAAAACGAGCTCCCCTAAAAACGCCTGCGCGGGAGGCTGTGTGGGGTATAGGACGAAGAGATGGCTAGAAAGCGCGAGCAGCCAGGAAGGGGAAAGGGGGTGGATCATTCACCGCGGTCACACGAGAGTATTTGACACAAATTAAGCAAAGTAATTGTTACACTCACTATCATACAGTTAAACCTCTTTAATACGGACACGAAAGGGACAGAACCAATAGTCCATTTACAGAGGCGTCCGTATTATAGAGGTAGGGAATGTATGATTTTTGGCATTTCTCGGACCAAACGAACTGTCCGTAATAGAGAGGTGTCCGTATTACAGTGGCGTCCGCAAGGAGAGATTAGACTGTAATTGAGACCATAAGAAAGACCGTTCCCGTGTACGGGTACGGATAAATTAGCCGTACATGCCGTAGCCGTAAATAAGGGTAGATTACCTCTTACCCGGGAAAAACGGGTAGGCTACCAGGTAGAATTGTTACGCCATTATCACATCTGGGAAATAATGGTTGCCTTTTATAAAACTACGAGGTACACATGTTCGCTTACCCGTACCCGTAGGCTGAAACGGTGTATCTTAAGGTCACTATTAATACATGTATACTACTAATACGCCACTAATTTACTAAACTTTTAAAAGTTTCCGAAAAAATTTTCTAAGTTTAAAAATTGAAACTGGTAATACGTACTTTGGCGCCATTTGTCAACAAAACTTTACACGGGCGAGAAGGGCTTTCAACAGAAAGAAGCTAATTGCTTTGAGAAAAATTCGAAGAAAGTTGCTTTAACTTAATAGGGCCTGTTAACAAGGAGGGTTGGTAACCCTAGTGCTAGAGTCACCCCTTTATGTTGCCAATTAATGCCTAACAAAATAATTCAAAAAACGCCTCTGACGTTTGACCGTCGTGGAGGTGACCCTAACCCGCCGGCTCCACCGGTAGCCTGTTCCTAGGGCGTTTTAAGAAGCCAAATGATAAGCACAATGATAGAAAAAAAAGACAGCTAAAAAGAAACTAAGTCAAAGAAAATAACTAAGTTCAAACCATGCAGTACAAAAATTATAAATGTTAATACACCCTGAGCCCTTTTTCTTGAAGAGCGTTGTATAAAATTTCAGAAGGGGGACATGTGGCCGTCATTAGCCAGATTTCTAGAGTAATTCTGTTAGCGTATAAAGGATTAAAAAGTGTCATTATCAATAAACAAACCTTCCTGCTTCTCTGTTGGAGGAGGACATAGTTCATTATTGAAACCGCATCTTGGTCGGTCTTTGGGCGGAATTGTACTCCCACCAACCCAAATCTTGGTCATATTGTTGCGAAACACAAGCCGAGGAAAAACTTTCTTGGAACCATTACTCGAGGAATTTCCATAAGTGATTTGGAAGTCTGCAACTGGTACCATTGCTAAAGGAAGGAGAAACAAAGAACCAACTGAGAACGGTGGTTTTTGAATCAGTGACAGAGGCGGCTCGCACCAAAAAATATCAGTACTCCCAACAGGAGAGTGATTGATTAAAAAATCATCTTTCTTATGTATTCACCAGGCTCAAAATTCATCAACGTATCTCTATCAAAGAACGAACTGTTGGCTCCAATTTTCTTATGCACCGCTGCATTCTTACTGGAGACGTTTTTAAGAGCAGTGAACTAAAATAAAAGAATTTACTCTGACCAATCACAATCGGAGCTGACTTCAAATGGACCAATCAAATCACACACAAAGCGCGGCAAAAACTGGGTGTAAGCAGCTCATGATTGCTTTTAGTTTTCGGCCTCTAGATTGCGAAATGACGCGAGATTTTTAAGCGGGCTGAAAATTAACCCAACGAATAACGAATTCTAAACCGCTCTGAGACTTCTGATTTCAAAGATAAGCCAGCCCTATTATGGGAAAACGTATTATTCCTAATTCTCATTGATCACTAAGGGGAAAATTCTTTGATCTTTTATCAAATTCTCTCAACTAATTCTTCAAGCAAATGTATGCAGATCAGTCTTGAGAATTGTTAAGTTGAAAACTACCCAGCAGAGGATGTCCTTGGACAAGGGTAAAGTTTAGTTAAACTTCCTCCTACAACTGGCTGTCGTTTGCAGCTCTGTTTGATTGTCTACTGCCTGAGGCTGACTAGCTAGCCACCGACACACTTCTGTTCAAGACCTTAAGACATGGCCCTGTATTCTGTAGTTGCTCCCAAGAATAAATTAGCTGAAAGAAAGCGTTTGTTGATTCCGTGCCAATTTGAAATATAACTTTTGGCTGTAGATTTCTTTGGCTTTCTGTGTCGCCTTGGTGAAGAAAGAGACTGCCGCTTTCAGTGCCCTACAGAATTATAGGGTTCAACAGTTACCGGTCGTTTTGATACAAAGTCGCTCGATACAAGTTTACTCAGTTGAGGCGTAAATACTTCAAGGTACTTGACTTAAAAGGACAAAGATTATCCCCTAAAATGTTTTGCTTGTTCACGCGCAAACTATTATTTAAGAAATTTTTGTCCAATTTCACCGCTTGAGTTCATCTCGAAACGGCTTGAATCGAAACAATTGGTTTCCGGGTTCAACTTACAGGCTTTGCCTTCAATCTTTCTTACATCCCATAAAGTCAGGTTAAAATCAGCATCACCATTCTCATCCAGGTGGGTCCTATAGCCCTGAATACCTGCAACGAATTAGTGAAAACTGGTGAAAAAATTGCAAATACAGGGTTGAACTTACGGCAACTGCAAGTGGCGGCTTAGTAAAGATTGGCCGCACAACACAGATTTGTCATAAATTAGTATTAATCTATGGCAGAAACATCAGTTTATATTGAAACAAACGCTTGTTGGGAGCAGCATTACTGATCCACAATCGGTCGTCAGCTTCTATATCGGACTGTATTTTCCTTCATAATATTCTTGAAATGAAGCCAAACAAAGCGTATGAAGCGCTTGATGGCCGCTTAATAGAGTCGAAAACAACGGAAAAACTCTTGTTAGGAAGACCAAAAGGTGACCACAACTGCTTAATAGAGGTAGTTTAATTCCCCATTCCCAGACCTACAATTATTTAAGGACATTGATTACTGGATGCTTAATAGAGTGTGGCCGCTTAATAGGTGAACACTGTCTTGGTCATGCATATTATACACATGGCATTGCGACATATGGCTCCTGGCACGTCATAAAACATTTTCCATAGGGCAATAGCCACAGATCATTTAGAGTGTGCACCTTTCATAATTATGTCAGGTGGTTTTCATAACTCTTTCCTCCAAGGACCCAGATTTTCAGAAGAAAGGGACCAGGGGCTCCCCAGCCAAGTAAAATGTTTGGTAAGAACTCTTAAAACCCCTCTTGGCTGGAGGCAAATATTTGGCTATTTAAAGGCATCAGGCTAAGGATCCGAACTTGATAGTATATAACCCCAACTAACAGTAAGAGCCAAGATCACCCAATTGCAATGCTGACACCCTGACCACCCAGTCACACTCCCCCTGTTCAAAATGACAAGATTATTACACAGTGGCAGATCTAGGGAAGGGGCCCGGGGAGCCCACCCCCCCTTATTTTTAGACCAAACTGAGGCCAGAAGGGCCAAAAGAATTTGGGGGGAAGACCGCCACCCGCCCCCCCCCCAAAAAAAAAACCGAAATGTGGTAATAACAATTTAAATACCTGTAACTGTTATAACTTTGATCACTAAAGAAAAGGAGAGTGTTGTAGTTTGCATGACTACAGCAGGGTACATACTCTTTTCAGCTTTCAAAATTCCACAACTTTTCATGACTTTTCTCATGACTTTTTCCAGTTCTCCATGACCTTAAGAGCAGCTGTCACTTTCGAAAATTTTCAAGCCCATCCTTGTTTTAGGGTATTTTTTTACCTAGCCCCTTTCAAAAAACACAAAAATTCTTGTGTCTACCATAACTTGATCTGTTGGCGCTATTTAATTAGCGGTACTTGTCTCTATTTTACTTTGCTGTTGCTTTGACATCCGCAATAACTAATTTACTGAATATAACTTTGATTTTCCAAGAATTTCCAGGCCTGGAAAATGAAATTTGTAAATTTCATGACTTTCCAGGTTTTCCATGACCTGTACAAACCCTTTACAGATGAAATACACTACATCAGCACTCACTTTCATAGGTGTAATCGCGAAGTTGTGAGAAAACCTCCTGCCCTGAAGGAGTCCTATTTTGTTCTGCAGGAGGTAGTTGTCCAATGGAGATATTCAAGGCTACAGCAAACTGATAAACAGCATCGTACAGGTAGGCTCCATATATTGGAGGCTGCAACATAATGCATGTAAATAATGAGTCAAAATGTCATGCAAACTAAACACAATAGCTAAATCAAACTGTCAAATGGCACGCCAAATTATGACTATGTGAAAGTATAATACACACTGTATAATTGACAATATGATCGGCCCTAGCAGCATATTTAGAGTCATTAACTTACTTTCCCCACGAAAACTTTGCCAAACACTTTTACTAAGAAGTCATGAGCTCAGTCCAGAACAATTGAATCCCAGTACAAAAAAACCAGGAGTCTTAAATTGCAAATTAATGCTTGGGCCTCTATGTAACCAGACAGTTAATCTGAAGACAGACTCCAAAACTCTGTGTTACAGTTTACTGAAATAAAATATACTCCTTCTGTTGTAAGGCTCGACAAAGACTAAAAGAAAATGTGTCATTAAACAACATCATCGGGTATATTACAAACTCACAATGGCCTGCTCTCCCATTGGCTTGATTAACTTAATGGACAGACCATAGCTTCCAGTCATTGCAAAGATCAGGGCTCGAATCCCGGTCAAGCATGAGTTTTTTTCATGTTCTTTTTCAACCACTTAGGTTGTTCATTCAATGGCAAGGATCGTGTTCACTTTCATAAAATACAGCTATAGTATTTATACTTACACGATAACCCCAAGTTGCTGTGCTAGCATTGTAGTGCGAGCTGTTGAAAGGGCTCTGTGATGTCTTGAGCTTCAACTCTGTAACAAAATCCTCATAGCTCTTCCCTTCTGCACTTTTTACAGCAAAAACAAGAGCAGCCTGCATGGCTTCCTCGATGTCCACTCTTGTCTCGTTTGGGAATCCTCTTCATTACGGAAAAGCAAAGCAAAAATTTTTTTAACAAAAATTTGTAGGAGGGATCACATGAAACCTTCATTAACACTTTTATGCCACATCACTGGGATAAAGGGAAAAAATTAACTCAAATTGCCAAATTAAAGCCAACTTCAAGCCAGACAAATTACAGTTTTTAAGGACCAAGATTTATTCAATAAATCTCCATTCTGTAATCCCCTTTTGAACTTCTGGTTGGTAAAAACAATCAATGGACAGTCATCTTTGATTTTCATTTCTTCAGCCAGGGTTGATCACATTATTTTCAATTTTAAACTCTAATAAAGAAAATAAGTACTTTTCAAGGACTTCAGCTTTTCAAAACAGCTTCTAAAATTCAGGACTTTGCAAGATTGTACAAACCATGAAAACCGTGAGCTTTGCTCTATGCTGACAGGGGATGAGAGATTCAAATTTTCCCAAAATCAAACAACATTCATCCTAACTGTCATTTCTGTCACATGACTTTTGACCATCTTTCACTACTGGTTAAGATATTCAGGAAGCATGCATAGCAAAGTATTTAAAGGAATGTAAGACTATCTACCGTAGGTTAGCTTTTGCATTAGAACTCAAGTGACTTACAATATCCCTCTAAAGCAGCGAGTGTTTCAATGCATTTGACATTGTTTGGGTAAGAGAGGTCTTAAAATGAGAGTATGGCCTTTCAGAGAACTTAGCTCCTAGAGCTTTTCCATCAAGGGTAGGGCCATGTCCCTCACCCTATCCCCACCCCAAAGGAGAGTGCACTTCTAGTGTTTCTTTTTTCGCCTTACTGGTCAAGAGTGGTCCCATTACATTCTTAGGTTCTGTTGGAAGTCCTAGGAATTTTGGGGGGTTTTGATTTTTGCCCCCATTCGAGCATCCTCGTCACTTGAAATCAAGAGCACCTCCCTCCTCCCACCCCCCCAGGCAGAGGTTACCTACCTGTACTTAGCATTCAAATAATTGAAAAACCAGAGAAATTGGAGTCCAGGAGATGTTGCCTTCCTGATAAAATTGTGATTGAGATGAAATATAATAAATGCAAACTTTCCATTGATCATTCCCACTTGCTTGGCAAGATAAAGGGTCTCCAAACCAATGAAGTAATCTCCAATAACCAACACAACTATAAAAAAATGAAATGTCCAGGTCTAAGAAGCGAGCACATTAATGTATAAGTAAGACTAAAAAGTCACAAAAATTTTACTTGTGAGTGAATGAACAAGTGAATGAAATTTCGTGGATAAGAGGAAAACAGACATGTCCTCTTTACATCTGGGACCTTAAGATACACTGGACGTGGCGGTGAAGAAAACGTGGGTTTGCGGAGAAAGCCTGGAACGAGGACGCTGCCACCTTGGCAGGAAAACTGCAAATTAAAGTTGAGCAGGCTGCATTGAGTGCTCGCCTGACAAGAGAGGATAAAGTAACTCTTTCGTGTGTTAACTCCATGATGTCTTTTTGAAAAACTCGTGAAGTCTTGCTTGATTGATACCTTAACGATCTTTTATTGGAAGAAAAATTTGTGCTGCCGGCTATGACTCCAGTTTCTCTAAAAACCACCGAATTTCTTCGAGGGAAACTGGACGGCATGATCAGAGTTCAGGTTATCAGCTATTTGTTGCCAGACGTTCCCCCTTTCCTTGTTCTTGCTTTAAAATGATATGGTTCTGTCATGAGAACTTCCCACACTAAGGCGAGATTTTGATCTTCAGACCCCTCCATCACTGAACTGAAAGTGAACAAAAAAGAATTATAAAAGTTAATAAAATAATGAACCATGGCATCTTGTTTAAGATCTCAATTTTCTCCCACATGTTCAAGTTTATTACAAGCCTAGATTTTTGTTTTCCAATAATTTTTATTCTTCTCGTCTCTTAACTTTTTCAAATACTATCCTAAAGCAAGAACGTTGTCCCCTTAAAAATAAGCAGTTGTAGTGTTACATTTGTATCGAAAGACTCTGCGCTTTCATTCTCGGTTGCCACCAAAACACTGAACCCAAAAGGCTTGATAGCAAAAAAATAAGAGTCAATATTGAGGGAACACCACACTAAAAACACTTAAATGTGTCTCTTGAAGTAAAATGGATTGAAAATCCTGAACGAAAAGTAATTTCTGCACTGAAAACAAGAAAACCAACTCACCATTTAACGAGGCAGCCAAACTTTTAGTTTTCACCATCACAACTTCAGGTCGACACCATGACATTACGCTAATTAGTTCCAAGAATTGAACATTTCACTTGCGGTTAACATCCTCCTCGGCCGCGTCCAGAGTATCTTAAGGTCCCTATTATATGTTGACATACAGTTGTTACGTGTACAAGGGCACCACTGGCTGAGACATTATCAGTCCATTAGACCATTACGTAGGCTTCAGGAGCAACCCTTAACCAAATCCTGCCATTAGCCATAGAAAAACCCAAAGTTTATGGCATGTGGTTATTGCCTAAACTAATAAAGGTTATCATGAAGTCATGTACTTACTTCTTGCTGTTTGCTTAATTTTAATCAGAGCTTTTCTAAATTCCTCTTCAGCTTCAAGCTCATAACTGGGAACATTCGCTGTTTTAAATTTCATGGCCACAGTAATACCATTTTTCTCAAATTCCTCTTCCAGGTACTCTGTTAAGGATGTCCACCTCGTAATATTTTGGTAAATGATAGCAATTCGAGTCCACTTATAAGTATTTTTCAGAAGGCTGATAATACTTGGTCCAATTCGTGAGTCCACAGAAAATGTGCGTCCAAATGTGGGAAACTCATTTTTGTCAGACAGTTCAGCAGCACTGCACATCTGAATAAAAAAAAAGGTAGAAACTATTAATTAAGGAGTCCATACAGAGCACTATCGCAGTCAGTATCAGTAAAACAAGGCAATTGCCACTAGGCCACTCCCAGGCAAGAACTGAAAAAAAACAAATACCTTTTGCTAAAGCTCAAAGATTCCTTTTTGTAAATGCCTAGCCTGGCAGGGAATTTTGAACAAGTGACTTTGGAGTAACATTGATTCAGAATCAATGTTTCTATCATAACATTCATCTGAACCAACAAGGAACACCTATATTTCAATTTGGAATGGCTCAGCCATTCTTCCTGTCTAGCCTGGAAGGGAATTATGGACAAGTGACTTTGGAGCAGCATTGATTCAGATGCTAAACTTTTCATGTGCTGAGCCTAATGCATAAATAATGGCACGGCAGTCATTACGAGCCAGGGGCTAGGGATTTCCCCCGGCTACTTTCACTGGAAAATAGAAGAAAAATGGAATCAAAAGAAATCTCTAGCTGTTTGATTCCCCACTTTCTTGTTGTGTTAACTCGTTCTTAGTGACAACCCTGTATTATAACATCTTTTGCAAGCAGTTTCACCAAAATGAGCATTTTTCTTCTTTTGAAATGAGTTTGCCTAGAATTAAGATCGGTGTCGGCAATCAATTCAGCTGGTCTAAATAATTTGGGTCGGCCTTAATTCAATTCAGTCGGGTGCCTACAAACAGGGATTTTACCTTCACCATACAGTGTAGAAGAGGGTTTCTATTTCATAGAAACCCTTCATGAGTTAGACACCTCTCTAAGGCAGAGAGCTGTAGCTGATGCCAAGGTTACTTGGCTCAGGAAAGTGTTCCTATACGATTCTTCACACCAACTCCATCAGAGTCTCCCAAGCAGACATTCTTAGGGCTTTGTCATACGTTTATTCCCCTTTGGCAGTGTTCTCTTTGTCAGGCAGTAACCGGTAAAATTTACTGCCTGAAGCAACACTTCTTACCGTCTGCAAGTTGTGATCCGATCCGATAGAGAGACGAATGAATATATAGAAGAGTACTAAAGTATACACAGCTTTTCTTTTTGGGGGCCACGCATTTTGGTAAAAGAACATTGAAGTCTGCATAAAATTATTGGAATCAAACGTTTTAAATTGTTGTCTTTATAACAACGGCCCATTTGCGTGAAGTAGGTCTTAAAATGAGGGAATGACATTTCAAAGAACTTAGCTTACTCTACTACCACCCTCCCTCCCCCAGTAAAGTGCACATTGTCTTACTGGCTATGAATGGTCCCTTAGCTGCTGAACTAAAATTTAGGGAGAACACTGCTTTGGTGGGGAGGATTGCATGATGAGCCAAATGAACATCTGCAGGGGAAGCTAACTCCATCAGCCCTATGAGTATGTCAGAGGCCTAATAATTATAGGCATCCCTCTAAAACCTCTCCTTAACATAACACAAATAAATCTGACATATTAAAATACCCATTTTCAATGCCATTTTATCAAAGGGGAAAGAGAGGAAAATACAGATAACCAAGAAACATATTTACAGTTAAACATCTCCACACCAGCCACCTAGGAAAACGATCCTTGTAATGCTGCAGAATTTTTTTTCTTTTTGGGGGGGGGGGGGGGGGTGGGGAGGGGGGTAGAACATTATAATTTAATCTAAAAAAATGTTCATTCTGGTACACAACACAATCAACACACCAAAAACCAATTAAAATGTTTGACCAAAAAAAATTCAAAGGAAAAAGAGCAAATATAGCGGTCAGTGATTACATCATTTTTGTATTAAATTTTGCCTTCACATGGATAAAATGGTGGTGAGGTTATTTTGGTAGATGGGACCACAATAAATATTTCTATATTTAGTGGACGTTAGGTCATTTTGAAGAGGTGGCTGTTGTAGAGATGTTAAGATAAGACAGAATAAAGGGGTGTACTTTGCTCTAATTACACTGGAACCTTGATATAACAAAGGTCCAAGGGACTGGTAAAATTTCTTCGCTATAACAAGGTTTCGTCATATCAAGGTTCTTTTTTATATATCTTACTATTACTGGAGTAAAGAAAATCGTTCGTTTTTCCGAGGACTTTGTAATATAGAGGTTTGTTATATCGAGATTCCACTGTAAGAACATGGCGTGATCTGATGTCTAAACATGAAAATTTTATGCCCTGCAGTTATTTAGTATGTATTATCTATAACAGAACACTTGAACATCTGAAGAGCCATGTGATGGACATTTTCCAAATTTCCCTTTATTTTCAGGAAGGGATAAAAATGAAAAATTGTTAAAGAATGGAAACATACTATAAAATATCTGATTGACAAATTGAATAAATTTGACTGAAATTGGTGAGAAATGTTTAAAATATCTCCCTGATCATGAAATGAACCACAAAAATAAACATAGGGAAGGTCAAGTTTGCAAAGATTAACCAGCAGATGGTATAAATCGTTTTCATTTTTGGCTGTGAGACATCATGTTTTAATTAGATATTTGACCACTATAGACAGCCAATCCTGCTATTTATAAGTTTGCTTGTTTGCCTATTTGTTTTTATTTTTCCATTTAAAAACTCAATGACCCTAAAAGTACTACAGCCTAAATCATACAATACACCTGTCATGCAAAAAGTTTTTGTCAGAGGTTAAAATCATTTCAAAGTAACAAAAAATGGTGTGCTGAAATTAATATGTATTTTTTTTTTTTTTGGAAAACCCAAATCAGGTCAAATATTTATTTTCCTTTATTGCAGCTTTTCGAAGAAAGGTAAAAATACGGACAAAAAGTTGTAACAAAAAAATAGATAAATTTTGACTGAAACAGTTCTATTTAACAATAACCCTTCGCACATGTAAAGCTAACAAATGCAAAAAAACTGTTGAATTCTATTCTGAAAAGTATTTACCCTTTACATAAAAGGATCAAGAATACTCTGATAATGATTCATCTCTGTTTTTAGCACAAATCAATAGAAGTCCAGAACGTAAATCATACTGACAGATGCAAATCTTTTAAAACCTTTTTGTTAAATGCAAAGTACGTAATACACATTACACAAATAACGTGCATTTCCTTCTTCCATTCGCTTGTTCAAAAGATAATCAAATGCGTACAGTAATAATAAAGAGAAGCCTAGCTACAACCATTTGCGTTCTTGAATGTTCACAGTATCTTGCCTTTGCCCATAAATTGCGAATTGAAAGGACAAAAATAATAAAAAAAATTCGAATAAAAGTTATGACCGCTTATTTTTCCAGCTTTCTGCTTGCCGATGTACAGTTTAACTCACCTGTTATGCGTATCTCAAGCTTAATCGCCGCTTGAAAGTGGGATGTATCTCGATCGAGTGTTTAGTTAGTATAAAATCGTTCAGTTGAAACAAAAGCGGGATGTAAACGACCAGCGATCGGGACTGGTAGTCTCGAACAAGTAACATTATAAATCAAATACTATATCAAATGATACCTCAAGGAGGTCGATATGAAACAAAAACTGAGCAATTAGTGCGTTTGTAATACAAACTTCTCGAAAACTGTATACAAATCAGCTGGAAAAAATGGAAGATATCAGTCCAAATATCCAACAAGATGATTAAGAATTATTATTTACCGTTGTTGAAAGAAGACCTTTGTAATTCGTTTCTGATTTGAACTGTTAAGATATACATTTTATGACTAACAAAACAACAAAATTTAGCACAAAACAAAATCATTCAGCGTAGAAAAGCCGATATTAAACTGCACAACATGAAAGATTGCATACTCACGAAGGATATCATCGTCATATTGAATGCCGCAGCATTTTTCGCCGCCGTCTGGCAATAACAGCCGGGTCCTATAAAAGCTTGTACTCCAGAATTAATTTGATTTAGCTGCTCGCGAACAGCAATCAGTTCGTTGCACTCTGTGTCTTTCCACTCAAATGTCAAATTATAATCTGACAAGAGCGTTGGGTCCGCGTTTACTCGTTCCACGGCGATTGTCATAGCAGCTGCAAACGACTCCCCCTTGTTGTAATCGTTCTGAAAATGTGGAGTGACTTTCCTGTAGGGAATGAGAAGGCCTAGTTTGTATTCCCGTTTCTTCTCTCCCAGCACTAAACAGTTAACCACAACGAGGAAAACAATAATCCATGCTGTGGCCGCCATAACCCCTACAAACACTGAAACTAGTTGGTTTGGACGTTCGAAAGCAACATCTAACCACGAGTAGTGAAATTTAACATACGGAGCGGAGATTTCGTTGAGATAATCCGTCGGTTTCCCAAAAATTAGCAGCGTGTTGGGCTTTCTCAATCGTCAGGTGAAACCAACTGTCAGCCAAGAATATAGTTTCGGCCAAGGGCAAACTGGTATCTTCCGTAATATTAGGCTTGTTTACCGCAAAATTACGAGATGAGGCTTGTCCGGTTTGAGGTATGACAAAGTATTCCCATTGTTCTTACTTCCACATCCATAAATTGCAGCGCTGAGATTCAAAGGGCCGCCCGTCGATATAAGTATGTGACTAACTTCCCAGAGAGTTACGGTTCACAGCCGGTTTGGCTCATTTGAAAGACAACCAGGCAATAAATGCAAGCTGATGAATAATGCAAATTTCACCAAAGTGAGCCCGTAACTTGTCGCCGGAGCAACAACAATCAAAGAAGGCTGTCCCGCAGCAAGTCAGGATTTGTCTGACGTGAAGCTCGCAGCGTTTCAGCAACGATGATAGTGAGACGTTTCACGCAAGCTGAGTATTTCTACCTGCGGAATATGAAAACGCAAATCGAAAAGTCAACTCCAGGGCTAAGTGATCTATACCGCAATTCCTTTGGGGCAGCAAAAGCACCACACTTCATCTTCGCATACACGAAGAAAATACAGAGTGTTAATAGGCACTTAGAAGTTCCTTCCGAAACTAATACATTTTTACTTAAATACGTGATCACACTGCCTTGCGGCCACAATGTTATTTACCATGCAAAATGAAAACAGAACCTGACATCAATACTGCTTCGCCTGCAAATTTCAGGACTACCGTTTTACCACAGGCAAACTGACAAAATCGAGACAAAAACAAACAAACAAACAAAAAGCCCGCGATCATGTTCTCCTTTCCTAAAAAAAGCGGGGGAAAAAATCAGGAAAGAAAGAAGAAGGCTGGAAGCACGATACAAGTTTTTGACACTTTTGTTTTAGAAACCTACTTCGTAACGGAAGTCTTTTAAACAGAGTTGACCAAGAGAGAATGTAAGTAGCCAGTCAGTTCAAACTGACGTGTGAAGCCATGTACACCTCGAACTGTTATATGAACCTGGTTTCAAGAGTTGAGTTACCCTACATTAAAACTTTAGAACTCACGAGTTGGACGAGGTCTTATTTCTCAAGCGATATGGTTTTTATATCTCTTCAAGCGCAGTAACAAAGGTGGGGCATTAATTTGTCAATACCCAAATTAGCACCGCGGCGCTTATTCGAGAGCGGCTCTTATTAAATTATTTTCGGTAATGCGAGTAGCGGCGCTTAATCGGTCATTTACATTACTTCTCTAAAGATAAGGGTTAGAAATGTCTCGAATTAAGTTGCAGTTATCTTAAAAAGGTCGAACAGTTTTCTTCCATGCATGCTCTTTATCCACGCGTGAGGTCAAAATGTCAATATCATTTTCCTGTTCAGTTTTGGAGATGTTATTGCGTTTTTATTTAGTCGAGGTCCGACAAAACTAAAAAGGAAGAGAAAAAGCGTAGAAACATCCGCAAAAGATAGCGCCTCTGGCTGATGCACGTGTCAGTTACAGTCGTGTGAGGCTTGCTTAGATCACGTAAGACAAAGAAGATAACTTTGTACGTGTTAGAGTTTCATTGCAACTGAAGAAATGCAGAGAGAATTTTAAGAACGGTACGTTGGTGACAAAGTATGTTCTTTTTTGGTTGCTTCTTACTTCACTCAGTTCTTAGTTGCATCATCGAATAAACAAACGGTGACTTGAGCTCAATTTAGGTTTCCGGGAAACTGACCACTTACCCTTCCCCTAAGCCAACATTTTGCTCTAAGTGAGAACTAAGTGATAATGTTGGCTTAGGGGAGGGGTAGGTGGGCAATTTCCCAGAAACCTGAACTGATCTAAAATTATAATAAGCCAAAAAGCACGTAAAATATACTGAACGTTTTGTATTCGTATCATCTTTCGAAAACAAATATCTCATTTATTCGTGTAATTTCTCTTTTCCCTAAATTTATTATTGTTGGCTGATATAAATTCGTTATTTTATAGCTGACACGAATTACTTTGTACTAAGTAAACATAACCAGTCAGTGGGATTAGTTTTGGTGATCAAAACCTAAAGCTGTTTCTTAGTCCCTCAGTAGTCCCTTAGTCACGGGGTGGATCTTCAAGGCTACTGTGTATGGCAAAATTTTAAACTTGACATTGCTAGCCATCGAGACGTTAGAGAATAAAAAACAGACATTTTTTTTATGGCTTAAAGATATGAATTTTGTTTTCTCGCCAGTCTTAACAATATTAATTCCCTGACTCGCTGCGTTCACTAGTAAAATATCATAGGTCTTCGTATGGGTATTTCCGAAGAAATCGACGTCACGACGGTCGACACGGATACTGAAGCGAAGATCTTAGAGAGTAAAAGCGACGTTCGCATTGCCATTTCAATCAAGTTTGACAACGTTAATCGTGCAAAGATGGTAAAGAAACCTGACAAAAATTGTCTGCTGCACGTTCACAGTTTTCAGTTGTTTTGCTTATTTTCCCGTTTTCGTCTTAGTACCCTGAACTCGTTAGTCAGCTGATTAGGAGCGTTACCACGTAAAACAATTCTTGCTATGAGAAGATTAATTTTCGCCTAAAAATTGGACGCGGATTTGATGAAAAACGCGCCACGAAATTGTCGTCCACATGTAGGAACCCATCCAGAGGCTCAATCTTCAACAACACCAGTGTTGAAAGTAAAACCGGATACATATCCTCCTGCCGCTATGAATTCTCTAACCATGAAAATACTTAACAACAGTTGTTTAACACGTAGTTTAATAATATTTTAAGAAAGATCTGAGCCTAAAATCCCTCCAGAGATAAAAGCGTTCAGTCCGGGTTAACCCTAAGTTCAAAATAAAACGATCTTCTAAAAAAGAGTCAGTGCTTCATCCTCATTGGAAAGTGTGATCCTGCTGCTCAAACTCACAGCAAAAAAAACGCGAAAAGCAGAGAATGAATAGTTTGGACCAACGGATATAATAAAAGAAGCATGGAGAGAACAATTCTTTAAAAAGAACTGAGAACCCATTAAAGTGAAGTTGCCAGTTTTTCAGCAGACGAGAAGCGAGTGCTGCCTCATCAGTTGACACATCCTCGGGTTTTCCATTAAGTGTGATCCCAATGCCTTAAATGGAACTGAGCAGGGAAGCTGTAGCATCCAATAGGATTCAACATTTAGCATTAGCTGTATTTTGTTAAAACTGTGGTGCGAGACACAAATTAACCACGACTTTGCCCCTAAATGGGACATGTAAGTGGAACTGACACGTTACGATGTTTCGTTAAATGCTTTTCAAAAGAGAGAAAAAAGCAATGTCAAGATACATTTGTACAAAACATACAATTTATTCAGTTAAGAACTGCGCATCCGTCGTCTTTTAAACGTTAACAAAAAATAATAAATTGAAACAATTTCCTGTGTCATTGTCATATATTATTGCACCGTGTTGCAAACTGCTATACTATTAAGGGTTTGTCGAGTTGTTTTGATGTTGAAAGACTTAAGTTTACAGACCGATTGCCTAACCGCTACGAATGAAGTGCGCATCGGGAGTATTCGGATTGTAACTTCCGAGCCGCCTGTGTCACCGACTGAAAAGTTGTCTTTCTCGTGTATTCAAAAGGCTTAACTAAAATTCACCATCACATCCCTATCGAGAGTAAATTTGTTTCGGTCCATACTTATCCAGCGACATGAGCGAAGTGGTCATAAAAATGTACGGCACCGAAACCTGTAACGTTCCTAAAAACCTCCGGGTGTAAATTGCTATTATTTCACCTGCATTTCGACTGCATCAACTTAAATCTAAAAATTGCAAACCGGTTATTTCTCCTTTGGCAAATGTATGCCTTAAGAAATTCTGTCGGGTTCATCGAGTTTGTTGTATCTTCCTGATCGACTAGCAATCTCGGAAGTATCTCCGGTTAATAATTCACCACCTTTTCCTCGAACAATTTATAACATTATGATAACTAACAATTTCACTGACAAAGTCAGTATAACGTTTTAAAAATAACACTTTCCTCAGTAACTGCTCCTTGGTAAATTAATTGAGCTGAAAAACTACCTTATTTTTGTCCGCTCCCTTTGTTTATTTGCTTGTAATTTATTTGTTTCAGTTATTTCATAACTTCGACCTTGTTCACTTTAAATTCATTGCCGATTCAAATTTTCCCAGAGGATCTAATATTACATAAAAATTCATTATGATGCATAATCGTTTATCGTGTTTTTTACTTCCCGAGGTCTGTTATGGTAATTTAGTCACATCGTATAGTACTGAAACACTGATTTCTATTGAAATAACCACTGTCGATGTCCTAGACAATTGAAGGTAATCTGAGATGGGAAAAAAATATAATGTCATCATGTTAGATCTGATTTAAAAATCTAAGAATATTTTTATCACTGTGTAATGGATAAATATTGCGAGGGTTTATTTAGCAAAAAGCGCATAATAACAATAAAAAAAATATTTTTTGTTTTTCTGCGGAATCTGATTGGATTTTTGTGAAACTGATTCTGAGGTACGTACATATTTAGAGTCTTTGATTTATTGTCTCGCTAACACATTTAGACAACACGCACTTGCATGGATTCATGATCCGCACAGTAATATTCATATTCAAATCTCTGGCTTTTAAAAGCGAGGAGAGGAAAAAGCACAAAGCTAACGAATTAACATTAAATCCAGTAGAATTAAAAGGCATAGAAACAACAATATTGATAACAAAGAAATGCCGCGAGTTGAGTCGTTGAACACACGGAAACAATTGTTACCCAGTTACAATAAAGAATCATTTCGCATTGGACGTTATTAAATAAATGTGTCTGACATTACCATTATTTGCCTTTGGGGAAACGACCACAAGAAAGGTTTTAAACCAAACAGTTCATGTTTCATGTTTCAAATCAGTTTGATTTCCTACGCGCGCGTGCTCGATTGTAACAATGAAATAAAGAGCACTGGATATCAGTTGGTTACAAGACAGAAATGTCGGTTTGCACAAAGGCGTAATCTATTATCAAGACTGCTGATTTGAATCAAAAGTCTAACCAAACTTTTTTCTTATTAAAATTTCGCAATATTCGTACGCGATATTAAGCAGTATCGACCTGTAATACGGCTAAGTAGACCAGCCCTCGAGTCAACTGAAACGCGATAAGATTCTTGGTGATATAATTATACGATGTTAATTTCATGGAAGGCCAGCTTACAACACATTTGCATTTTGGTTCTTCTCATGTCAAAATCAACATTCTGAAGTACTTTTTGACATATGAAGACATCTTGGACTTATTTTACCTTCTTGGTTTGTTCTAGTGGTAGATGCGGAAAAATTAAGATAGCCCGAGGGCAAAAACATCATTTTATTTTTCTTCTCCAACATACAGAAAATAATAAAAAATCAAAACTGAAATGTATTACCGGATAGAATGGTGAAAGATGATTGCATTAAGCTCAAAGCAATAAATAAAGATACCAGATCTGTACATTTCGAAATAACCTGTTAACTGGAGTATAGCGAAGTTTAGAACTTCCTATTTCAAAAATTTCCCCATCTTCAGATAGAAAAATCTGATTCGTGAAATCAGATATCCACTTGCTGCAGAAGTGACTGACCCTTGAACAGCATCAACAAAAATTTTTACTTCTAATTTATATGCAATATCAGGCGAAAAAAAAAAACCAATAAGTTCTTTCTTAATGAAATTGTCATTTTCGAAAGTTAGAGCCAACCTAGGAGAGCGATTCTATAGTATTAAACGATAATTACTAAAACCGAACAGGCAGCGGGCCTTGAAGGCTAAACTAACCTCCGGCAAGCCGCATTAAAAAAAAAAAACTTAATCTGGCAGCCTCCGGTAAAATTTTTGACAGTACATGTAAGGTTGGATGCAAGATTCGTAGTTCGGGTAAATAAGCTTAGAGTGGACTCACAGTACGTGATGTCAATAAAAGTGTACCTTCAATGTCAGTTTCAACTGCGAACCCAAAATAGATTCAAAGCCTTCAGTCGCCTCGCCTCCACCAGTCCTTAGAAAATCTGTCGATCGATGTCAAAGCGACGGAAGCTGAGGCAGCATTCGATAGCTTTTGCGTTCTTGTATAATGCAGGCGTGTTTCCTAGTAGCCGAGAGTCGGTTTGACTACGATCAATATACAATAATTATACGGCGTCTAAAACATCTGCCATACACTACGTTGTCTTTGCGCGGCGCATCACCAGCCGCTTAATACGCGCCAGTTAAATTTTTCATTATGAACGCGAGAATTTCACCAAGGTTTTCTGGCGTAATCTAATTTACCGATTAGGGCCAATTAAACATCGATTGGTCCTGCATTGATTGATAGCGGTCAATCATCCACCACGACATCAGAGTCATAAAAATTCGGAATATTTTCTCAACTTGGTGTTTTTATATGGTCGAAAGGTCGGCCTGAATGTTTCAACTCATTTGTTTAGCTAGAAATGTTTGAATCGAATCTTGTTGTGCCTGTTTAGTCAAACATCGGTTCGTAGTTAATCTGAAACAACAAGACACTCCTTCCCGCCTTTCCAGCTACGCAGGTCGACAAGAAGAGCGAAAGATCGCAAGCCCATGTTTGCATTACTTGGACTGCCTGCCCTCGTGAAAAAAATTCAAATTCAAATACGCTGTATTTTCTTTTTTTCCTATAAAAAAAGAATGTTTTTCATGATCCGCGTTATGAATTTTTATGTGCCAATTTATTGTTCTTATTAGCGGGGAATGCTGTGTTGTAAGTCACAAAATGATGGAACACCTGGGTGATCTAGGTAAACTAACTGGTGTATAGACAAACTAAACCTGATTCTGATAATGATGATGATGATGAAAAATTCCGAGAAAAACAATAACTCTAATTTTAGAGACAGGCTGAAATTTAGTTGCATGTTACAAAAAGCGAGTTTGGCTAGGTGTATAATAACAAAAACGTTTTAAATTTTGATGTATTCAATAATCGTGAAACCGCCCAAAATTAACAAACTCTCTTCTGGTCCTATAATCTACCTTACCTTGAATTAATTGCAAGTTTAGTTTTCAACTGTTTACGAGTCAATTAGCGCTTCCAGAAACCAGGGCTGCCAATAAAAACACCCGTTTATTACAAAAGCACTTTCGCTAAGGGAGTTTGCCTCTCAATCTACTTCGTATAGTTTTTCCTACTGAGCCTCGTAAAATTTCCTTTTTCCGTTTTTTTGTTTTCGATTACAGCAGAGACTCGCGAGATAACACAGCACCCTGATGAAGCGTGTAAAAAGGCGAAATATGCGACGCGTGCGAATCGTGTAGAGTGTGAGCCGTGCAATTGTGTTTCGTGCCAAACGCTTTATTATCAACCAAACATGGGAGCACTTGTAGTTCTCGCTGATCGTGCCAGTTGGCTGAATATACAAACAACTCTCAGCGGTTAGAACGGAAGTTCTGAACGGTTGTAATATAGCCAGATGAAAAAACGCAATAATTTCTATCCGTTGTTGACACTAACCTTTTTGAGTACGAATACCGACGTACGCTAAACGTTACAACATTTTTGTCTGTTAGTCGGACGCAAAGCCAGCAATTAAGCAGGTGTTAATGGTTCTAAACTGTACTGACATCTATAGAAAAAATATGATGATTTACTCTCTGAACGTGAAATTCTCTTAAAGTCGCAAATTAAAGAAACGCTAAAAGCTGATCTGAAACTGAGTAATAAACCTTGGAATTAAATGAATGGTCAAATTTAATGCATAAATTGGAAAAGTTAGAACTGCGCTGTTATAAGCCTTATCTACTGCATAAGCATAATTATCACTACTGCGCGCTACAAAGGGCTTTCTTTTCAATAGTCACATTGAAGCACTTATTTCGCTGAGTAATATGTTAGAACCACGTTGATTGTGCAGCGCAACAAAACACAGAACGGCAAACTTATGATCATGATCAATATCCTATCTGTTTAATGGTAGTTTGACACAAGGCTTCATAGAGAAGTACCTTTCAACGCATGCCATAGACCTTACAAGCTGAGATCAATTATTCAACGGACTGAATTTTCAAATGAAACGGATGGTTTTCCTGGTGTGGTAGGTTATTCGTTTCTTGAAATAAAATTGACGGACGTACGCCTACAATGCACAAACTGATATTTACTGATACATACATGTTTTTGTTATGGTTTACAGATAAAGCTGCTAAAAAGTTCTCACCTTAATCGAAATACGGTGTGTCTCATTCGCGTCAAAGTTGATAACTGATGCAGATTAAAATGAAAGTGACAAGCTTAACATCTGTTTCTAATATTGCGTAAAAAAAAATTAAAAAGCCTAGAGTACATTGTATATGTCACTATTGAAAACAAATGGATTTCTTAATAAAGTCAGGACTTTTCTTCCTGCTCTTTAACGCATGCGCTTTCTTACGGTTACTAGACAAACATGTCCGTTCGTACGGTTACGGTGGAAACATGTCTTACACACAAGGGAGTGAATTCGCGATTCACTTCCGCAGTACAGTGTATTGAATATTGAAATACCTTTTGTGTCATTTCTACCCTTAGCACTTCTCATACTTTTGCCCAGAACAAGCGGTTTGATAAATCGCACTGGAACAACATAAGTATTCAACGCGCATTTCGGTTAACTACATTACAGAAATTTATACATTTGGTTAGGCTCATGTAAAGTTCGGGGTCTGAATCAACGCCTGGTCCACAGCCGTTATCCCGGCTGAGCCAGGAGTGAAGAACAGCTGAGCTGATCCAAAATCAATTAACCGTTTCCAGTTGATTCAGACGCCGTGATTTACATGAACTTAATACATTGAAATAGATTCGCCTCGAGTGAAGTACACGGTCTGAACCAGGTCTAAGGCTCGTTATGCACCAACCACAGGTAATCACTATTGAGTAGTCCCGCTCGGTATAATACAAGTGGACTGTGGACGCCCTCTACCATCACGCTTCGTTAACAACTCGTTTTCAAAAGTTAATAAGGCAGTTCCTCGAGGCTCTATTTTGGGACCTTCGCTATTCCCAGAGTACTTAAACGATATCATCACACGAGCTAACCCTTTTTTTTTGGTGAATTTTTCTCCCGTGCTCTACTATCTGAACGCCTGGAACAGGTTACGCACGAGCAGAACCGAAAATACATGCTGACGACACTACGTTGTAGTCTTCCAAGAGAAGTATTCAGAAATTACAAGAGGGGCATCGACCGAATTTAGACCACGTGGGCATTTGGCTAACATCAAACCACGTGGCTGTAAATAATAAAACGTTAAATAATCCGACTGCTGGTTGGTACCTCCAAACAATTATCACTTTGAAGATTACGAAGTTAAACTAATCCTAACATTATCACAGTATTGGCAAGGCTGATGATGAGCAATTGTTTGCGATTATTTTTGACAAAAATCTAAAATACAAGCTCGGCATCAGTACAGAGTATGTTATTACTAAGATCAACTCGCGGACATGCTACCTAAGACAGGTACTTTTGTCAACTAGCTAAGGGATCGTTCTCTTGAATACATTCAGTAAGTCAAATTCATCACTTACGTCAATTTAACCGCGAATAAGAATGTTTATCATTTATATTGGGCAAATTAACATAAAAATATGATCAAATGCGCATAAAGAATAAAGTAATCCTTAACGACCATGATTTTGTGTCCAAGAGAACATTTAAGTTATTATAAGCCTTTACACACATATTAACTGGTTTTTAACTAATTTGATTTAGTATTAATATATTTCTATTTAATGGTTCCAATGTTACTACGCATTACTCGCGTACATCAAGCAAGTCATCAGAGCCGAGACCCCTGGAGAGAGAAAGGAAACGGCGGAGCAGGAAAAGAGCCTGGACAACAATCAAGCAGATGTTCATTCAAGTAACTCCGCCTATCGACCAAGAGAGAATGTTTAATATACACTTATCTTGGACACTTAGTAACCAGAAACTTCCCGTCTGGCTATTTTTCCCGGGAATCATCCACGAGGCACGTAACATTGACGCCTAGAGCCATATACGATGCATTTTCCATGAGTAAAACAATGCCAAAGAAATTGGTTCCTGAAGACAGATGACGAATAGACTGAATGCCAAGATCGTAGCCTCTCCCTATTGTTGGATCTTTGATGTGGGCCTTTGTTAAAGAAAACGTTCTTTTCCTACAATATAATTCCTTTCGTCTCTCCGCCCCCCCCCCCCCCCCCCACCCCAAAGTTTATTCGCCCAAGCGTCAATCGCAAGGGACTACAAGTAGTCTTTAAACCCTGCAAGTGTACCGTGAGAAACTGTGTACTAGTATTTTGCTCAAGGCGTCGCTCGGGGCATCTTGGGAAGGACAAGGAGAAAATCATTTGAAAATATATATATCATAAGAAAGGATAAGAAAGAAAATAACGTCTGATTTCGAACAAGGATTCAAGCCAGACTTTTTGTCAGTGTCGGATCATAACCGGCTACTGCGCAAGCATACATTTATACAACATTTAGCTGATTAAACAACCACACGTCGCAAGGAGAGATGTTTACACAAGATAAATGTCGGTCTAACAAAAGATAGAAATGAATTCGATTGAAATGTCAGCCATTTAAAACAGAATACTGAATTAATGAAGCCATATTATAAACTTTAGTCACGGAAACGCCGTTTGTCCAAATTAAACACTTCCTTGATCCACTGTTTACCACAACATCTTCAAAATTTTTAAAAATTACGAGTGTAAAAACCGAAAAATATATACTCGGTTAACTGTTGAGTGTCGGCCCTCTTGTACTTCTGCTTGGATTAGTTATATTTCAACGCAAATGAAAACGAATTTTATTATTTCCAGTATTTGATGTAAACGTGTTGAGGTCAAAACATTTTAATAATTTAATAAAAATCATGTTTCCACTCCACAAATATGAAACTATTAGCGGTGTAAAAAACTGATATTCAATAGATAGTGCGGTTTGGTTGATTCATGTCTCTTCTTTAAATGTTGTAAATCACAAAAATATTTATGGAAAACTAAAAAAATAGTTTGGCAGTCTTTCTTGACGCAATTTTGTGGCACCTTGATCAAATATTACATATACAAGCGAAGTTATCAGATGGAATTCAACACGTAGCTCACGCCATACGATGTTAGTGCAACGCAGTTTTATCGATTTAAACATCAACTTTTAAAGCAGAGTTAAATCTGAGATACAAGCTAAAAATAATTTTGCGGTTACGAAAGTCAGTTGGCACAAGGACAGCTAAAAGCATATGGCAGCTTTTACGCTTCGGAAATGGAGGCATCTTTGAAGTCTCTTTCTCGTACAATTTCAACAAAAAATTGATACATGGGAAAGCTGAACTCTACTGTTGTGATAAAGGAATGAAACTGTATAACAACTGAAAGGAGAAAATTCAAAAATGCATGGCGCTTAATGTTAACAAAGTATCTAAACAAATTATGCCAGGCTGGCTGTCAGATACACCTCGGGAGTTTATTTCCGTAAAAGCCAACGAAGTCAGTAGAATCCAAATCAATGAAGTTCAGTTGTTGTCCTCATGTTTTCAAACTGTAATACATCAAAGAGTATCCGGAAAATTACACCAACAATATTTGCTGGCTGAGACCATAAAAACTAACGTAAAAGATGAAAAAAAAAAAACCCCAGTTCATTTACTTTAGGGAACTGCATGTCAGTAATTTAGCTCAAGAGCGGCTTCAGTCCAATGTACAAAGCTCCTGATTACAATGGTGTCTCCTAAAATCTTATTATAAACAGCAAGCGTCTTCTGGTTTTAAATCGAATTGAATTAAAAGAGACAGGTAAACCACAAGCGAAAGAGTGATCATAAAAAATCCAACGTTACCTTGTACAACACGTACAAATCATCCTTTATAGCCACGTTCCTAACGGCTGACACGATATCAAAATACGTCGGCCGTAGTTTATTGCATTTATTTAAGACAAAATGTATGGCATTGCCAGTAGAAAAAAATACATAAATTATTACAGAATAAACAGTACATTTTCTCGCTAGCCATAATAGACAAATAAATCTCACTTAATCCCCTGGTTTCGCCGACTTTATGTCGGGAGAGAGATGGAAAATGAGCACAGCGAGGCGTGTTTTAAATTGGCAAATATCTCTAGGCAATTAAGACTGACAACTCCCTAAGACCATTCCAGCGTTGAAAAAAGTAGGGAAGACGAAAAAGTGTAAAAATGAAGTAGTTAAAAACGGAAAGAATTTATTGCATTAGTAAAGAGTAAAGAGATACAAGCAGGCAAGGGCATCGTAAGACGGCAACTTTCTAAGAACGGAAGCCAGTGGATCGTAAGACGGCAACTTTCTAAGAACGGAAGCCAGTGGATCAGCCAAATTCAGTTGGAATGTTAAACGCTTCTGGGCAACAAACAACGCCGGATGTTTCCTGGTTTCTCACAGACGTTTTTTAATGTGGAAAAAAATCCAATTTCTCCCGTGATGAAAATTAGTTTTATGCGGTAAAGAAGGGAAAGAGACTGGGCAAGATGGTTCATCAATGCCTGATGGGTACAACTATATACGGAAATGAAATATACAAGGAAAAATAAGACGCAGACCTTTCCGTATAAACGGCACATTTCGTCTAAAATATGACGCGACTTTGCTAAGGGACCGACCATTTAACTCTTGAGGGCGGGGGTGGGGAGGGGGGGGGGTAGTGTGTGGGTGATTTCTGGTCATCAAGAATTTTTTTTTTCTAGCAATCTGGTGGGCAGGATATTTTTTTCCCTTTTTTTGCCTTAAGCTTTCTATTACATTTGTGCTGCATGCAATTTTTTTCTTCCGACAAGCGCTTGCAGGAAATTTTTTTTCAAAATCACCAGGAGCCTATCAAATGGTAGCCTGCGTAGCATGGCGGTTTTGGTTGGGCGAACTAAGTAATAAAGGCGGGCGAGGGCAGAGAAACCGCGAGGAGATTGGAGCGGGAGCAACTTGAAAAACCGCCTGCACGGACGGGGGGCTTTTTTGAGTCGGTCCGTACCCCAGCGTACGGATCGTTCCGATTGGTTCGGAATGCTCGCTTGTCAATCAAATATTTTGGTAATCTCCCATGGGAGAGTTTCGAGGGACTGAACAAATCATCTCCGCCAAACAAAATCAAAATATCAAAGAAGCGTTGACCGGAGCGTCGTCGATCTTGAATATTTGACGGGAAAACAGGGCAATTGTATTGAAGCCTAAACAGGAAATGACCATTTACAGTCTTCTTCAAAGGAGAGATGTCATGGAAATTTTGTCAACAAGATTTGGCAAGAGCATGATCTTTACTGTCTTTGCTATGGCCAAAGAAGAAATATCCTCATCGAAAACCTGTATGATCACAATTTCCCCTCTAAAAAGTACTATCGACGACCAGATATCTGAAATGTTGTCGCTGAGCTGTACAGCAATGGACCTTATGACAGAAACAGTAAAATTCAGTGCTTCGAGAAAGTTCACCTCAATTTTCTCTATTACTCGGTGTTAGAGAATAACGCACTCCAGCGCAATACAACGAACGTTGTCCGCGATTGTGGTCGATGAATCGCATATTGCAGTCTGTGGAACTCCATACTTCTCCATACTTTTTTGCTTGGTGTAGCTTAAGTTTAAGCTACAACTCAAATCTGAAGATCGCGCTATACGTAAAAATACAACATCCTGCAAACAACGCTTAAAAGCCGGGCCCAGCGTCAAAACATTCACGGACAACGAAATTACAAACCAAGGCTCCTTGGTTTGTAGTTGTCCAGATCCAGGCATTTTAGTCGGAAAAGACCAAAGAAACTAAAATATTTATTTAGCCGTAATAAAAAGCTTTAGGCTTTAAGAGTGGTCAAAGAAATTAGTACTTTACAACTGCATCTGAGATCAACAAATTCTAATTAGCAACACTAACAATAGCCACAGGAAATAATTACTTAATACGGATTAAACAAACCAACTTCATGACCTATAAATAAATGTAAGACTTAGGGCAGCAAAAATAAGATCTACTCAGTCAAGTTTAGAGCGCAGTGTAGTCACCTATGCGCGAGATAGCCACAAAGAAAAAACCTGCGTTTGTTCAAGCAAACTCCAATTCCGGCCAAGGTCACGTTTTACACTATATCACGAGCTTTTGTGTCGTGTTTAGGCTGTCAACACTTTATTTCTGATTGGCTGGGAAAACTGAAACCAAACAAGTTGTCAACAGGATGTCAAAATGAGTTGAAGAGGGCGGCAGTTGAAAAGGCCACGAATCCGGGCAGGCGGTTTTTATTTTTCTCGCGGCTTCGCCGCTCGTTCTCGCGCGCTTCGCGAGCGAATTTTTCGTGGCTACGCCGCTTCTGCGCCCGGCTCGACAAAACCGCCATGCTACGCAGGCTAATCAAATGGAGCCTCCATCTCCCATACAAGCCCTTGGAGTCAACCCTTTCCCGAGTAGATTTATAATTAGAACGGTTCCCAGGGGAGATTTCGCGCGCCGACGGTGAGAAGAGCCAATCACAACGACTAAATGACACTGCTATTGTACTTCATGAAACAGCAGGAAATCCGGTGCTGACAGGCCAAACAAAATCATAAGCTAGTGAAACGTGACTTTAGCGTTTTCATCCCTCAGAGATTTTCTTTCTTTTCTTTCTATAGCGGGTAGATTATACTGTGGAGAGTTTTAAACTCTGACTATGTTAATCTTAATTTTGGTTGCTTGTCTCACATTAAGCTGGTCTGTTACATGCGTAAGGATTAACTACTACCTGCAGTCTGTAGTTCTGACAGGATTCGTTTTCTTTAGCCAATTTTTTTGAGCGTTAAGGTTCTTATTTCGGTTAAATGACTCAATATTAATCAAATTTCTAGTTTTTCAAGTTTTTATCCGAAATGCGTTTGTCTGAATAAATACTGTGGTTGTTTTGTCCGTCAGTTAGTGTGATGATTCCCTGCTATGTTTTGTAACGCCGAGCCCAGCCATTGTTTTCTCGCAAAAAAGTGATCTACAGATGCGAATTCGAAGGAAAGAATTGGCCTAAACTTCTACATTAATTGCTGAGAATTCTCCTGTTAGTAAGTCATAATTCTTTGGGCGCAGATACAATCCATTTTGTTTTTCTTGAGATAAGGGGGTCTTTGGACTGGAGCGCGATGTCACAAATTCCACCGTTAGCAAATTACTTTTGAGTTAGCTTCACGGTCGAGCAACTGTTGTCTTCTGTTCAACTTTTCAAGTGCCAGTTTTATCAGGCAACTCTCATGGTGATACAAGTCAGTTGTAAAGGAAGACTGCAATTTTTCTGAAGCATTCCTCCTTAGTTGCTACTTAGGTCATCGCTTTTGCACACGGTGCTTAACTGGCGAAATCCACTCCACGGCGATGACAAAAATAAATGATCCTGGCACTTTTTCGGCGCTGATCATCGAGAAGTTTCAAATCGTCCACAGAACGCTTAATCGTCGACTCTTTTCAAGGTGCATGCTTAAATGTGGGATGCATGACGGCAAAAAAAAAAACAAACAAAAACATACACTCGCAAAGAACCTTTCCGTGATCCTCAGTTCGCTGCCTTTGTCCCATCGCTTCATGCTCAGTCTCAGTCGGGTAATTCATTAACTTTTATTTCATCCCAGATCCCAGCGGCTGTAAAACTGTAAAAATGGACGTATAGTAAAAAGGGAAAACGGTCGAAGGACGGGCTTCTGAGTTCGACTTCATCCAACTTCATTTTTTTCACGGTGACATACGAGACTCACGGAAATATGACATTTTTCGCGGGAAACAAGCCGTTCTATTTGTAACTCTACTCGGGAAAGGGTTGCCTCAAGAAATTAATGGAGATGGAGGCTCCATTTGATGGGCTCCTGAAATCACCCACCCCTCGCCTCAAGAGTTAAATGGTCGGCCCCTAAGACACGTCTTATTTTAGAACAGCCCTTAACACCTGTTCTTAGATAAAACGCGTCTTAGCTAACACGAGAAAAACTTCGTATAAATGACCTTCGCGTCTTACATAAGACGTGAACGCATAGTACGCATGCGTTAATTTTTGGCGGGAAGATTTTGACGCCGTAACTTTGAAACGCGCGCCATGTTGGTTTGCCGTTGCTACGGGCAACATTCACATGAAAACGAGTCAAGAAAAGAAATAACACTCAAACCATTTATACGAGCTGTTTTCGTCTTAGATAAGACATGCTCGTATAAATGGTACAGTTCGCGTCTTTTGTAAGACGCGTCTTATTTTGTCTCATATAAATGGCCCTAAAATTGTTTATCACGTGATCAGGGATTCTCGGCCTGCCATAGTCATATACACAATCTTATTTTTGGCGCCAATCTAAATACAACAGAAAAACTGAAAGGATCCTATTTTTAGAAATATAAAATTGGTTATGGTAAAGAGATCGAAAAACTGTTGTTTAAGCAGCTTTTCGAGCCATGGCTGGCTCTTCGTGAGAAGCTAGAGCGAATCAAGGTGTGGCTTTTGTGTAGTTGGTTTATGTCGACTGTTAAGGTAAGTTAAGTGTCAGCTGTACAATATTTCAGTGAAAGGAATATTCAGATAAAAAATACGCTGCTTTTTCGTTTCGAAGGTTCTAGTTGACTTAACACCGAAGCGCTTTCAACGTTACTTACTAAAGGGGCGATATTTTACCACGACTGCGGAGAACTTTCGGTTGTTTTCAACAGAGAGATCCGCATATTTTAAAAATTTCAAAATGAAATGTCGGTTAATCCAATCTACAAAAAAAGCACAACTGAAAAACGGATTCAAGTCAGTGTAGTTCAATAACAAATAATGAATAGCCACGGGATTTTGGGTGTTCCGCTTTGATGGGAACTTTCTGTTCTACACAACGCGTTTTAATGGTTTTCATTTTCACGAGGCTTCGGCAAGGTTACACGAGTCAGAGCACTTACAGAGGAAAATTGATTAACTTCCGGTTTTTTTTAACGCTGGAAGTCCACTCTCTCGTTGTCTATGGTTGATGATTCCGCAAACGTCACGTTTTGTAAATTTACCAACAGCTGTACGGAGTGCTTATCGCAATTAACAAACACAGAGGCAAGTCAAGCAGCTTTGAAAAAATGCAAATCAGTACTTCCTGGTTAGTTTTTCATTTAGATGAATTTACAAAACTCTAATTATCGGGATCAGATGATCATTTGATATTTGATCATGAAACATTGCTAAGTCAGAGTTTGACTGGCATAGCCTCTAACAACAATTCACCGTCCTGTTTTACTTCAAAGCTGCTTGACAAAAATGGTTTGTTTGTTCAATTTGACGGACAACGCCATTTATTTTGGCACAAAATTGCTCTTCAGCGACTTCTCTTTTTCGCAACTCTAAAATGCTAACTATCATGTCACAGCTAATATTTTTAGTTAAAAAACTCGCGTAGGAGAGTAATTTTCAGAAAAATAAAATAAAGGCTTTAAAGGGCAGGACAGGTTTATTCTTACAAAATCTTGCCGGGGAACACTCAAGTTAAATTGTAGTCAGTCTACACTTTTATCACGGTATGAAACCCTACAAAACTCAAAGCGCTCTTGAAACGTTTGAAACGTTTTAAATTTTGAACGTTTATCCTAAGACACAATGTTTGAAACAGCAATTAAACTTATAGGACAGGTTAAGCTGATAAAGGGGTGGCTCAACACTAAAAACTGAAGACGACTAGCTACAAGGCTCCTGAAAAAATGCCACCTGTAAGAAATAGCTATCAGTCATTCACTGAATTGTTCCCCCAGTTTTCCATTACTTACAGTTGCATAAGTCGACGGTCATAGAAGATGCGTCTTCCACGTTTTTCGGTCTATCGATCAATTTCCACCTTCTCGCGATTGCAACAACAATTTTTAGTTATGCAAATGATTATCGACGAAGCCTCTTATTAGACTATGGATATAGATCGGTCATGTGACATTGTTACCAGCTGTACGCGGTAGATAGTTGGATGCCAGGAAAAAAGGGAACATAGCTGTCAATTTAACTACATGAATATAATCAACCTCCGAACTGCACGCAAGAGAAACAATCGTTGGTTATCGTTGGTTATCGTTTCCTCGGACTCTTACAAGACAGCAAACATTTATCAATTGAGAAAGCAAAGATAACAAATTTACTGAAAGGAAAAGTTTACAAAAAAAATTTATAGGCATGAAATTTTACCAAATTTTGCTTTGAATTTCTCGAAACATTATACTAATAGATCATTTTGGCGTGTTTAGGCAGCTCATAAAGACAAACATTCCACCTGGTGCTCATTCGATAATATGTATAAATACCTCAGAGGACGAGTATACACCACGTTGAAACACTATGTCTTGTGTTTGCTATACTAGGGTGCGTTCGTGGATTTGGAAATCCAGCTACAAACAACAACAACAACAACAACACCGGGTAGAAACAACAAAAATAATCCGAATTTTCCGGATTGCCAAATTTGACGCAAAACACAAAAAATAATTTCAAGTCAGGATCGGTTGATTTGAAGGCCATGTCTGTCCCAGAATTATCTTTGAAAATAAAATGCGGACCTCCCGATAGGATGAAATCGTTATTGCGAATCAGTCTGATAAAAAAGAGCAGCAACTCCGGGTAGATAATTTAAATGGACAATACACAATTTTAGCCTCAACTGATACATTTGTTAAAACGGAAGGGGTGTAAGTAAAACGCGGATTCGGGGACAGGGACCCGTTTCTCGAAAGTCCCGGTAACTTTACGGGCCCGAAATCAAATATTCAAATCGAAACATAAAGAATAAGAGCGCGGTTCCTGGCTAGCAAAGAACTCCATTTTGTTTCATTCACTGACAGTTTCTAACCCTAAGCTAACGCTAACCCTAACTCTAAAACAGCATTCTTTAAAAAACAAAGATAAACCCCGACCACGCGTTTTACTGAAACCCAAAGAGAAGCCTGCGATACATCTGCAATGCGGTTGTTCCTATATTTCCCAGCTTACACGAAGCAGGTGTAATTGAACTGTAATTCAAAAGCGTCAAGATCTTAAGCTAAATTCAGGACAAAAGGGTTCATTTAGTTCGATATAAAGAAAACCTCTCTTTCTTGTCCCACCGCAGTATGAAAGCACTGATTTTGACATGTTATCTACGCAAAAAATCAAACGTTGCAGTCAGTGTAAAACCTCGCCAATATCGTCTCCTAAATATTATTTTACCAACAAACATACTTGAACTTTGCCACTTTGGAACTTACTCTGCTTATCTTCCAAGTCGTCGCCGACTAAAATTTTACAGTGAAACAAGTCTTTCTTGATCACGCGGACCTAGACTGTAACAGTGATTGGCAAGGTAATGGGAGGGTTAGCATGACCCGCGCTGAATCATTCTACGCACAGAAATGTATATTTCGCCATTCAATCGCAAATCAAAATATATTGGACTTCGTCCGAATTTCCTTTGATGCAAATTATATTATACATAAAATGCATATTTTTATTTTCTCTTCTTTATCTGTAACATTGATAAAAAGCGTGCAAAACAGCCTAAAGAACACGCAATAATGATATCCACTCTTATTAAGTAATGGTCCAGATAAGAAGGAAAGGACCAAAACGCAGTGAACACGTCGGAATGCAAAAAGGTGCTAACTTTACTATTGTCTCTACTAAGGTTCTGATTGGTTTAAACATCAAATTTTACGAAATCTTCACAAAGCAGCATGTACATCAATCCTTTTTTTTCTATCCAACTTCCTTATAACAAAATCTCGTCTGAGTCTAAGTAACACAGAAATCGTATGTGCGGATCATGTAAAATTGTGAACATTTCTTGGCCATTGTTTGCAACTCTTGTGATTGGTCGAAATGTTTTAACACAAAAATACACCCTTTAAAAGTGGAGTTTAAATACATTTTCTTTCGTAAACAGCCTTTTTGTAGATTTATGCACTCTCTGCGTAAAAATGAAAACATTTCTATGTGAGGAAAGCGTATTGCGCCACAACAATAGAAATTGCTTTCCTTCTTACCTGGATCATTACTTAAAGAAAAATGCAATAAAATTTTCAACCAAAGGGTCAAAACAAAAGTCCGTTTTCAATAGAATGTATCACGGTTATTTTTGTTCCCAAAAATGTAACAGTATTCAGTTAAATGCTATTTTGAACACAATGAATCATCTTTTGTTTAACAAGATTACATGGCAAAAACTTACCCAGTGACTCCATTCTGTCCAACCTGAACAAAACACGTAGTTTATATTTTTTTTAGTTTTCATCATCCTTTGTCCTAGTTACCCCCGCAGCTATTTTAATTAGCATTTTCATTAAAATCAAATTCCATATGACCAGCTCATTGCCACATCGAAACAACTGGTTGAAGGAAAGAAAATGAAATAATACACAGGTTTTTTTACGTAACTAACCACTGCACTAATCACTACATTGTAAAAATGCCTATTTAAGCTAATTCGGGATGCAGTGCTCACTTGGAAAGCGAAAATTCTGCTAGAGTATTCCTTTGCGTTGTTTATATTTTTTGGATCTCTTTCATTTATTAATTTCAACCACGAAAGATATAACAGAAATCTAGAAAAACTTGACGGTCTTCTGGGGAATCTGAAAACCGAGTTCTAACGCGCGTCGGATTAACTTCTCGGTGTTCGATATGCGTGAATAAACTCAGGTTTATAAAAATACCAATACTAGATATAACAATCTAGTTGGCAGTGCCTTTCAAGCTATCGATCGTCATTAGTCAGAGAAATCCTTTATCAAAAAAGACTTTGCCCCCTTGCTATTCGATCTACCACTGATTAAAGCCTGTAACAGAAATCATAAGTGGCATTTAATGCGTGCTTTACATCGTTACGAGTCGTAAAATCGAAAAAGACAGGTTTTAGCCTTAATCGTTTAACTATAGAAATATTCCGCAATATTCATGTTCAACTGACAAATATTAGTCAATTTTTACGCAACCAGTCTAGCAACGACGTAGGCAGTCATGAAAGCAAGCAGCGAGAACGGCAGAGAAATAATTGGATTGATGACTAAAACATTGCTCTGCGCTTGCATCTTTAATTTTGCTATATTTTTTTGTGTACAAGCATAAAATAAGCCAGTTTCGAATTATCAAAATTCGTACTTGACCCCGAAGCTGAGAGGAATAAAACAAATGAATTATTAGTCCCTAAATCTCAATGCGAATCTCGGCCTAAGAGCCTTTATCAAATTAACGAGCATCCAGTCATGATTTCCAGTCAACCAAAGTTTGAAATACCCTGGGTAGCAAAGGGATGCTTCGGTGTCGGCGGCACATCTTCGGCCGAAGGCCGAAGTCACGAGCAGCTTGACAGAAATCGGAAACCGCGTATGAAAAGTCTCTGGCGCCCAGGGTATGGTTGAAAGTGTGTACTATGAAAAATCTTCAACTTGAAGTAGAAGTAAATGGCCCGAGAACAATAGGCATTCTAAACGACTTTTTGATAAATTTTAATAATCCAAATATGGAGAAAACTTATCCCGGGTAGAAAAGTCACTCAACCGAGTCAACTTCAGCGTGCGTTAGATGACCCCTTTGCCCGAGCCAAAGGTGCTCGCGCATGCTCTGATTGTCTCGCCTTCGCGAAGTTGACCCGGCTGGGCGAGCATAAGTGTTTATATGGAGAAAAGTTTGCCCAGCAAGGAGAGTGACCCCGCTAGGCAGGGAGCTGGGTCACCCTACTAGCCAGGCCAATTTTTTGTTTCTCTTATAAACGGTTCGCCAAGTTTTGTAAGCAAATGTATGAAACGTTGGCTCGTCCCGAGGGTAGCGCGGGTAAGCGGGTGATCCTCAGTCTACCCGGGACAACTTGTCTCCTTATAAACGGGATCTCAGGCTGCCTGCAGACGTCTTCCTTTTCCTTTGCTTCCTTTCCGCGTGAAGAAAAGGAAATGAAGAGGTCAGCAAGCAGATCAAGTAGTCTTAAACCTTAGTCAGACAAAACTGCTCACTTTCTAGTGTTAAAATATATAAATAGTTCAGTTGACTGGGCTGAACGTCCGACTCACGCGTCGTTATTCGCTATGGAATGTAAGAATTACTTGTGAAAGACAAAATTAGACCTTCGTAACAACCAAATATTTCTCCTAAGCATTATATCAAAAGATGATCAATTTAAGTTTCTGGGAAACTGCCCACCTACCCCTCCCCTAGGCCAACATTTTGCCCTGAATAAGAAGTAAGTGTTAATGTTAGCTCAGGGGAGGGGTAGGTGGGCAGTTTCCCAACAAAGGTTGCATCCTAGAACATGTAGAAAAACTACTGATCCCTAATTTTGAGGAACCATGACACGCCTGGGAATTTGGGGCAATGAAAGGGTGTCCAATCCTAACTAACCGTCGTTAGTAAAATCCAACTTGTGGTCTATTATCAATGCTGCGTTTTGATTGGTTGAGCTATTACCAGGCTACATGTTATAGCCCACTAGTAGCGAAAAGCGCCGACTTTGGAAAACAAAACAATGGCGGCTGAATCGCGTTTTGCTAGCTAAAGTTGTTTTGTCTCGATATTTTTGACCGACTTGTTGGATTTTACTAATTAAAAACAATTATTCCTCTCGCCGTCATGGCCTCTGAGTCAATAGCCCATGCGGCCTTCGCCCTCTATGAGCATTCGGGCTCGAGGAATAATTGTTAATTATTTCAGTTTGGAAATCAGTCATAGCCTTGAACAACAATTTTAGAGGAACTAAGGTTGAAAGAAACGTGAACTCACCAAACAAGTTGACTTGTGATCGGTCTTTTCATACTTGCGTTATGTTACGTAAATATTCTCCAAATGGGAAAGGGAAAAGGGCAAAGGGAAAACTTTTCTTTTTAGAAAATCTATGCCTCTCCTTTCATTAAATTGGTTACACTTAAAGTAGTCATCCACAAACGGTCCAAAACGTTACAGTCACCTATTACGGCAAATATATTATTGTAAAGCATTTCTTCCGTTAAATGTAGGGCGAACAATGCGAAGGAAAGACAGGAAAGACTTCAGGAAATTGTAAGACTCAAAAAGCACGTCAAAGCACGTATATTCGAGGCCTCATTTTGGTGGCCAGTGTCGTTGCTATATTGGTCAGGGTTTATAGATTCATGCGAAAGCGGTCAAATGTCACGAAGAGAGTCCGAAAAAGGTGAAAAGAAAAGAAAAACATCAAAAAAAGAATTTTTAAACCATAATAGGTGAGGAAATTTCCTAAATTTGCCATGATAGGTTCGGAAGGATGCAAAAAATGTTGTAATTAAGGAAGGAAACTCGCAGCAGGCAGCCACCAAAGTTTGCGTGCCCAAAACAAATGAAAACCATCAATTTCAGTTCTTTTTGGAAGGCAGAGCAACAAACTGAATGGCCTAAGGCGTTATTTAGCCGTCATAGTGGCGAAATTGAGTGGAGCTTTAGCCGACCAAACGCCTACACAGTCAAAATATTTACGATATTGCTCATGATAACATTTAAAAGGCCAAGTCACACAATTCGGGCTCGAATGTAATGTGGACTAGCCGAAAAAAAAAAACGCAAAGCAAAATGTCTGGAAATGGACAATTTGATAAAATAATTTTATGCATTTTTTTCCATTTAGTAAAGATAATGTTTGCGTTTTATACGTGGTAATCGAAGTACTGTCTCCGGATATTACTTGAGACTGTGAACGTAATGGGAAAATCTCATTCTTCATAAGGCATTTTAAACGAATTTTAAAGTTCTTAATTGGCTTCCAGAGAGAAGATATGTAAAATTGAACTGCACACATACATAAATAATTTAAAGTGTCTTATCATCGTCTCAGGAGATTTTTTCAGCAAGGAAAAAGGCTTTTTAGCATGCAACAGAGTAATACAATTTAAAAAAACACAAATGAAAAAAACAGCACTATTCTCCCTAGATGTTTTCTCCTTTAAAAAGTTAAAAAAAAAAAAGATACCAGTGAAAGCAGTAAAAACAATTAAAATACAATAAAGAGAGAGCTTTACCTTAATGTAGTATTTCGGCCAGCGACTAATATCCAAAAAATTTGATTATAATTTGAAATCCCAGCTTTTCAAGCGGTCCAACATGGCAAGGCTTTATTCCTGTACGGATGGGGAAAGTGTAATTATTTGAATCGTGCATCAGTTACAGAAACAATACTCTGAGAGCCATTTTTGTACTTTATATCGCCCGCTCAATTCACAGCATAGACAAATCCCTACCTGCTTGCAAGGTCTGCAAAAATTAGAGATTAAAAAGGCCTCTAAAGTCATCGCCACCCCATGCACAACATATCCGGATTGGCTTCCTAAAAGTTCAATCTTCACAGTCCAGCTCCAGCAATTCAGTGACTGATGTATGTTTTTTTGCTCGGCTAGCCGCCGAATGACCTCAAGGTTTGTGTTTATAATTCCAGCTGTTCTGAAGATCGTTAAAATGATTTTCGCTTCAGGAGATGCGTTATAATTGGTCGCATCTCTAAACGATCTCCACTTGCTTTTATCGGTCGTTAAATCGGTGAAATGTCTTAATTTTATCTCCACCCCACACAACGATATCTATATTTTAACATTAAAAAGAAAACAATGATTCAAAACCACAATGTTAAGTTTGAATGTCAAGCCATTTTTGTTTACTTGTGATCGGTTTTTGTATCAATCTAGCCATCCTCCCAAAATTACAGTTAAAAAAACTTACCCAGCGCGGTGTCAAATGTAGTGTGAATTTGGCATTTGAAAAACATTCTACTCAGTCTGTCCTAAATTTTTTAAGTTTCACGGCTTCAAAAATATCCCTGTTCACAAAAACGAAAAAAAAAACATGCAGATAAAGAACGGGTGGTTTGACAGTTTGCAATTGCATTTTGCAACATATTGAAAAATCATAGCAACACTCAAAAGGTTACTAACTTTTTTGAGCGGTTGCTATGGGCTGGGGATAGAAAACAAGACAAATTTACTTTTCAAAATCAAATGATAGAAAACTCATTTAATAACTGGGCCAATCAGTGCAAGAATGTACTTTTCAAGGCGTTTACACTATATTATGCTTTATATAGCAATGCCAACATCACAAAACCTAAGTAACATTACAATTCAATGCAAAAGGGTTGTAATGGAGTTGTGGAGTTAATCCATAGGGTGCTCAACCTCACGGTCATTTAGACTGAGATTCCGACAACATTTATAATCAAGAAGGCAAACGGAAAAAGCTTCTAAAACAAGTAATAAATAGAGTTTTCTTATTTTTTACCTTTATGTGTCGTTATTTCTGGACTTCTTTGTGGCTGGCTTCAAGAGCTTATTTAGCCTTGGTGTTAATTTTAAGGTTTACCGAGTGCGGACAGTTAAGAATTAATTACATGCAGGTTGGAAATAGTGAAAGAATGAAAGATGGTAAATTTTAAGCTCGGTGGACAAATGTGAAGACGAAATAATCAGCATGTCACGAGCGTGGGACAAAGAAAAAAAATCTGAGTTCCCGACAGGATTTGAACCTATGACCTCCGAAACACCGGGCGGGCGATCTGTTCTGGAAATAGTTCGATACTGTCCTCACTCGGAGGTCAATACACGTAAAGTTCAAAAACAACGTTACTCTTCGCTTTAAATTTCGCCTGTAGCCTGTTCCTATCGCTACTTTCGTGAGAGGGGACCTACCTTCAAGATAATTTGAGTTTATGGCAGTACAAAATCCTACTCTTAAACCCGTCAACACTGAGTGGACACAAGAAAGGATTAAAAAAACCCTTTATCCTCTCTTCGAAGACATTGAAGCCTCCCACACACTCCTTAATGGGGAAATCATACTACTATCTTTTTTATAAATACGACTTCTTCACTAAAAAAAACTGCGTGGGATTCTATTCAAAAAGTTTCATGATTACAGAAATTGGTCTTTCCTGTTCTGCCCTTTTTTCATTGTCCAGCGCAAATGGGGCAAGCCAAACTGAGTCAGTTTGTCAACATAACAAAAATGAATCGCCTGCAGCATACACAACATTGATAATGAAAGGAACTCCCCAAAACAGGGTTTGAACCCTTTTTAAAAACAACTTCCAGATTTCGCGTAGATTTTTTTTCCGGGTGCTTTCTTACCCTTTATACAAACCATTCGGAATGGACATATATTTTGTTGAAAATCATATTCTATTGAAAATCTCGCGCATAAACATCAAGCAAAAAAAATTCGACCTTCAGGGAGAAGGACACGAAACAACAACCTGCGGCCAAATCATCGAAAATCAATTAACCGGAGAGAATGAAAAGAGGGGAATATTATGGAAAAAAAAAACCAGCTCATACGGTCGAATCTCTTCCTTAAATTAAAAATTGGCGCTCTTGTGCACAAAATTCAATATCAAAAAAAGGATACACCTCCTACTCTCTATGACTTAGTTCAACCGGCTTCGGCTTTCCATAATTATAATACTAGGTATGCCGCTAATCAAACCTGTGCAGACCGTTTTGCAGAACTAATTATGACCTAGCAAGGTTTAGTGTAGTGGCATCACAGACCTGGGAAGCAAAACCTATGAAAATTAAGTGTCTCCCCTTGAACAGTTTGAAAAAAGAGTATACACTCTTTCTACTTGACAGTCAAGCATCTTGAACAACTCCAATCTGTTATTTAGCTCTTAACTATTTATTTAATTTAAATAGTTTTTTATCAGCACTGTATAACCTCCACCCACTTGTAACCGCTTTGTGGTAGTAGCCAACTCGAAAGCTTGGCTCCTTTGGTTGCTACGCACTTTTTTCCTTTGTTATGTTTAATTCAATGTATAGTTAGTTCTGTTCTTACTTCTTTTTTTTTTTCGTATTGTTGTTGTATTGCAATTGAATAAATGTGAATAAATGAACTTGAACTTCCAACGGCTACCTCGCCACAAAGGCCATCAGTTTTTTTTGTTTTGGCGCGCTCAGTCACGGGGAGACTGGGGAGAGACATCACCAAATAAGGAAGCGAGCGGGGGACGATGGGAAGGGAAAGAGAAGGGAATAAGCCGTTTCTCTCTTTCCATAGTCCACATCGACCGAGCCATTTTATTGGAATACGAAAGAGGAGCTTCTGCACAGGGGAGATCGAGAGGTCTCTGCCGACCGGCCCCAGGCTACTTGCCCAGTTCTGTTTCTTTTTGCCTCATTTCGATCTAGGAAGAAAGCAAGATGCAAATCAGTTTCACGTTTTCTTGTTCTTCCACTTTTTGAACATAGTTACTTCTTACATGAAAGTTTGACAGTTCCGTTTTTGATCTAAATGAAGTTTAATAAGTTACCTTGACAGTGGGGCAAGTATTGCTTCATCTACGACGTTTTTACCTGTCAAGAGGTATTTCAGTTTTCAACTAGCAAAGAAACCTTTTAACATGACGTTAATTTGTTTTATTTTTCTTCTCTTGATGCATAGATTTTTTAAAAACAGTTGTTTGAACGCCTCATATTTGTGCTAGGATGACAGAGAACCCAAAACAGTTCCGTCGTTTCATAGACAGGAAAATAACAATTTTCACCTCAGGCCTCCAGAACGCTGACATCGACTCTCCACAGCTGATTAGCAAAGAAAACCTTCCACCGTTTGAAATGGTTGTCCCACCACGTTTCTTGTTCTCCAAAATGGCGTTTTTGTACCACTTGACTGACCAGCTGTCAAGAGTCCATTTTAGCGACTAACTGCGCTGCAAGGCCCATTCCGTTGCAGAGTCATCGACGAGTAATAATGGAGTGGTCATGCTCACATATCAAATTTAAAAGGTTGAGTTTGATCGTCCGGGTGAACGTAGTCCTGAATAGGACTGTTGTTGTTGACAGTGACTGACGTTTCGACAACCTGTGCAGTAGTCATCTTCAGAGTCAAAGTGAGTTGTATCACGTCAGTTGATGGTATTATACTCTGGTTATTGATGTGATTGGTCAATTATGTCGCGATGTTATTGGTCGTCTGTCAGTTAAGCCGTGATGTTATTGGCTATGAAGACTCGTAATCAGTGATTGGTGCGTTTCGATCCGTCTATTGTCACAGTTAAACAGTCGTCTATTGTTAGTCAAATTGTCAGTTCTCCAGTTGTTCTCTCGTAGTTAGTTTTGCTTGATCTCGTCAATAAGTCGTTTGTGCGGCGCTGGTAATTGTTGGCTACGATTCAGTGGCGTTTGTTCTAAGTTAGTAAACCAGCTTTCTAAAGTAAGACGTTGATAGTAGTCTGTAGAATACGTTATACATGTCGCAGAGTCCCAGTCAATTTGATGTTTCGTGTTTAAATGGTGCTCAGCAATGTGATTGTTGACGTCACCATTCCTCGTCGCGCGTTTGTGTTCGGTCAGTCGCGTGCTTAGGTTTCTGCCGGTTTCACCAATGTAAGAAGCTGCTTACTAATGTCAAGGACAAAGATAAACCGGAGGACAGACACGAAAACATCAAATTAAACACGAAACATCAAATTGACGGGGACTCTGCGACATGTATAACGTATTCTACAGACTACTATCAACGTCTTACTTTAGAAACGCACCAATCACTGATTACGAGTCTTCATACCCAATAACATCACGGCTTAACTGACAGACGACCAATAACATCGCGACATAATTGACCAATCACATCAATAACCAGAGTATAATACCATCAACTGACGTGATACAACTCACTTTGACTCTGAAGATGACTACCGCACAGGTTGTCGAAACGTCAGTCACTGTCAATAACAACAGTCCTATTCAGGACTACGTTCACCCGGACGATCAAACTCAACCTTTTGAAGTGACTCCTGGGTTCAAACCTTTCACATATCAATTTACATAGCAATCTCAGTGGGATCAGTCGTCAGAAAAGAAGGTGCCGGCTCTGACCTGCTATGTTGACTAGTTTAAATCATCTATCTTGCAAGGCATATTGACATCATCGGCGAAATGACGGTCGAACCTCTCCTTACAGAAACCTCTCTATTCTTGACAGTTCTACTGGTCCTTAAGATACCAAACTTCATCCAACTCCTGCCTCTATAATACCGGCACCTCTACTACAGACAGTTCTATTGGTCCCAAAGACACCAAACTTAATCCAATTCTTGCCTATATAATACCGACACCTCTGTTACAGACAGTTCTATTGGTCCCAAAGACACCAGACTTCATCCAGTTCCCGCCTCCCTAATACAGACATCTCTGTAGTAGGGTCCCAAAGCTGGCAAACTCCACCCAAATTCTGCGTCTATAATACAGACTCCCCTCTATCACAGAAAGTTCTTTTGGTACCAGAGATACCGAGCTCTATCCCATTCCGGCTATGTAATATAAACACCTCAGTAATGTGGACAATGGGACATCTAGTTCCCTGTCCCTCCGTTTCTCTGTCCCTTTAAGGTCTGTATTTAAGAGGTTTCACATTCTACTCAGACGTCATTTGAGTAACTTTTTGAAATTTCATTTAGAGACACGGAAGAGATGAAAGTGGGGAGTTGTTCTTTTAAGTGACAGTATGATCTTTTTCTTTTCGTTTTTCTCGTGCAGTTTCATCTATGTGTTTCTCCTGCATTTCCTTGCATCAGTAATTGTGTTGAATTAATCAATGTTTTCAGTTTACTAAGCCGGTTTAATCAGTTCTGTCCTTGTTTTCACGTTGATAGGCGATGTTAAGCATTTCTTTGACGCTTATTATTTTTTCCCGTGGCTTTCCAAGTTCTCTCCCTCGTTCTTGTTCAACTTGATCAATTTTGTGCCACTGATCAAACAACACAGGCCGGACACCTATAAACATCAGAGAGAGGAAGGAGATTTAATAGATAGGAAGGAACGATAACAGTTATTGAAACGGAGTGGAACTGGAGCGGAATTAAATAGACAGTGAATATAATGGAATGAAATTAACTAAACAACGAATGAAATGAGAATGGACTTAATAGACAGGGAATAATGAAGTGGAATGGAATGAAATTTAACTGAAAATAGACAGTAAATAGAATGGAAAAGATTGGAATGAAATAGACAGTGAATGGAATCCAGAGGAATGGAATTTCCGTAAATAGGCAGCGAATGGAATGAAATGGAATATACCGTGAATGAAAGTGAATAGGACCGAAAGGAGTATGGGACGGAATGCAACGATAGAGCGATTTTCGTATGACCTTGAAATGAAAACGCGGGAACAAAACACAAACAACAAACAAACGGAAATAGAGCGATTTGATTGGTTTATCGAACGGATACAACGAGCGTGGCTTTTGTTTGGTTAAGCGAACGCTTGGGTGAAAAAAGTTCATGCCCCAGAACTTTCTAGAAATCAATTGATACTTCGCTTTGACATCATACTGCAACACGATTGGCCAATCGAACAATGCCATCTCCATATCAGGGTTTTCTTTGGCGGGAAAACGAAGAGTCAATGTTTTGATCTTTTCATCCATCGGCTGATAAAACAAATAACGAACACTTACCGAAACCATTTTTCAAGGTCATACGAAAATCGCTCTATACGGCAATAAAAACATGAAGGAAAACTCACCTCTGGAGATCAACGAGTTTGCAAGAGCGAAAAATCCTTTGGGGGAACGTTTCGTCCTTATGTTACCTTTAAATAGAAAGCGGACGAGTTTCAGCCTCGGCAACACTTGCGATTTTCTCACTATCAAAGCACAGCGAACCCAACTCCTAACACCAGAGACGAGTCTTACAGCAGCAGAAGACAGGCGATATTACAATGCAGATGAACAGTGTAGACAAAGAAATTATATTTTTATGCACACTTGGATATCTTAAGCCTGTGAAAACAGCCGTCTCTCCTCGCTCTTCGAGGCCGAGGACGCTTTGCCGTTAAAGACGTCTGCGAGGCCTCACCGACAGAAATTCCATACTGATGAGCCACAATCTGTCCGGAATCTGGTCAACAGCTATACCTATTGCGGGAGAGAAATTATTTTCCTACAGAGATGTAATCGCAGTGATGGTGAAAGCAAGAGGGAGCAAACGCGGGAATGTGCATGCTATTTTATACGAACACTCCCTTGGGGCGATGAAAATGATTGGGTCTTAAAAGAGAGGTTAGGATGACACCAGTCGGATTACCAACGATGCAAGTAACATTATGCCTTGACGTTTTTTTGGTACATTTGGAACTTCACGTCTACAGGATTTATTATGTAAACATTGATTTACGTCATCAGTATGGAGTTTCTGTGGCTGAGGCGCAGACGTCCCTCCCTCGTGGTAAGGAGCGAGGAGAAACGGCTGTTTAAGCAGGCTAGGATATCTTGCGAAAAAAACGACTTTAACCACACGCTGCTCGAAGACCGACTTAAGTCTTTAGATTTTAGATTCTTGCAACCGCTGATTGCTTTGCTCTTTGAAACAACAACTACCTCTACAATTGAGGAAACTCTTAAATGCGGAAAACATGATATACCTGTTGGATATCTGTTATGAAGTATACCAGTGGTAAATATTCTTGGTGGTACTGAGCTTAGACCGCAAGCAATCTCTTATTTTCTTCATAGTTATCGGTGTAGCACGCACGAGAGGAGCCGAGCCGCGAGTGAATAAAGGCGTAAGCCAGAGGAGGAGATAAAATAAGAAGCGTTTTTTGTCCCTAGTTCGCTCGCTGTCACTCGAGGGGTGTAAGAGAAAAAGCGCACAGTCCACACTGAGCTCATTATTATCATCATTATCGTCATCATCACCATCACCGTCACCGAAACCTTCATCGTCATCACTATCATCATCGTCATCGTCGTCGTGTCGTCGTCGTGTCGTCGTCTTCGTCATCGTGGTCGTGGTGGTGGTCATCATCATCATTTTTTACTCACCTGACTTTAAATCCTGCACAACAAGCTCCCCAGTCTGAAATGCATCATTCATCGTTGTAGCTATGACACCTACTGGACCATTTCGCACCCATCCACTACAGTAAAGCCCTAAAGACGCAGCAGTACCATAAATTTCATAACATTTTATAAACGATACGGATTGAAGGAAGTTGATTTTCACTTCAGAACTATACCAGCTTCACAGGCGCAAAACTTTAATTCTTTCACGGAGGGAAGTTACTACAAGGAAAAACAGCTTTAAACTCAACAGTCCGCTTCAGCGGTAGGTTTTCCGCCCTTAGCACAATTTACATGTTCCAATCTTGGCAACCGTCACACATTTCCCGCCCTTATTATTGGAAACAGAAGCACATTTTTCCCGCGTAAACACCTGTTAAATATTCTCAAGGTGTTGCCAGTGCAAGTTATGGTACGGCGTCGAACACAGGTTCTACCTCATACTTTTCCCTTCTCATTTATCCACTGAAATCCGGGCATTTTTGAGATTTTCCTTTTGGGTTTTGGCAGGAGCCGGTAAAGTAATCGGTAAAGTAGTCGGGTCCTGGTTTTGGGTATTTTTCAGAAAACAGCTCAGTCTAATTGACAGGAATGTCAGGGAAGCGCCGAGAAGTGCTTATTAAGAATGAGTAAGTGCACAATACTCTGCCACTTCCAAGCTGAAACCTGAAAAAGCTGGATAGACGAATACACAGTGCAAAATCTGATACTTGAATACGAAGTGAATGCGTACTCGCTTATGTACCTCAATTCCTAGGGGTTATTTTAAAAGTGGCATGGTATTCAAAAGTTGAGCCAAAAATACTTTACCTGGAATCAAAGGGGGAGCTTCATTGCATGACTCTTGACTGCCACCTTTCGAGACAAATAAGAAAAGATCAGATTTCTTTAACTGCGTTTTAATCCAGCTACTTTGATAACGACTGAAAACCTTAAGAACAGGCACAAGGAATCAATTTTCCTTGTTGCTTCACCCGTGTAAAAACGCAGGCGACGAAAAGAAACAGTTCCCCCGAGCAAAAAACAACTCAACTCAGTGCATCTAGCTCCAAACCCACCAGCGAGCACTCAAGGAGTTGAGTTACTTCTCTGAAACCTCACAGTCAAGGAAACAGCCATTACTCTATTGTTTATCACTTCTAAGCTCACATCTCCAGCAACCATAAATTTGAATAGAGTGTTGGTGTTCCTCTTTGATTAATAAACGCTCATCAAGTATGAACATGATAAAAAAGCCATTGGGAGTGGCTCTTGGCAATACACGAAGGTGAGAGATATCGAGGTTTTCTTGCATCAGCCTTGATAATTCTCGCTATTAGACTCTGCAGCCTTGTCCAATAATATTATTAATTGTACGTGAAAACTGAGTTCAAACCTGTGTTTATAACTCTGCCATTTATGTTTGGTATTACCCCTCTTCTCTTGTCAAAAGGAATTTGATCGTCGATTGGGATGCTTTTATATCCAATGCTACGAAAAACCTGCAAGAGTAAACAAAATCAACAACAGACACAGTTACCACTCTCCTGTCACCGACATCTCTCCTCGTCCCTGTTGGCTCTCAAAAATCAGCCTTGAGACCTTCAATCAGTACCCTAATTTACGTATTTTGTTTAAGAATACCTTAAGGCTTAAACTCGCTTCCTCTCCACTTCCAGCATCCTACTGTATTTGAATATAAGGTACAACCAGGGCATTGCCTTGATTTATTGATTAAATTAAATTTTATGACTGACTCGCGCGAGATTTAGGTAGCGTTCATACTTGGTGCCCGCGCACGGTGCCCGAGTACGGTACTCACTGGGCACTAATGTGAACACACCATTTTTTCAAGTACCCACGCTAGAATTCGGGCACAATGCAGGTGCCCGAGTACAAGGTCTCAACTCTGTACTCGGGCACAAAAGTGGGCACCAGCTCCCTGTGTGAACACAAGTTTTTGTTCTCGCTGCTAAGCTCATGTTTCAAAATGGCGTCTGACAGGGCGAAATGGAGTAACTATGTACACAGTCTCATATCAGGTACTCAAAGTGTGAACACAACACCATTTTGTGCCGGTACCCAGTACCAAGTGTTGACAGCCCCTTAGAGATGGAAGGTCTATTTGATCAATTGATCAGATTATATTATGCTATGTTTACTTAATTTTATTTTATTGTAATCCATTTTTCACTGCGTACAAAATAAAAACAAGGACACAAAATAGCAGCGGGGAGGGACTAGAAGGGAGTAGAGGAACCATACGGGCTAGTCCACCCAATTTAAAAATAAGTTACTTTGTAAAAGAGAAAGAAAAAGAAATTGTCAGCAAAAGTAACACATAAATTGTTAATCACAAGTAACATGAGGGCGATCAATGATCAAAGCCCCTTATCTTATTCTTATAAAAATCTCTGCAATGTGTTTTGAAGCAAGACAGGCTATGGACTTGAGTTGTAAGGTTGTCGGGTAAGTTATTCCATGTTATGTTGTGTTATACTATGCTATGCTATGCTATGCTATGCTGTGCTGCGCTGTGCTATACTATGATATGCTATGTTATGTTATGTTATGATATGTTATGTTATGTTATGTTATGTTATGATATGTTATGATATGTTGTGTTGTGTTGTGTCGTGTCGTGTCGTGTCGTGTCGTGTCGTGTCATGTCATGTAATATCTTAACTCTCTTCCCTGGCCAGCTGAGGTCACTAGTTAAAGTAGCCTGGGACTCACCAGCCCACAGGGCAAATCCTCGTATACACCAGTGCCTCTTGCTTGAATTGATCCATCATTTTGCTGTAGTAATGACAAACAAAACGTAAGTTATTTGTTTCTCCTCATAAAAGAGAGAGAAAGAGAGATCTTTACTTTATGGCACTGGCTGGGATAAGTCTGAACTGCAGACCTTTGTATCATTGTAGGGTTTCTGGTCTCTACCATTGTGTGTTAATTTGGAAAACTTAAATAAAAGTTATCTTTACGTTTTGAAGAAAAACTACATTTGTGTATTTTGCAACCCAAGAGCAATGTTCTTGAACAGCAAATTACTTCTGGATGGAAAAGCAACATGCTCACAAAAGGTGTTTATTACTTTGTTTTGCTTTTAATAGTGTGAAAAGATTTTCGTTCAAATATATCTTAATTAAAAATTAAATTAAATTAAATTGAATTAAATTAATTTTATTTAAGCTCGATAGCGTGAGGAGTGGTTGCCCAATCTCCCGAGCCCAGGGCTCATGTATTAAACGCTCGAGCATTCCAGATCGGATTGGAATTTAGAAATGTTGGTTTTTGCAGAGAGGGGCAAACCGGAGTACCCGGAGAAAAACCTCTCGGAGCAGAGAACAGAACCAACAACAAACTCAACCCACGTATGACGTTGAGTCCAGGAATCGAACCCGGGCCACATTGGTGGAAGGCGAGTGCTCTCACCACTGCGCCATCCCTGCTCCCCTTAATGAATAATACTCCCCATCCCTGCTCCCCTTAATGAATAGCCCCATTTTGATATTTTTAAATTCAGCCTTCAAATGTTCAACAAAACTCAGCACAAGCCTCTCAAGAATTAACCATCATAAAGGTTTTGGGTTTATTCTTCAAAGCTCCACAGGCATGTTTATTGTTCTAGGCTGAACCCTGCCTCCTCCTCAAGCACTTGGTTTTTTGCACAGAGGCCACATGAAACATGAGTGACTGGTCGAGAGAGAGACATCTGGGTATGAGGCAGGGCCTAAAATAGGCTATTTACAACAAAAACATTGTGTTTTTGTGCATAAATTATCTCGGACCCATTTAACGGATTTGCTTGACAGTAACTATGTTTTTTTCGTCCAAACGTCTGCTCATTAAAGTCACCCCTGACATTAAAACTGTCACAAGCAGTAGTTTGAATGGGTTATATCACAAACATGAAACCGCCAATTATTATTTAATTACATGTATTCAAAGGGAAATAATCATAAATTAAAGCTCTAGGAGGATCCCCCCTAACCTGAGGAAACAGCCAACATTTCGCGACACCAGCACTGGTTTCCCCGCTAAATGACGTCTGAGAATTAACACTAGCCCAGATCTGGGTAGTGTCGCATAATCAGTATGGAATTTCTGCACTCATTTCTCAGACGTCATTTTGCGGGGAAACCAGTGGTGGCGTCGCCAAATGTTAGCTGTTTTCTCAGGCTGCAAGTCCCCCATTGCACACTTGTCATTTAATAATAGAATGTTCAGCAAAAACATACCTCCACTAAATCATTGATTTCAAATCTGACTCGAGATAGTTTTGCTCCGCCTGGTGCTGACAACATCTCAACTGGACTCCTTTGAAATTTTAATGTCCACTCCTTATTAGCAGTCTTCTGTGAAATGCTCTCATCCCTTCCATTCATGAAACAAATGTAAATTATTTTATACAATACCATAAGGCTTTGTCAAAGAAATAGAAAGAAAAGTGGTCTCTCAAAAATCACAAAATGTGGCTATGGTTTATATTTTGATCTTGCTTTGGTCATGTGTTTCTCACAAAGCTTTGTGTCCCAGTTTTTGCAGTTATAAGTTGGGTGTTTGTCTAGTTTGTCAAAAAAGAAACAAAGAATCAACCCGGGTTAAAAAATTTTAACCTGAACTTAATTTTGACCTGTAACATGTATTGAAAGTGTATGTGGATAAAATGGCATGTGTTGTATGGTTGAAGTCAGTTTTATCACCAACCTCAAGTTCATTTTGTGGAATCCACCCAAAATAAGACTTTTTATGACTGTAAAAAAGAATGGTGACACAGAGTTTGTTTTGAGCTGAAGAGCTTCACAATGTGGTAATAACGAGGCAAACTTACAGTGCTGTCTTGCACATCAGTTCAGTGAGTCTTTTCCGGGGCCGTGGAATGCCTGTATTAAACAAGAATCAAATTATCAACATAAAACAGATTAAGTGTTAACTCCATGGTATATGGCAGGACTAAATTCATGCAACAAAAAACCTTAGGATGTAATTGGGGCTTGTGATAACACTATGCTATGTGATGCTTTGAGGTTGTCAAACATTCTTGATTTTTCACATAGGCCTGTTTTCCTGCGCTCAACATTCCTCAGTATTTTTTTTGGCCATTTTCCCCTTTTTTCTCCCAGCAAAAACGTGGTCAGCATTCTTTGCCTTTCTTTGTTTAAAGTGAAAACAAAAGAAACCTAATGAACCACAAAACATCTAAGATTATCAGGGAAAGGAATTACAATGCTTTTAAAATACAGACTGAAACTGCTTTTTATTACAAAAATACTACAAAGTCTTGTGGAGAACTGACATCAGTAGATTCAGACCTTCTCCTAATGCCAGGACAAACAAAACTGGCTCATGAGAAAATTCGACTCAAGGTTCATAAAACTTTCCTTTCTCTGAAAAAACTTTTTAAGATCTCTATGCAGTTCTCTATCATCGTTGTCTTGCTGACAATTTATTCTTATTGTCAAACATACTCTAAACTTACAATTACCCTTACCCTTTTTCAACTAACTACTTAAAAAGAAATCATTTCAAGATGTGCACAGCTAACTATGAACGCACACGCTCTTTTTTTGTTCTTACAGTTGTCAGTTATCTCCTGGCTCCCAGTTATCAGTGTGCAAAGAAAGTCGTGTCCAATAGTCTGGGACTAGTGGATTTTGGGTGGACTAGTAAATTGTGTCCTTAACTTGATGGGCAAGTGAATTTTTGTTAATCAGAATGACTCTTGGGCTAGTACATGTTACAATCTTGGACAAAAATGTTGAGAAAAATGGACATTAAGATAAAGCTCTTGAGTGCACTGGCAACTATGAAATTATACTTTCCTTCCCCCCCCAAAAAAAAATGTTGAAGTCCGGCTGGATCATTTCTGACCTCGACTAAACAACTTCGACTAGGGTGGGGCAAGGGGAGGGACCAAAGCAGTACCAAATCCGGGGGATAGGCATTCTGTGGGTAAGAAAGTGCCAATTCTTAACACTTTTTGTCCAAGATGGTAGCTACAGCCTGCCCAAACGGCAAGCTGTAAAACTGACTTTCTTTGCACCCTGAGTGATGTCAACTGTTGGGCAGCTTTTTTTACCAGGAGGACAGACACAACTGAGTACAGTAGTCACTGTTAAGAGAGGTTCCACTTGATCAGCTTTCTTTCATACTGACTTACTTGTAATCTTTTCTTGTACTGGTTTGAAATCTTCTGGATCAAACACAGCTTTGCAGCCAACTAATTTTGTCATTTCACGTAACTCTTTGATGGTAAATGCTACCTAGACAAAAAAGAGGTATATGAAAATCAAAAAATATTAATAGTTACAGCAACTTCAAAGAACATGCAATTCACTAATTTCTAGTGCAGCAGAATGTAGCAATATTATATGCATATATGTATATACTATGCTTACAAGTGTCAGGAGAATCAACTTTGCAGTCTTTTAATTTCAAGGGCAACCCAAGGAATCATTCTGGTCCATGAAATAGCCTGAAGACAAGCTTCCATTATTTTGGTAAGTGCTTAAGCAGAAAGGTCTGAAAATGCCACTTTCATTCTCTACAAAGTCTGGTCTCAGTCAACTGAATGATCCACAGTGTTTTCGCAGTTTCAAAGGATAGAATTCTTTCCATGCCTGTTTAAGTGATACATTAAAGCAGTAAAGTGCCATGCATTCGAACACTTTTGAATCCTAAACATTAATTTCTCTTAGGATACCTAAACTAATAGTTGTCACCATTTGATCAAATGTCACCATTAGATATACAGGCTGGTAACATAGAGTCGAACCTCTGCACAACGGCCACTTTGGGGATGGAAGAAAGTGGTTGATGTGGAAATGTGGCCATTATGGGGAAGTAGAGGGTGTAATATGGCAATTTTCTTAAGGGGAGTACAACGTGTTTATTGTGCCAGGTTCATGCCTACTTTATGCCATAATGGTAATCCAATCACACGCACACACAAAACTTAAATAATGTTTTGAATCAAAATGTTAACATGACAAAATGAAAAGGGGTTCGCAACATCTGCTATAAGCATTGTAGACAATTTATGCTTACTGCATCAGAATGGATGAAACACAATCAAAATACAATTGCTGTGATTAATCATCGTGCCATATGGATCAAATTTTGCGACCATTCCTGACTTTTTTGTCAGTTGGTGAAAAAAATCTGGCCATTGTTGAGAGGTTATTTTGGCAGTTGGAGACACAGTTTAGTAGCTGTTGCCACTGTAGAGAGGTGGCCATCGTTGAGGGGTCTAAACAAGAGCCAATGTATGAACAGAAAAAAGTGGGCGTTGTAGAGAGGTGGCCGTCGTTGAGGGGTTTAAACAAGAGCCAATGTATGAACAGTCCACCCCAAAAAAGTGGCTGTTGTAGAGAGGTGCAGCTGTTAGCGGAGGTTTGTCTATTGCATATCTCACCTGTAATGGCCCTCTTCTGCCTACAATATGAACTGTTTTCACACAGCTTTTCCTCAGTACTTCTATGGCATGTTCACATATGTCTGTTTTCTGAATCATTAGGAAACAAAAAATAAAGGAGCTTTACAATGATAACTTAAACAGGCATGGCTAAAGGCTGCTCAGGCCTAATTCCCAATATTTTTACAGACTGGGGCAAAAGAAAAAGGAATAATAACATGGAAAAAAAACACGCACCTATCTGTCTGTCAGTTTGACTGTTCAACTGATTGTCTGTCTGTCTGCCGGTCTGTCGGTTTTTCTGTCTGTACATCCGATTGGCTATCTATCTTTTTGTCACTCTGTCTGCGTATTAAGTGAGTTCTGAATTAATTACCTCCAAACGTTCAACAGGACTGAGCAAGATCCTGGCAACATCAAGGGCCACATTTCCTTGTCCGAGTATTACTGCTGTCTCAGCACTCAAGTCTGGCTCTAACTAACAACAAACATGTTACGTGTATAATTAAATCAAATAGAAGTGTTACATTTATGTCCTTGTTCCCTTACAGTAGTTCTAGCTAGTGACCCTCAAACACACCAATATCCATCTTTGCAAAACCAAGTCAGCAAATTAGGACAAAACATTTAGGGGAAAATAACTACAGGTAAGCCACTTAACATGATGAGCAAGAAAGCCCCTGGCACTTAATATCAGTCAACCTTTTCCGGAAACATCAGAATTAATTTTCATTCTTTCTATTGGCCAGAAATTTTTTTCTGAGCAAATCAGAAATAAGAATTTTTTTAAAATGCAGTTGAAATTCAGGTTTGGTAACAGCAAGGGCCTAACATGGCTCTTAAAAAATTTTGCAGCAACAATATCCTGAACGTTAACACACTTGGCCTTGATAGATGACGTAAAATTAGTCAAGTTACCAAAATACTATAGATAGTCCAAGATAATAAGCTACTGTCGCAAACTAAACATATGAAGTCACACCACAAAAAAAATTAAATCAAAGATGTAAAACATTAAAAATATTGTGTGTGGCATGATAACTATTACAGAAAAAAACACCGTACTTGAGAATTAGCAGGTAGTCCATTATACCACTCTACAAATGCTCTTGCTGAATACACCCCATGTAAATCCTGAAACATAATGATATTATTAACAACTAAAAATTCTTAGCCAACTAACAGACTAACTAACCCACCAACTGAATGAAAGACTCGTTGACTGACTGACTGACTGACTGACAGTTGGCTAGTTAGTCAGTCAGTTGAAAATCTGTTGTTCTGCTTCGACAAAGGGTTCATGCTTAAAACATCAGTCTTTCACTCTTTTTTACACTGATATTCTTTTTATCTACTCAGTTGACTCACTCTTTAACTGATACACTGCTACAATAATCTTCTGAGAGACTGACTGACACCCAGGCCACCCGCTGACTAACAGATTGACCAGCCTTGACTGACTGACTCTTTGAGTGACAGATTGACTCACTGACTCACCACCCTGCTAACTGACTGACTGATGGCTATCAGAAAGTTTAGTGACTCACTGATTGACCCACTCACTGACTCCACAATGAAAATACACCTCTTTTTTATTACAATTAATGTTTCCATTCCCATTATCAAAGCTGTTTTATTATTTTCATCTAAACTACACAACTGCTACATACTGAAAAACTGTCTAACAGTTAAAAAAAGGCAAAATGACCCAAGTCAATCCAAATGATTAGACAGACTGGACAGCCTAAATTATACAGGGTTCTCCTGAAAATTTCCAGTAGAGGGTAAAAACTGAGAAAATTCAAATTTGAGAGCCCACTGAAAAGTGCACTTCAGTACATGTACATGTACATTGAATAACCTGGAAAACGTTTTGCATCATTTTCTACCATGTGTTTGCCGTCACACTGAATGAAACAATTTATTATGACACTTTAAAAATTAGGTGGGTCCACACTAGACCCCTAAGTGCACTTGACCTGTACTCCAGTTCACGTGTTCTTGGAAATCACTTGAAGTGCACTTAGGTTTTTTGTAAGAAATGGAGTTCACACTGAAGTCAAAAAAGACAGGAGCCGTAGACAACAGGCATCTTTAACAGTTCCAAAACGAAAGGATAAAAATGCAACTGATGGTTTCATCTAGGTAAATCAAAGTAAGGGAAACCTAAAAGCCGTCCTCACTAATCTTTTGAGCTCATTGCTTCAAGTTTTTAAAATCGTATTTCAGATGTTGTATTCTTTTCTTAAACGGCTTAGGTAAGGTTCTGACACTTTCAACAAACCTTAGTGCTGCAGTTAAACACGGCTTGAAAAAACAAACAATAAAGTGCATTCAACAAATCACAAAATGGGGAAATATCGCTATTTTGTGGAATATATGTCATTTTGTATCCAGGGCCAAGTATTGTATTAACAATGTGTCTGTCAAATAAAAAGCCTGGAGAAAAAATGAAATTTCCAAACCAGCTCATGGATCAGAACTGAAAAAACCTACCAATATTTTGTGGAGATCACTAAGTATTCTCATGCATCATTTCTTGCTTGATCACACGAGAGAGTTAAGTTGTGGCGCGAGATGATTGACACTTTGATCATAAGATTCTGACACTTTGATTGGATAAGTGCAGTCTCAAGAAAGGTTTTGACCTTTTTTGAGAGTGAACTTCAGCACTTTGAGACTGTGAGGTTTCTGTGGCAACTAAGTACGACTAGTCACATGAAACAAGACCCGTTTACACACAAGTTAGTGTCAAGTGCACTTCAAAATAATGCACTTCAAGACATCAGTGCACTTGACAAGTCCAGTGTGAACCCACCTATTATTATCTTTTGAGTAGCCCGCACTGCTGTTTGACTAGATGGTGAATCTCACCACTCACTGGTGCTTCCAGAGAACCCTGTCAATCATTAGTAAATTTTATCTTTGTTTTACACATGTACCTCACCAGGTATTCCAAATGTTCTATCATCTTCTGCACCATAACACTAAACAAAAACAAACCAAATGAATGTATTTGTGAGAAACGCAGTAACCAACCTTCTGAATACAAGTTGAATCAAACTAAGAGGGTTAAAAAAACTTTCTTTCACAACTACTGTCCAATGACAGAAATAAAATTTATACAGCCACAACATTGAAGGCAGTCCTAACTTGTATCACATAGCCCCAGTATGTGTACACACCTTTAGGCTGTTCACAGTGCCTATTTTTTTCGTAAGATCATCAGAATCGAGCGCTTACCAATACACACGTCCATCGTGGTTTCATATCTGCAATGAGGGGGTGGGGTCTGGGTTTAAAGCAGTGGGGGGAGGGAGGTGAGAAAAATACAGGGGCAGTCCCAACATCACTGCAGCTCACATTCACGGAGTGCGTTGTTCCAGCAATGCAGGCATTTGATTGGTCATTAGACAATAGATGTTAATTTGCATTGACAACAGGGTTTAGTTGCTGACACTGACAAGTTGTTGACAAGTCATTGTTTCTATAAACCCTTTCATACAGGCTTTCATAATACCTGTTTACCCAACTTTAACTTTTGTGTTATTTTGGATCCTCATCATTTTGGGCCAAAGACAAAACTGAGGAAGGATTTAATAGACATTTCATGGGGGACGGATGACATAAAACCGTTTGGCTGTTTGAAACACCAATTATCGCTACTTTCCTTGCGAGTATTGTTTTGAAAACCCCAAGCTATCGCAAATTTTCAAGGCACATTTTGCACAAACTCACAAAGGAGACGAAGAATTTTTGGTATCAAGGATAAATACCCGGCCAGGGGGAATGTTGTTTCAGACCCAAGCTATCGCAAATTTTCAAGGCACATTTTGCACAAACTCACAAAGGAGACGAAGAATTTTTGGTATCAAGGATAAATACCCGGCCAGGGGAATGTTGTTTCAGACCCAAGCTATCGCAAATTTTCAAGGCACATTTTGCACAAACTCACAAAGGAGACGAAGAATTTTTGGTATCAAGGATAAATACCCGGCCAGGGGGAATGTTGTTTCAGACCCAAGCTATCGCAAATTTTCAAGGCACATTTTGCACAAACTCACAAAGGAGACGAAGAATTTTTGGTATCAAGGATAAATACCCGGCCAGGGGAATGTTGTTTCAGACCCAAGCTATCGCAAATTTTCAAGGCACATTTTGCACAAACTCACAAAGGAGACGAAGAATTTTTGGTATCAAGGATAAATACCCGGCCAGGGGGAATATTGTTTCAGATGTCTGAGGAGTTTTGAGTGAGAAACATGGTTTCTGCCAAATGAAGGGCAACTACGCTACAAAGACGCACAAAGACGACCTATGTCAGAAATGTCTAGCTTTTTCGGGGCGCATTTAACTGTTTTCTCGATGTTGAAGCAAGCAGATGTTTGTAAACATGCAAAATGGATGCTGAATGTGTCTGGCATGTTTTTCATTGTAAGCGGAGTTTCTTAATTAATGAATGGTAAAAGGCGCGAAATTCTTGTCATGCCCACTGAACACCAGCAGCGGTAACATTAGGACAGCAGTCTAACTCACTTTTCTCTCATCAAATTTTGTTAAGTTATGGCTTTTCAGCAGGTTTGTCCAATTTTGAGGTAAACAATGAAAGGGAGAAGGAAAAGGAAGTCGAGCACAACATGTCAATTGACCCAAGTTCTAATGTCCAGGATTGCAAATCGCAATAATATTACTAAACTCACCAAAATAACTGCATCATAGGCTTGTAACAACTCTGAAATATTCAAATCTTTCCCAATGTTTACATTTCCAAAAAATGAACATCTCTCAGACTGGGCTGTAGATGTGAACTGATTTATGCAGTTCTGCAATAAATTGACAAGCAGCTAGTCACAATAAACAATGAGTTAAAATCCAGAATGCAGTTAATTCTATTGCATCCTCTATCATCTATATGAAAGCTTTGAGTATGAAGTACACTGTAATTTGGGTTGGACTATTCTATAAAGAACACTTTTGACCAGTCTATTTAGCTCTTAAATTGCAGTAGGATGTCTTTACTTTTGGTAACAAGACAAGAAAATAGAGAAAATATAAAAAAAATTGCTAACATCTACACAAAAAGAAGTGCCACATGACTTATAAGCACAGTACTTGTTGCAAGTCAAAATACCAGTAGTACTGTAATACCGAGTTTTCCAGAAATTCCAATTGACTTAGATATACATGACTAATTTTATGGCTGTCGCTTTTTTTGCCGTTCTTGTCACCGTCGCCGTCGTTGTTGCTTAACCTTCCTATTGTGATAAAATGGTAACATGGCATCACACTGCTTCTCTCCATTCACTATAAAAGACTTTGTCAAGAAGGTTTTCCCCGACTTTGCAAAATTTCTTGACCTTGAAATTTTTTTCCCTGCCTTTTCTTTTCCCATGTCACTGAACCATGAGGTAGACTCACCTCACAATGTTCTAAAGTGTAGATAAATGAACAAGCTTGCTGTAACGTTGTACCTTTGTTTCAGGATGATCAGGAGCAATTCCAAATCTTGCTAAGCCAAACGGAACAGGAAGGCGTTCATATATGTCAATCAAAGCATCATCATGGGACTGCAGATAATAAAAGGCACTTTACTTTAATATTATTTCCCTTATATGGTTACATGCATACATACATACAACCTTTATTCATACAAGATATTAATTCAAAGCTACAAGCTTGTGGGGTCGTGTGCAAAAATTACAAATGAAATTTAAATGTTAAAAGTTATTAATACTAGGAAATTAATATGGTTAAATATGTTTGATAACTAAAAGTAAAGTGGCTACCATTAGTGCAAAGGTAAAGCCTGCATTCGAGCCAAGAGGGCCGTCAGGCTGAAACTTCTGTTTTTTGGCGTGAAGCAACCAGAGATATTTCTACCCCCACCGCCCCCCACTAATAAGTCTCGCGATTTCACGGCCTTTCCCCTCGTTCTCACGAGTTGGCAACTGATTTCTCACACTTTCTCAAAGAGTCAAACTCCAAAAAAATCTTGGAGTTGCAGGCTTTGTTTCCAAGTTAGATATCAATAGATAGCCAGCTCAACCCCCAAAAAACGCTTAGTGATTGCCTTTGATTACATCCTTTTAGCCTACCCAACTTGCTGCTGCCACCAAATGTGCAGACTAACCTGTTTCCTCTATTCCAAGATGGCCGCTGACAAAACATAGAAATCACAAAACCTAAATAATTATTTGTAAAATTGATCCTGATGTTTACTGCTCCAGCTTTAAGGTGATATAGTGACTTCCAATACCCATAATCGTCACTGTAAGTCCTTCCACTAGGAAATTTGGGACATCTCATGACTTTTCACCCACTTCTCACTACTTTTCCAAGCTCTAGGTTCAGAATCTCACTTTTCTTGCCTTTTGGGGATTGGCCTGATGTGGATCAACATTTTCAATTCGCAGGTGTGGAACACACGCATCATGGGTGTGAGTTGGCAGATACATCACTTGATACGGAGTCCAGAACCCAGTTGTTCAAAAGCTGGATGGCGCTATTCACTGGATAAGTATTAGAGAAACCAATTGCACTATCCCCTGGATAGAGATTTACCCGGTGGATAGCGCCATTCATCTTTTGAACAACTGGGGCGAGAGCTCTAACCACTAAGCCACAGTGCCTCCCAAAGTGCTTTAGTGTGACCTGAATCTAAATACGCACATGCACTGTTTTTTAAAATTTTGTTTCGTTTGTTTGTTTGTTTTTTCAAAATTATGCTAGGCTGTTCTAGTCATGCCAAAAATTTACTCTGGCCAAACCCAACTTTCAGGTTAGGAGGGCCTGGCTAGACAGCTGCTCACTTTAGAACTACTGACCTTCAAAATTTGTTGCGCAGTGTAAAATCCTGCAGGACCACTACCCACAATACCAATATGAGGCCTGTCTGACTCTGCTGTCATACAATTAAGCTTGCGTGAAACTGTTAGCCATCTAAAGACAGCCCTTCCCAGAGGAGGAGATCTACAATGAACTAGAAAAAGTTTGGAAGCAGGGCACCTTCCAAAAGCGATCCACATTTTTTTAAGTGACTTCAACTTGTTTAAGATCTTTCTATCGACCTAAACAGACAAGGGGAATAAATCTCTTCTGAAGTAAACGGCGATTACACATACATTTCTAAAGGAACAACCTGTGAGTACTGCGTGAAAGAGAAGCAAGCGGGAACACAAAATGCGCCCGCGATAGAAAGGATGCTGAACAGCGATCTACGCCTACCACACGATATGTTATTCATGTAAGGTCTTACTCTAGTAATAGATCACAAAAATGGCGGAAGCGAGCGGTGGTGAAGAAGTGACTTCTAATTCTGATGATAGAATTGCAAAATCAGATGATACAGAATCACCTCAAGAGAAACCCACTTGTATTTTGTGCCTTGGTATGGCTGGATCAGGAAAAACAACATTTGTACAGGTATTTTTAAAGTTCTAGGTTCCTGGCCTGTTCTAGTTTTATGACTGCTGATTGTGAATGTTAACGTTTACCATATTGCCACGTGCTTTAATACTTTATGAAATATTCCGAAGCGCGGATCTAGGATAAATACTGACCGATTTCCTAAACGATCGCCGAAGGCGCAAGCCTCTAATATAAGGGGGTCAGGGGGCATGCTTCCATGACAATTTTTTGAAGTTTTAAGTCCCCTTTCCTTTCCAGACAGGCTATTGGCCAGTTCCATTCTACTCGGATGAAGCCTTGCAAATCGGCGAACTGTTTCATTCTTGATTTCAACTTGAAAAGTTTTTGTGGGGAACAAGAGGAACCTGCAATCCTAATTTCCAGGTTGTTATTATGCATGCATTGCATGTATGAAGCCAGCATCTGTTTGGACTTCCAGTAAGAATGTATGGAATGCACAGAACACAATTTGATGACTCGCGTTGTAACCTTCTATTACGCGTAATCTGATCACGCAAATTTGATCACGCACCTTTTTGACGATCTGTCACATGGAACTTTCGCAAAGCACAGCGCTGGAACAAAAGCGTTTTGACCTTCGATCATTGTCGATCATCTTCATTAGCATACATTAACCTACCCGAAAACAAAAGAAATAAAAAATAACCTGAGATGAAAAATTAACTGCAACATATATATATATATGTATAAAGGGTGTGGGTAAAACTTTGAGGGTTCAGATTCCTGTCATCTGAGGGGGTGCAGATAAAAAAAATGGAATGTCCCTCGAAGGAAGTTGATGTTTTGGATTGAAAGCCTTTGCAGTTGCCTCAGAAATCTGCCACTTCATAGCCTTCAAGCAATAACAGCAAAAAAAGCATTTTTTATTTACTTTTGCTCAAATTAAACAAGAAGTTCCCTTACTGCAATTTCAGTAAAAAAAAAATTGGCAGGGGGGGGATTTCCAGACGCTCCATTCATTTAGTACGCATAAGTGAAAATTTCATCTTAGAAAATGGTGAAAAACAAATTGCCCTATGTGAAATGGCAGCTAGAGAGGTTTCATTTAAATTATTTGTCACACCGCAGGATTTTATTTTACAGTCTCAGAAGTTTTAAATACTAGACTCCATCATTAACTCTGGGTTTGGAAGAAGGCCGTTTAACAATAATAATTGTTAAATAATTTCTGAAACTATGTAATAACAAATTTCAGAGACTCACAGCACACTTGTACGCCCAGAAGGAGACACCTTATGTGGTAAATCTTGATCCCGCTGTGAGAGAGGTACCCTATCCAGCAAATATTGACATCAGAGATTCTGTCAACTACAAAGAAGTCATGAAACAATACAAACTAGGTCCAAATGGAGGCATTGTCACATCATTGAACCTGTTTGCAACAAGATTTGATCAAGTTATGAGTTTTTTGGACAAGAAACGCTCAACTGATTTCAAGTAAGTAAGAAATTGTTTATCTTAGAATGGGTCATTTCTTTTAGTAATATCATGGCTGAAAGTTAAGCAACTTCTCTTGTTCTATTCCCAACAGCTTGAATGCATAGTGCCGCGTCAATTTGGGCATGCATTTCAGTATCGATTGTGTTACATTAATGATCATATGTTCACTTGTTAATTTGCACAAATTATAACTATTACACCACAACATTAATTTATTTAATGGGTTCCATGCAAAAATGTCCCCAGACTGCTTCATTATTAATGTAAAACATAATTTTTGTAGTATTAGACACCTTTAAGGCCGAAGGTGAGGTGAAAATTTGAAAAACTCTTGCCATTCAGGCAAGCTGTAGCTGAAATTTACCACCACAGAGCAGTCATACAGACCTACCAACTCTCTTCTTTTTTTTGGTTGCTTGCCTATTGGACAACTCTCGATCATGCCACAGACAGCTCCTTTGTCATGCCCTGCCCATGTTGGTCCACAAGAAAAAGAAACTGCCCTAATTACTGTGCATTTTAAATGATATTTTATTGCTATATAGTATCTCTCTTCTTCCCCCAAAATATTCTTGGATTGTGCTTGTTATCTTTTTTGTAAATGGAAAAATAATGTTAAAGGTGACCAATAATCAGTACAAAAATGGAAACAGAAATGAGAATATAATGTTATTCATCATTGTTTGAAATGATATCCGTATGTCTCATAGAACTCCTTTTAAAACTGATGATGACATTTCAACCAGTTACTGCCGGTGAAGCAGTAAGCAACCAAAATGTCATGATCAACATCAAAGTTAGTAGTATAAACTAGTATAAGTTGGTATTGTTTTAATAATTGTTGAAATTATGAAACGCGATAGTAGTTGTCTAATTTAGTTGCAGGTATCATTTGATGTAGTGCAATATTGTTTTTTTTAAATTCATTATGGGCATTGTATTCCAGATATGCAATATTTGACACGCCAGGCCAGATTGAGGTGTTCACTTGGTCTGCATCAGGAGCCATTATAACTGAAGCACTGGCATCATCATTTGCGACAATTGTAGTGTATATAATTGACACAGCAAGGAGTACCAGCCCAGTTACATTTATGTCAAACATGCTATATGCTTGCAGTATCCTGTACAAGACAAAGTTGCCTTTTATTGTTGTTTTAAACAAGGTAAGTATTATTATATTAATTTTAGCCTGTGCAACTCAGTAAAAAAGTCCTTTCTTAGAGAGGAAAAGTCATCTGACAAGCAAATAGTCTAAAATACTTCAAATGCTGCCACAGCCTGGGCCATTGAGGATGTCATTTCGACCCGCAAGATTTTTAAGTTTTCCTTTGTGGCAGTAAAGCGTAATCGTGAAGGTCACTTCTGAAATCATGGTCTGATGTACTTTAAAATAATCTGATGATCAATGATGTACTCACAAAGTACAAGTGGCTTGAACCTCGCGCGTCCTCTTTCCTTAAAACAATAACATCTTCTCCTGGTCACCCCTGCCCAGTGATTTTAGAAAAAATCCTTGAGAATTTCTTTAATCTCTCAAAAAGTTAAAAATGTAGATCTGAAACAAAGCTTTGTAGTGTTGGTTTTCCTACAGGCATGCAAATTAGCTTCAAACAGTTTGACCAGCAATGTTTAACCCTGGAAGACACTAAACTCCTGGGCCGGGTTGTTCAAAGCTGGGTTATGATAACCAAGGGTTAGTGCAAAATTTGGATTAAAATATGAAGGTTATAAAAGCAACTTAATTTTAATTCATTTTGTCTACAATTGGAAGATTGGACGCTCTAATAAGAATACAGAAATTATGAGTGAAAATGCTTTTGAACAAAAGAAAAAGATTTTGGGATTAAAATTTAACTGCGGGCTAGCACTATCAGCTGGGTTTTTGTAGGGCTCAAAAAAAGTCTCGTCCAGTAGTCCAGGACACACTTATGTCCAGGATTGAACGCAGTCGCAAAAACTTGCTAGCAAATTGTTTTCGCAATTTTGGAAAAAACGATGTGAAGGAAACTGCTATCAGAAATGTATAGAAGAAACAGCAAATATAGTAAGAATAACAAATTCAACAAGGATTCAAAGCTGTAGCAAAAATTTGCTAGAAAATAATTATTTGCCACAGTTTTAGCAAAAACATGTTAATAGAAACTGCTTGCGGAAATCTAAAGAAATGGGAGAAGTAACAAGAAATTTCATTGGCACAAAAAACACCCTCATAAATATGGCAAGAAAAATCTCCTAGGACAAGTAGATTTTTTTGCAGGGCATGTAACTTTTAAAGCTCACTTGCCCAATAGGCAACAGGCCCCAGACAAGTTATCATCACCATTATCATCATCATTCATTAGCCTTTGTGTCAGAACAAATTTTAAAGGATAAGG